>CM062816.1:734259439-734859439 GCA_031772625.1 Pinus tabuliformis | reverse complement strand
TAGTGGCTTCTCTTCCCTAGCGCACTCCCACTAAGAATATAAGACAATTTATGAGAATAATTTATGAGAATAAAAATGACATGTTGGGAAGCCAATACTTTTATTGAATTCCCACCCTTAATTTCTTTACAGAAGGGGTTTTGAACTTTGAATTCTCTAATAAACACCCTTAACTCAATAATTTCAATCATTACAAAAGTCTAATGATCACCAAATGATCACCAACGTAGAGATGTTGTAAGAAGTTTGACTTACTTATAAATGTGTATAAAGAATTGGCCTTTAAACCACAAAAACATAAACTTTTTGAGGTCAAATTCATTAGTTATCACCCTGGGTTATGCACAATTTTTTTTCTATGTAACTATTCTAACTACCTCTACCTTGGCCTTTTTCCCATGCTAGTGTTGGTTATGTCTAGATTTCTCTTACTCTCGTCCAATAATCAAGAATGTACTGGGAAAAGGGCCCTTAATGTATATGATGCCCTAAATGAAAACCATAAACAAACATCATTTCCATTAAAAATAGTCATCTGTATTGGCGAAGGTTATTATTGTAGTACCCCTATGTTTCTATAATAATTGTTTTCATTTTCAGACCGAGTTATGTTAGTGTGGATGGAAAGAAACCCTTGAATTTTTGGTGAAGTAGATACATTAAAATGCTTCTGTCATAACTAATTTTATTAATAAATAAAAAGGTGTTAAATTACTTGGGAATGATATGCTTGAGTAAGAGATTCATGCCAAAGAAATAAACACTTTCAAAATCCGAAGATAGTATCTACTGCAACCACAATTTTGTAGAGTGGCACTGTGTGAAAAGAGTAAAAAAAATTTAGGTGTCATATCCACCGTCGTGAGCAAGAGTTGCGGTCTATGAGTCGCCTCGCAAAGCCACAGTAGAACCGAAGAGATAAAGAGCTTACAGTCGTAGCTTGCGAAGCGAGAGTGTGTGAGATGAGCAAGCACGACTGAGAGAAAGGCCGAGAATAAAAAAGAAATTCCACCCTAACGTCCACCAACAGCTACTGTCACCAGGTCGTCTGAAAATATATAAGGCCTCGATATTTGCGACGGGCCTCCACGAAAAGTCAACACAACAAAATACGACTGCTCTTTTCGAAAAGTAAAGAGTAAGGTTAAAGTCATAGAGGTTCTTTTGAGTTATGTTTTTCTAATTCGGGGGAGGTAAAAAAAATTTCTACAACGAGGTTATAAAGTTTTATAATGGTTGTTTTTTAAGGAGGCATATTACAGGATATTTTTTAAAACCTAAAAGTGCATGGTATAATAAGAGGTCTACGCTTAAAGAGTAGTGTGACAGAATTTTGTGGACATATATATACATATTATTGGAAATTTTATTGAACACGACAGTTTAGGTCTTTTGAAAAGTTTTGTTTATCTATGAAACATTTTGGATTCTTATTAAGCATGACAATATTTTGGGTGAAGATTGTGTTTTACGAGGTGCATATTAAAAACTATATTTTTTTTGGGGCGATATGGAATACAACCTCATGCAATCAGGAAATAAACTATAAGCGAGAGGAATGAAAACAGTCACGGGTCACAAAGAGCGACTGGAGAAGATTAAGAAAATGAATAGAAAATAAGAGGCATAGATTGTTGTCGTGTTTAGAGAGGTTCAAGCCGCATCTAAGGAACAAAGAAGTCTAGCAGAAGACAAAGAAGAAATTGGGGTTGATTGGTGTGGCATGGATCTTCTACCACCTCCTTTGTTTAACTATGCCCTAGCTTGGAGTTTCATTCAACAAGAAATGGATGAAATGTTTATGTGTAAGGTAGAAAAAACTATAACTTCCAAAGAATCATGGAAGATCTAGGAAGAAGAATTTGGTGCAAGGGGGAGTGGCATGCAATAGCAGGTTATGTCACAAGTAAAAAAGTCACCCGCAGATCTAAGAGTAGATGAGAAAGACTATGAGAGGATGATAGAGCTTGGAGAATTCCACTCAAAAGTGGATGATGGTTGTGAAGACCATAAAATTGAAACCCATCATGCAAACATGCATATTGATGAAGAAGATGCAACAAAGATTGCAGAGAGAGAAGTTGAAGCCTGTGTGTGTAAAATAGAGCAAGAGCATATAAATGATCGAGGACTCCACTATAACGTGGATGGTGCAGATGATAGTGAATCCTATTATGACGAAACACATGTAGATAATAATTGCAAAGTGATATGTGAATTAGTGCATCTAGCCATAGCTGATGGATTTGATGAAATTGAAATTGTCAATGGGAACATGCATGCTCAGATAACCCACCATAGCGTGGATGAAAATTATGTTTATGTTGAGTGTGGTTTCTTTTTTGAAACAAGGATTGATTGTGGCAATATGGTAAGTGCCACGTTTGATGAAGAATTGAAGGTTGAAGCTGCCACTGTAGCAGAAGATATAAAGCAGTTGGAACTATTCATGAAACCATATATGATATAACAACAATAGATGATCAAGAACATGATAAAGTGATTGAATTTTTTTTTATGAGAATATCCACTAACATCATAACAGTGGAAGACAACTTCCATGCAATGAAAAACAAAGAATAGAAGGGAGAGGTAGAGAAGGAAGCTCCCACTGAAGAGCATAATAAAGAGGATTTTAACCTTATTTTTTAATATGCAGGTGTTCAAAATAACATGGGACGAGAAGTTGAAAACAAGGTTGTTAATAAGTTTGATGCAAATTTGAAGCTCATTGAACAATGGATTCATAAACTAATTGAACAAATTGATGCAAGTCTTAAAGCAACAACTAGAATATTAAAAGAATTGTATGAAATTGTGAATGGTGATATTGAGTGTGCATATTACAATAAAAAAGTAGCAGTAATTGATGATGAATGTGAAGAAAAGTGTTAGGATATTCCGACACATAGGAAATACTTAAGTACAACTTGGTCTAGTGTAGAGTTAAGTATAGAGTTAGGTAAAGTGTGTTTCTTTACCGTTGTACATTTTTGTAACTTACAATCCGACAGTCACGATATGTAGTGATCCGACGGTTCATTCTCTCCTCGGTATTACCGACACTTGATCCGTGGCTTGACACCCGATTGGTCCATGAATTCTATTTAAAGCGCATGGAGGGTCATTTGTAGAGTAATCCGTGCATGAGAGAAACATATGTAAATTTTCATTCTTTTATTAATAAATTCCCTGAAATGGCCGTGTTGGCTCAGGCCATGGACTGTTTCCCTCTTTGAGGGTTTTAACCACGTCAAAATACTGGTGTATTGATCTGCGATCTGTTGTGAGCGGTGTCCTTTTGGTGTTCTGTCTGAGGAAATTACCCTGTAAATTCCTACATGGTATCAGAGCTATTTGAGGGCCGCATCTGTTGGTGATCCAAATCTGAAGCCGGTAGAACTGCATCCGACTGTCGTTTCCTAGATCTGATGTTTTTGACTGCTTTCGGGCCGAGAGAACTGCTTTGTTGTGTTGGGAGCATCTATTCCAGTGAGGAACCCCTTTTGTTTCACGCGAAAAGGTTTCCGGTAGCCCTAGCTGCGTCATTTTTAAGATCTGGAGGTATACAGTGTTTATTTGCAGTTTACTGTTATTTTCTCTCTGTTTATTTCAGTTTCGGTTTATTTAGCTTTTTTATTACCAAATCTATACCTTTCATTTCTGCGTATGCTCTTTGCCCTACGACTCTGTGCGATTTGGGCAAATCAGAAACAGAAAGGAAGGATTTTTCTCATGCGTATGCTCTTTTCCCTGCGCCTTAGTGTGATCTCGAAAAATCAGAAACATTGAGAAAAATATTTAGTTTTTCGGCTAAAGCTAACTTTGAGCCGCAAAGTTCATTTTTGAAAATATTTAGTTTTTTTGGTAAAGCTAACTTCGAGCCGTAAGGTTCGTTTTCTTTGCATGTCCGTGTTGGGTTTTGTGTTTTTTGTTTTGTAAGGAAAAAGAACTTTCTCAAAGCAAGCACGCAACCCAAAGCACCCCCCCCCCCCCCGCTCTCTCTCTCTCTCTCTCTCTCAAATTTTTTGTATAGATCAATTGGTTCAAAGCTATTTTAAGGGAGTAGAGGTCTTGGGTTCAAGTCTCCATTTTGTGGGGGCGGACTTTTTCATTTCTGCACATTCCCGCACTTCGTCGACAGCTTCAACAACTTTTTTTCAAAAAGCCATAACTTCTTCATCCGGAAGTCGTTTTCAGAGCTGTTTGTTTTTAAACCAGCCTAATTTTTCGAGATCTATCCATTGGAACACTTATTTTCAGCATCTTTAGCTTCAGTTTCCATTGAAATGAAAAGTAAATACCAAGTTACCCTTGACAGCACCAACTACTTTCAATGGTTGGCTTACATTGAGGATTTACATAGAAGTAAAGGTCTCTTCAGAATAGCCTCAGGCCAAGAAAAGAAACTGAAAGATAAAGATAAGGCTTCTAAATGGGAAAATAGGCAAGATCAAGCACATGGATTGATAGGGATGTCTATTTCTCCAGATCTTAGATTCCATATTGCAGAAATTGATTCTCCTGATGAAGCAATGAAACAAATCAATAAAATTTTTGGGATTAAAAATGAAATTAGAGCCCATCAACTTGAAAATGAGTTGCTTACATTGGACCCTAATAATTTTTCTTGTATTGAATATTTCTTGTCCAAATTCAAGACCCTTAGATATCTTTTGGAAAGTGTTAAAGTTAAGAAAGAAGATAGTAACCTTATCTATTCCATTCTTACAAAGTTGGGACCAGCCTACTCTGTGTTTGTTTCCACCTTTCATTCTACAAGAGAACCCTTCATTTCTCAAGGAACAAACTACAAGTCTCCTTCCTTTGACTCTTTTTGTGATTCTTTAATAAGAGAACAAGAAAAAATCTTACACCTTGGTCTTCTTAATCTTGGAAACTCTTCCAAGAAAGCGTTAGCCGCCCAGCAGCAACCAAATTCAAAGAATCCTAAGAAGTCATATCCTAAAAGGAATGGTCCTAAACCAAACAAGGGTCCTAAGCAATTTCAGCCCCAAAATGAAAAATCATTTCAACAAAATGATAAGACAAATAAAAACAAAGGGAAGAAGACTGAAGACATTGCAATTTTTGTAATCGAGATGGGCACTTAGAATCAAAATACTTTAAGAAGATGGAAGCCTTGGAAGCAGCAATGAAGAAGCATAACATCCATTTGGGGCAATCTTCAACTTCAACTCCATCTTCAGGAATGGCACTTTATGCTTGTGGTTGTCAAGCATCTCGGTCTGGCTATGCATTAAATGTATCTTCTTCTTCTCATTCTCATGAGTGGCTCATTGATTCTGGAGCTTCTTATCACATGGCCAAAAACAAAGCCATGTTTTCTTCTTTAATGATTGTAACACCAAAAATATATATGTTGGTGATGATAGATCTCTTAATGTTGTAGGGACTGAAACTGTTCATCTAGACAATGGTCAGTTTAATGATGTATTATGTGTTCCAACCTTATCCTGAAACCTTCTATCTGTATATCAGATAACTCATTCGGGTGAAGGTAAAATCGTTGAATTTTCACCTCATGATGTTGTAATCAAGGACTTAAGAGATCCTAAACAGATTTTGGCTACTGGCATTGCTGATGATTCTATAAGGTTGTATAAGTTTCACAACTTTGGGTCATCAAATCTTCCCTCAGTATTTGTTGCTCATAATGATGAAGTGAGCGAACTTTGGCATGAGCGATTTGGTCACTTAAACTATCGCTCCCTTCAGCATCTATGTAAAGAAAATATGGTGACAGGTCTTCCTATGGTATCTTGCAGAGATAGTGTTTGTTCTGGATGTGTACTCGGAAAACATCATCGGGACAATTTTGAAAAACGTGCCTCTTGGCACGCCTCAGCCCCTTTACAGCTTGTGCATAGTGATTTATGTGGTCCACTTCCAGTTGTGTCATTCTCTGGTTGCAAGTATTTCTTAACTTTCATTGATGATTTCTCCAGACGCACTTGGGTATACTTCTTAAAACTCAAGAGTGAAGTATTTAACACTTTTTTGGCCTTCAAGGCCTTTGTTGAAAAACAATCTGGACATCAAATTCTTAAGTTAAGATCTGATAATGGCGGAGAATATGTTAAAAACACATTCATCAACTATTGCACTGAGAATGGAATTCAAATGCAACATACTGTTCCATATACTCCACAACAAAATGGTGTAGCTGAAAGGAAGAATCGCACCTTAAAGGAAATGGCTAATTGTATGCTACAATCTAAAGGACTTGGTCTTAGTTTTTGGGCAGAAGCAATTAACTGTGCAAATTACATAATAAATCGCACTCCTACTAAGGCTTTAAATAATATCACTCCAGAAGAAGCATGGAACTCAATCAAACCAGATGTAAGTCACTTTCGTGTTTTTGGAAGTGAAGCGTGGGCCCATATTCCAGATGAAAAGCATAAAGCTTTAGAACCTAAGAGTGAAAAATGTACTTTTGTTGGATATTCTGAAGATGTCAAAGGCTATAGACTTATTCCATTTAAGTCCAAAAATGTTATCATTAGAAGAGATGTAAAATTTGATGAAAATATATCGGCCTGCGAGCCTAGTCCGGCGGATGTGCCACCTCTCCCTATCTCTTCTACCTTTGAAAACATTTCTTCTTCAGATGATGAAAGTGAGGATGAAAATCCTCCCCCACCATCTCACGATCCTCCTTCAGCTCCTGAGCTTCCAAAATGGGTTCGTGCTACTCGAGATGCAGCAGGTGATCTTGCCGGTGATCCTACAGATCAGCGACGCACACGTTCTCAGTTCGAGAGAGCCTCTTCTTTACTCGCTCAAGCTCCAGTAAATTATGATCTTGACACCTTTGCAGAAGCTTCAGGCCATCCAGATTGGGAAGCAGCTATGAATGAAGAATATCATTCATTATTGGCAAATGATACATGGGATCTTGTTCCTTTACCAAAGGGACGAAAACTTGTTAGATGCAAATGGGTTTACAGAACCAAGTATGGACCAGATGGGAAAGTTGATAAACATAAAGCTCGTCTTGTTACTAAGGGCTTTTCACAGGTTGAAGGCATTGACTACACTGAAACCTTCTCCCCTGTTGCCAAAATGAACTCTATCTGCCTTGTTCTTTCCCTTTCTGCCTCTTTCAAATGGGAAGTCCATCAGATGGATGTTAAATCTGCCTTCTTGCATGGGGACTTGCATGAAGAAATCTATATGGAACAACCCATTAGCTTCATACAAACAGACTCCCGCCTTGTTTGTCGACTTAAGAAATCCCTTTATAGTCTCAAGCAAGCTCCTCGGGCTTAGTATGCCAAAATGGATAGCTTTCTTTTAGAATCTGGCTTTTCTAGGTGTCATTCTGACAATACTGTCTACACCAAGAAAGTGGGCAACTCTCTTATCATCCTTATTCTTTATGTTGATGATCTTATTCTTACTGGTAGTGATCCCAACCTTATAAACCATGTGAAGTCTAGCTTCAAAAGGAAATTTGAAATGACAGACTTAGGACACTTACACTATTTTCTCGGTCTTCAAGTCTTGCAATCCAAGGAGGGTATTTTCCTTTCCCAGTCCAAGTATGCTTGTGATATTCTACGTCATTTTCACATGGAAGACTGTAAGCCAGCCCCTTCTCCCTTTCAGTCTGGAGTCAAACTCTCAGTCACTTGTACTTCTCCTGAAGTTGATGCTACATTATACCGTCAACTTGTAAGAAAACTTTTGTATCTAACCCATACTCGTCTTGACCTTTCCTTTGCTGTTGGCCTTGTTGCTCGGTACATGCAAAACCCCCGTGGAATTCATTGGAAAGCAACTAAAAGAATACTTCGTTATGTTCAAGGTACAGTTCAGTTTGGGATTCATTACAGTGCCGAAGCATCTCCTCTATTGGTTGGTTTCACTGATTCCAATTGGGCTGGTGACCCTGACGATCGGAAGTCTACAGCCGGTTATGTGTTCACTCTTCGTTCAGGACCTATTACATGGGCTTGCAAGAAACAGGGTGCCATTTCTCTTTCATCAGCAGAAGCAGAGTATCGTGGTGCCGTAGAAGCTAGTAAGGAAGCCTTGTGGCTTCGTCAGATCTTGTCAGAGTTTGGCTTTGAGCAGCAGCATCCGACTACACTTTGGTGTGATAATCAAAGTGCCATTCAGCTATGCAAAGATCCAATCCAACATCAGCGCAGCAAACACATTGAACTGCACATGCACTTCATCAGAAAGCTCATTCACGACCATGTTCTTGAAGTGCAATATTGTTCAACAGATGATCAAGTTGCAGACATCTTCACAAAGGCTCTCACAGAGGCGAAGTTCACTAAACTTCGATTTATGGTTGGAGTTCAAGAAGTTGTCACTAAGTGGGGATAGGCTCTAGTGCCTCCTTCCTTCTCCTATTGTGTCATATTTGTAAATCCTTCAATCCTATCCCAAGTTGTTCTTAAGGGGGGATGTTAGGATATTCCGACACATAGGAAATAGTTAAGTACAACTTGGTCTAGTGTAGAGTTAAGTATAGAGTTAGGTAAAGTGTGTTTCTTTACCGTTGTACATTTTTGTAACTTACAATCCAACGGTCATGATATGTAGTGATCCGATGGTTCATTCTCTCCTCGGTATTACCGACACTTGATCCGTGGCTTGACACCCGATTGGTCCATGAATTCTATTTAAAGCGCATGGAGGGTCATTTGTAGAGTAATCCGTGCATGAGAGAAACATATGTAAATTTTCATTCTTTTATTAATAAATTGCCTGAAGTGGCCGCGTTGGCTCAGGCCGTGGACTGTTTCCCTCTTTGAGGGTTTTAACCACGTCAAAATACTGGTGTATTGATCTGCGATCTGTTGTGAGCGGTGTCCTTTTGGTGTTCTGTCTGAGGAAATTACCCTATAAATTCCTACAAGAAGGATATGGAAGTTTTTGAAAACAAGGAAGAATGTATTAAAACTCTTTTTGAGCAATGGATTCAAGAAGAGATAAGACTCTGCTATCAAGAAATATAGTAGAAAGAAAAACAAGAATATGAAGCACAAGCAACAGAGGGATGAAGACAATTTGAAGATGGAGAGTTGTGGCAGCAGTCCATAGTTGAATGAATCCTTGAAGAGGAAGTTGTAGAAGGCCGACTCAGATCAAATTCAAGACATGTCAAGTAACATTTCTACAACAAGTAAAGAAATATGGAGCCTATAGTAAGAATGCGCAACAAATAATGAAGCAATTTCGAAGATATAGAATTTGGAAGAAAAGAAAAAGAAAATGCAAAATTGTAAAAGTATTGAGTCGTTGTAAGCCTAGCTGAGACATATACTAGGAAACATTTTTGAGTGATAATTGAGTCAATTTCTATTGTAATCGTAACCGACATCGTTAAGTCATTTTAAGTCATGTTAAGTCAAGTTAAGTCATGTTTGAATTATGTTGAGTCATACGTTCACAATTAAGGGAAAGTATTAGAAATTGTAATTACTCCCACATGTTTGGCTAAATTGGGAGACCTAAGTCAAGTCTAGTGAGTTCGAGTTAAGTTATAGTTCGGGAAAAGTCAAACTTAGAGTGTTTGTGCATGTGAAGTTATTTTAGATGAATCATTAATCGAAAAAGGTTTAAATACCTCTCATCAAGTTCATTGTAAAAATCAAATTTGTGTGATCAATAGAGAAGAGCAACAGTTCCTATGTTTTGTGTGTGTTAATTTTTGTGTTTCTTCTCTTTTCCTTTCCAACAATCTACCAATAATAGTATTCACATCAAAACACAGTATAAGATGTAACGCAATTTGTAAATGATGTAAGACAGTTTGTAAGCATAATAGATATTTATGTTTTATAAATATAACAAAAACATCTATTACGCTTACAAACTGCTAACGACCACTAAAAACAAGTCAGTGTAATCACATTTATATCTTAAAATAATTTGATCTTCGAATTGCAAATATTTTTCCATTTATTTTAATAATCAAATGATGAGTGTTAAAAAGTCAGTCTTTGTGGCTTTGTCGTCTATGTTGTCCCTTTGGTATTTAGAGAACGGTCTGGTTCATTTCTAGCCTTCTTTCCATTACCTGGCCAGGTTCCCTCCCGTCTTCCTTTAGTCTTCGCACCCTTTTTTGAGCATGGCTTGCAATCGAAAACAAACAGCCTGGATAATTAATTCTTTACATCACTAACAATTTCCAATTGTGTTGCTTGCATAAAAATTAATGCAGATGGTTAAAAACCATGGATTAACTCAGATCACCCTAATCAATAGCATTTATGGTCTCTACTCATCATTTTAATTGATTGGATATGGATTCCAGATTCTGTTGTCTTATCCAAGAGAATCCGCTTAAAATCCATTGTGATTTGTGAGATGAGTGAGCACTATGACTTGTCTATTCCATTTTCCCACGCCTTTGGCCAGCCGTACTTTCTCTGCAACTATATTCCATTTGCTCACGCCTTTGGCCAGTCCTACTTTCTCTGCAACCATATATATTTCTAATTCCTTGAATTTCTAGATAAAGCATTAATGAAGTTTTGAGATAAAAATAACTTCCAAACAAATTGAGAGAGACGGTCATTAAAAAAAAATTCTAAACATCATATACCCCAAGATACCCCATAAAAAATAAAATTCCCATTAAATAATAACAATTTATATAAAATTAACCATAATAATTTTAAGTGAATATGTCACGAGTGTTGCTGCACGACAGCTTAGTCGGAAGTGAAATATGCAAGGCTGAGCTGCTGACACAACAATATGGATTAACCATGGTGGTTGGTTAGCCCGGGCACGACTATTTCATCTACTTTTCTCTGATCCACAAAACTGAATTGTCATTTACTTTTCTCTGATCCACCAACCCCAATTGGCACAGTGAGCGAAGGCTCTTCAACTTTGTTACCATGTTCATAACCTCAACACTTAATTGGAGAGGCATTTGGTACCGAATGAAGTCAAGAATCTCTTTCTCTAGCTGGTGGATTTGGGAAGCATATTTGAGTTTCTCGCAAACATTAAAACTGATGGCATTTTCGCACTTTTTCAATAAAACAATGTCATTTTGAAGATGCTCCGAAACTGCTCATAGATGGGCTTTTGTTTCCTTTTGGGTTTTCATTGATCGGACAAATGAATCTTACAGCCAATCAAATTTATTGTAAAATTTGTTGCATATATCCATTTTGTAAATAGACTATTTGCAATTAAACATATCTATCTTGTAAATGATATAGTCTACCAGGCTGAGCGGGGAAAACATGACTAAGCAAACCAAATAATTTAACATATTTTTCTTAAAGTTGGTCTGAATTTCGTTTCGACTTTCTTTGCTGGTAAATTTGCATGAACATTGGTTTTACCATGGAACTTGAGCACTCATATCAGTATATATGCTAAAAGCTATAACAAAATATTTACCAATTTCTAGGTTCAACTCAATATTTAAATGAGTCTAAAAAAATGGCATGTAGCTTACATGACTCTACACTTTAAATAACTATTAGGGTTGTTTTTGACACTAGGATTGAAATTTTAAATGGATTCAACTGTTTCCGAGGGCATGCGTTAACATTAGTTGTAGTCGATACATGTCCACTTCAACACCTTGCAACTTACTTGTTGTACCCAGTCCATCTGCCATCAAACTCTGTCATGATTTATTTACTAAGTGCCAATGCCATCTGCCATCAAACTGTGTCATTATTTATTTACTAAGTGCCAATGCCATCTGCCACAAACTCTGTAATTATTTATCTACTAAGTGCCAATGCCATCTACCACAAAGCTGCCAGAAGAGGTAAGAAAGGGTTGGGATTCAACACAACACTGTTAGCCTCTGGAAAATCAATGTTCTCTTTCCTTTTAATTGTCCATGAAATCTCCAAAATACTTTCCAGATTAAAAATTAACTTCAATAACTCCCAACAACGTTACTTCTTGAACAATATCTATGAAAGTATCTTTATATCCACATAAAATATTTTTTGCTACAAAAGTTTTAATTTTATCAAAAGTATATGTATAAAAATAAACAAGGCATACGGATTCCTAATTATGATCCACAAAAATATTGAATAATGGTTCATTGCAATTTGTTCATGATCCAAAACATCAACCTATCTTTTGGTTTCTATGAACTCTATTAAAATATTTCATATTCATTTTCATAGAAATGAATTTCAACAATAAAAATAGTAATTGAAAAGTAAGTAAAAAGAGTACATGGGAGTAGAAAAGTGATGCACATGCAAGAAAACCTATAGAGGCTATTTTAAGACAGGACTTTATTTTGGGAAAAGTTGTAAGATCTATCTTCAGCCACTAGTTTTGTGTTCTAGATTAGAATATATGGTATTGTGCAATGCAAAGAAATATGAATGAGCCAAAATATTTCTTTAATTATATCTCTGGCGTGCTTTGATAAATGTAAGATGGTATCAATGCTATTATCAAGCCTATCAACTTTTAAGGAAGAAGACAGTTTCAAAGGGGTGCACAGTGCAATTTGATGAACACGAAACCTGCTAAGAACCATCGCAATGATTATCGCATATAATGATTTTGTCGCATATGGATAAGTCTTTCATGGTAGCATACTAAACATTTAGGGTTGTTTTAGTAAATTTAATTTGGTAAAGATATTGGTAATATTCTGGTTTGAAGCATATTGGCATTTATGGTTTTTGTCCTTGGTTTTAATCTCCAATGAAGACTATTTAAAAGTTGGAAAGATAAAAAATATATTGTCTCGATGGCCACCAAAAACACAAAAATAATGTTTTTAGACCCCATCTCTCTAAATGCTATGAGATCCAAATGCAAAGCTGGGTGAATATCTGAGGTAGTGTGATAAGCCACTGGTGGAAGTGCACAGTCGAAGAGGAAAAGGGAGCTCTGTGTGCACTGAAGTTGTGCTGCATTGTTGAAGTGCTGCGTGCTTTAAGTGTAAAACATAAAATACCTGCGTGTGGAATGGGCGGCCGGACGTGTCGGAAGGTGCAGCGTGTGAAGGAGGAAGTAGCTCAGTCAAGATCGAGCGTTGGACTCGAAGGGTAGTATAAGCAGAAAAGTTGTCTGATTTAATTCTGTTGGATTGAGCAGCCAGTGGTGTTTGCATGCGTGGGCTAATTTCTAGTAAGGTCTGCAAGGAGACGACTGTAAAGTGACCCATGTAAAGGACCGTCAAAACCTTGTGGAGTTATAGAGTGTTCAAATTTTCAAGGAGCGTGGAGGTGACAAAAATTCCTAGCTTGTGGTGGAAATGGGCAGATCCACATTGTTCGCAGATCAGGGTGCAGAAGCTAGAAATCTGTGCTCGTAGATCTGAAGCCAAGTTTTGGAAGCCGTGAAAAAAATGTGCATGCGTGTGATAAAGGATGCTACAAGGCTTAGTGCTCCCAAGCTATTGTTGGGAATTGTGATTTCCTCATGCTGCGAATGGAGGATTTGTTGTTTGAAGATGGAGATGATGCCAACCATAGCATTCACATGATGAATATTGGTTGATTTAGTAGAAAACCTATTGTTGTGGTGTCAAGGTAGAAGTCTCTGCAATTAGGAATAACAATGATGGTAAAGAAGAAAGAGAAACGTGGTTGTAGCAAGCAGCGTGCCATGGGATTGCTTGGTAATTATTAAAAGAAATTTGCATATTTAAGTAGATGATGTGTTTATGGAGTTAGATGCCAGTAAACAGATGGCTAAGAGAGCCATGGAATGGTTGCCTGACATGGAGGTGCAACACCCAACAGTTATGGGGTTTGATGGATGGTCGGATTTTGAACTATATGAGTATTTATGGCTTTTACCTATGGTATTTATTTATTTTTAATGGAGACTATTTAAAAGCTGGAAAGATCAAATATAAATTATCTCCGTAGTTGCTAAAAACACAACAACGTTGTTTTAAACACCACCATCTCTCTAAATACTCTTTGATCCCATCACCAGAGGATTGTTGTACATTTCAGTATTTACAACAAAGTTGTCTTTAAACACCACCATCTCTCTAAATAGTCTTTGATCCCAACACCAGAGGATTGTTGTACATTTCAGTATTTATGCTTTGAGTGCCGCAATGTAACTTTGGAGACCCGTTTCAACCTGCATCCATCAAATTAGCATAGTCAACCTTATTTGTTATCAGGGATGGAGCTCCTGAAATCGGCATATGATTTCCAACCCAACCATCTAAACATTTAGTAGTGAACCGATTTGTACGCAACCTAAAAATATTATTCCAAGCAGCTATATTTGAGGATTTGAACTATGTCCAACATGTCAGCAGTACGATACAAGAGTTTAACCAGGATTTCGTAGGCCTAAGAATATGGTTTTGATGTTTGTCCTATTTTCATGCTTTCGCTAACCAATGTAAAGGCTATTCCTCTGTTTTTACAGGCCAGTCACCAGTGACAACATCCAGATGTATGATTTTGAATCTCAAAGGGTTGAATTTGTGTTATAAGTGTTTTAAGGTGTCTTTAAGTTGAGCCAAAAAATTAATTCTACCCAGTTGATTTTTTTCAATAAAAGATTACTTTTAACAGAGCTTCAGAAATCTGAACTCTTCATGACACTATCTCCTCAAACATGTGAGGTATAATTAGTATTTGATTATATGTCAAACTTTGACTAGACTGTAGAAATAAAAGCAAAACGCGAATGATACAAAGTCGATACAGCCAATCCACGACTTCAATAAAAAGAGAATTAGGCAAAAGAAAAATATTAGTGGCAAAATGAAAGTTATTACAAGTGACATCTGAGTTTCAACCTTCTATGTCTAAAAAGGGCTTCCAAGTTTCAATAATGCAGGGTTAAGTCTAAACTATGCTTGCTACAGATTTGAGATTTTTATTTTCGTATACATTCGAGAAACGTCTAATTTAAGACTTATAAGAGCAATATCGTGGCAGCAAAATTAGTAATTTTCAGTATCGACTTAAAAGCACACCAAAATTTTACCAAGAGCAATTTTCAGTAATGTAGTACGTCTTTTTGTATCTGTTAATCAGTTTTCCCTTCTACATTGTGTTGTTTTTTTTGGTTGGCGCAATTTATTTTCGCAACGTCTTATTGAGAGAATCTTTTATGAGTTTAAAGGCCACAATTGTGTAATCTTTGGGCATTTTCCTTTCCACTTCCAGAGGAACCTTCAAGGTAAGGGATTTTGAACAGCTAATTAATTTTCAAAGAAATTTAACTGATCTTGTTATAGAACTGTATGTTTTCATGAGAGTGCAACTCCTCAATTTTATCCAAACCATTAGCATCCTGAATTAGGCACACATATACATTAACATTTGTGAGGCCTGCATTTTTTTCAGCCTCGGTAGCTCTTTGAAGGAAGATTGTTATAATCTTTGGATTCAGGCAGGTTAGTACATTACAAAGTGCTTGTATGTGACCATGAAGGGCATGGTATCTATAAAAATAAATGTTGGAAATAATAATCCCACCCACATTAACAAACACCATGCTTGCCCAGTCAACCACTGCACGGTTGCCATTTTGTTTGCAGACATAAGGACGGAAGTCAGAACATAAGTACAGTGTGGACCATTCAGCAATGTAGTAGAGTTCAGGTATTTAATAAATTTTGGTAAATAGATATGAGCAAACATTTACTGCAGTTTCAGAAAATCCTTTACTATGTAAAATCCCCCATGTTGGGTGTTAAATATTTTCTCTGTCATGTAATTAATGTGAAATTTGTATGTTAAGATAAATATGCAAGTAAAAGTCATTTGTAATGTTGGGCATGTTGGGCAAGTTAGAAAGAGAGTCTCTCAGGTAGTGAGGAGAAAATCAGGGAGGCAGAAGTGATGCGTAAATTGAGTAAGTATTTTGTAATTTTTATGTTTTGACATATAATATAAAGTGTGGTCAATTGCGTTACGGTTTTAATCTTACACAAGTAAATTTCCGCAACCTCTTTTATTTTACTCTGTTTTGTCATGAGTGAACTCTGTTTTTTAATTATGCCCCTGCATGGTTGCGATATGCTCCCTTCTGGGCGAGTTGACTTTGTGTGGTTGTGATATTCTCCTTTCTGGGCTAGTTGACTTTGCTACAATTGATTTCTGAATTTTTTTAACATGGTTTCAGAGCGGGTTAAATATTGTTAATGTAGAAACAAATGTTTTGACTAACAATTAAAAATTGTTTTGAGGGTAGATTTACCAGCACTTAGAAAGTTTTTTTTACACTCAGAAAGCCAGCAGGTAGAAAGTTTGCGATATTCTCCCTTTTGGGCCTTTGTGATATTCTCCCTTCTAGGCCAGTTGACTTTGCTGCAATTGACTTCTGAATTTTTTTAACATGGTATCAGAGCGGGTTAAATATTGTTAATGTAGAAACAAGTGTTTTTACTAGCAATTAAAAATTGTTTTGAGGGCAGATTTACCAAAAGTTTTTTTTACATTTAGAAATGGCTACCTCAAGCACAAGCCAATAGGTAGAAAGTTTTTTTTACACTCAAAAATGGCTACCTCAAGTATATTGTTGATGTACAAACAAGTGTTTTTACTAGCAATTAAAAATTGTTTTGAGGGCAGATTTACCAGCACTTAGAAAGTTTTTTTTTACACTCAAAAATGGCTACCTCAAGCACAAGCCAGCAAGTAGAAAGTTTTTTTACACTTAGAAATGGCTACCTCAAGCACAAGCACAAGCCAATAGGTAGAAAGTTTTTTTTACACTCAGAAATGGCTACCTCAAGTATATTGTTGATGTAGAAACAAGTGTTTTTACTAGCAATTAAAAATTGTTTTGAGGGCAGATTTACCAGCACTTAGAAAGTTTTTTTTTACACTAAAAAATGGCTACCTCAAGCACAAGCCAACAGGTAGAATGTTTTTTTACACTTAGAAATGGCTACCTCAAGCAAAAGCTAGCAGGTAGAAAGTTTTTTTTTACACTTAGAAATGGTTACCTCAAGCACAAGCTTGACTAATCCTCAGATACCTTAGTTTAATGGAAAAAATTATGATTATCGGGCTATTACAATGAAGGCCCTGTTTTCGTCTCAATAAATTTGGGATTTGGTGGAGAATGATTTTCTAGAACCAACAGATGCAACAACATACAATGTCATGTCTCAAGAAGAAAGAGATTTGTTAAGGGACAACAGGAATAAGGATTCAAAAGCCCTATTCTATATTTTCCAAGCAATCCATGAAGGTATTTTCCCAAGGGTTGCAGAGCAACGAAGTCCAAGCAAGCATGGGACACCCTCTAGACGACCTACCAAGGAATAGCAAAAGTCAAGACACCAAAGCTGCAAATGTTGAGAAGAGACTTTGAAACACTTTGTATGAAAGAGTCTGAGAATGTAGACTTGTTTTTTACACATGTAATTGGGTTGGTTTCTCAAATCAGGCCTCATGGTGAAACACTTGAAGAAAGGAGAATAGTTGGGAAAGTTTTGAGAAGTTTGCCAGTAAAGTTTGATGCCATTGTTGTGCCCATAGAAGAGACAAAGGATCTCTCACAGTTCTCAATGGATGAGCTTCATGCATCACTGATTTCACACGAACATAGATTGAATAGAGCAACAAGCTCCTCATTGGAGCATGCCTTCAAGACATAAGTTTCCTTTGGTCAAGGTCGAGGCAGAGGAAAATCATATGCTAGAGGAAGAGAAAGAAGCCCACACAGAGGTGGTAAAAGCAACCCTTCAAGCTCAAGTGGAAGAGGCAACAATCAAAATCCAAGTCAAGGCCCAAGCCAAAATCAAACACAAGGTTAGAGGTATGATGACTCTCAAGTTCAATGTCATTACTGTAAGAAGTATGGTCATTATGCAAATGAATGTAGAAAGAAGCAATATGACATTAGTAATAAACCAAGTGTAAATTTCACAAAAGAAAATCAGAACCGTGATAGCATATTTTTAGCTTGTAATGTAGCATAAGAAAAAGAAAGTGATATATGGTATCTAGATTCAGGGTGTAGCAACCACATGTCATGAAACATAGAAATGTTTTCCAATCTATATGAAAGTGTGAAATTTGAAGTGAAATTAGGGACTAATAGCAAAGTCTTTGTCATGGGCAAAGGAATAGTTAATATCCTAACAAAGAAGGGGGAGAAGAAGTACATCTCAAATGTTTACATTGTCCCTGGTTTAAAGAATAACCTCATAAGCATTGGACAGCTCATGCAAAAGTGCTACAATGTCTTCTGCAAAAATGATGTGTGCACAATTTTGGATAGGCCTCCAAACAGACCGCTGATTGAAAATGTCCAGATGACAAGCAATAGAATGTTTCCCCTAAAGATAAGATCAGACTTGAAGGAAGAAGGCACACAAGTACAACTATCAATGAACTCACAAGAGGATGGAAGAAAAGAGGCAACTGTCACACAAGTAAACTATCAAGCAAAGGTAAAAGATGAAAATTGGTTATGGCATTTGAGATTTGGACATCTCAACTTTGGAGGTTTGAATTTGCTACATAGGAAAGGCATGGTGAAGGGTTTGCCACTCATAGAAAAATCGAACAGCTTATGTGAAGGATGTATCTTGGGCAAGCAACATAGAGAGACATTTCCAGCAGGAAAGTCAGTAAGGGAAAAATCACCCTTGGAGATTGTCCACTCAGATTTATGTGGATGAATGCAGACACCATCAATTGGTGGCAGCCACTATGTATTGACCTTCATAGATGACTACACAAGGAAGACATGGGTCTATCTCCTAAAATAAAAAAGTGAAGTGTTTGAGCGCTTTCGCCACTACAAAGCTCTTGTTGAGAAACAAAGTGGACACTACATCAAAGTCCTCACGACTGATAGATGTGGTGAATACATCTCAAATGACTTCCTTCAATTTTGCAGGGAGCATGGAATTCACAAGAAATTTACAGCAAGGTATACACCTCAACAAAATGGTGTGGTAGAAAGGAAGAATAGGACCATTATGGATATGGCAAGGACTATGTTGAAGGCAAAGCATTTGCCAAATGATTATTGGGATGAAGTTGTCGCTTATGGGGCATATATCTTGAATAGATGTCCAACCAAAAGCATTCAGAACATAGTTCCTAAAGAGGCATGGAGTGGAAGATAGCATAGTGTCACACACATGAGAGTTTTGGTTGTGTGACATATGCACATGTCTCGGACGAGTTGAGGAAAAATTTGGATAGCAAGGGGGAGAAATGTATTTTTGTTGGATACAATGATGAATCCAAAGCATAGAAACTCTACATTCCATTAACCAAGAAGGTCATAATCAACAGAGATGTGCAATTCATAGAAGAGGAAGCATGGGATGGAAGTTTAGAGAAGACAGTTAATGTCAAAGCATGTATACCACATGAGGACAAAGAGGAATTGGAAACAATAAGCAATTCCTCAACAGTGACTCCCTCTACTCCTATTCAAGTACAGCAAGCAGGTAGCAAGGAACACCATCATCAAATAATATGACATCGTCACACAGCCAAGCAAGTGCTTCTCCAAGCACGCCACAAAGCGCAACACCAAGTGACATGTCAATCCCATCTTTAGCAAGCACAAGAAGACCAAAATTCAGAAATTTAAATGAAATTTATGAGCAAGATGAGGTTGATAGCAGCGTTGGTCTTAATTCATTATTTTCATTATTATTTCATGCAGATGACCCAATCCATTTTGAAGATGCAATCAAAGAATAAAAATGGATTGCGGCAATGGAGGAAGAAATAGAAGCAATAGAAAAGAATGACACATGGGAGTTAGTGGACTTGCCACAAGGAAAACAAATCATTGGAGTGAAGTGGGTCTATAAGACCAAGAGCAATGTCAACGGCAAGATTGAAAGGCACAAAGAAAGGCTAGTTGTCAAAGGGTACAAGTAGCAGCATGGAAGATATTGTTAAGAGATGTTTATGTCAGTCACGAGGATGGAGACAGTGCGTATAGTTGTGACGATTTCTGCACAACATAAATAGAAAGTGTATCAAATGGACGTAAAGTGAATGTTCTTGAATGGAATGCTGAAAGAGGAAGTGTATGTTGTGCAACTACCTGGTTATGAGGTAGAAGGCCAAGAAGACAAAGTGTATCGGTTGAGGAAAGATCTTTATGGGTTGAAGCAAGCACTGCGTGGATGGTACAACAGGATAGATGCCTTCTTGTTGGACAATGGTTTAGACAAATGTGACAGTGAGCCTACTCTCTACATCAAAGAGAGCGATGGTAAGATTCTTATTGTCGTATTATATGTAGATGATTTGATTTTTACAGGCAGTGATGATTTCCTCATCGCTAATTTGAAACAAGTCATGAAGAATGAATTTGAAATCACTGACTTGGGGCTTTTAAGATATTTTTTGGGCATAGAAGTGAAGCACATAGAAAATGACATTTTCATTTCTCAAGCAAAGTATGTAACAAACATTTTGGAGAGGTTTAAAATGTAGAAAAACAAGCCCGCACCAACTCCAACTGTCATGGGGTTGATGTTGAGCAAAAATGATTGCAGCAGCAATGTCAATCCGACATTATACAAAAGCATGATAGGTAGCTTGATGTTTTTGACCGACACTAGGCCGGATATAATGTATGTAGTGAGTTTGGTGTCGAGGTTCACGGAGACACCCAAGGAGATGCATTGGCAAGCATGAAAATGATTCTAAGGTGTGTCAATGGGACAAAGTAGTATGGTGTTTTGTACACCACAACAGATGATTTTACGCTAGTTGGTTACACCGACAGTGATTGGGCAGGGAGTTTCGATGACAGAAAGAGCACATCAGGATATGTTTTTCATTTGGGTTTCAAAGCCATTTTATGGGCCTCCAAGAAGCATTCAATAGTTTCATTGTCAACAGTAAAAGCTGAATATGTCACCGCGACAGCAACAACGTGTCAGGCAGTTTGGATGAGAAGGATGTTGAGGGATCTTCACAACAACCAAGAGGGAGCGACAACTATTTTCTGCGATAAAACATCTGCAATTGCGTTGTCAAAGAATTCGGTATTTCACAAGAGGACCAAGCATATTGATGCAAAATATCATTTTATCAGAGAATTGATTAACAATGATAAAATTGTGTTGCAGCACTGCAGGTCACAGGAACAATTTATTGATATTTTCACAAAGCCATTAGCACGTGAAAGTTTTGTTTATCTTAGAGATTTTTTGGGAATTGTCAATGGAGGTAGTTGCAATTAAAGGAGAGTGTTGGAAATAATAATCCCAACCACTGCCTTAAACAAACTGACAAACACCATGCTTGCCCAATCAACCACTGCAAGGTTGCAATTTTGTTTGTAGGGAGAAGGATCAAAGTTAGAACAGAAGGATTGAAGTCAGAACATAAGTACAACGTGGACCATTCCGCAATGCAATAGAGGAGTTCAGACATTTAATAAATTTTGGTAAATAGATATGGGCAAACATTTACTCTGCGACTGTTTCCCACACTTCACAACCCCTACAAGTTCATAAAATCATTTACTATGTAAAATCACCCATGTTGCATATTAAATATTTCCTCTATCATGTAATTAATGTGAAATTTGTATGTTAAGATAAACATGCAAGTATAAGTCATTTGTAATGTTGGGCATTTTGGGAAAATTAGAGAGTGAGAGTCTCTGAGTTAGTGAAGAAAAATTGATGTCATATCTCCAAATTTAAATAAAAAAAAAACATTCCACTAAATAAAATAAAAATTCACATGTATAATAACATTACACTATCTATGTCAAACCTTATCGATTTAATCAATACTACGGTAATGAGCGGATGGATGGTATAGTAAGTGGATACATTGGATTTTTTCAGCTGTACTGCTATGTTAATTTATTTGTTTCACTGACAGACCACTGCTAGTCTATTTAAGTTGACACTCTCCCACTCAGGACACCTCAGCTCGCTCCTTGAACTTATCACACACTATAAGGTTTTCATTTATGCATCAAGATCCTTCACTACTTCAACGGTGGTGATGTTGGGTTTGTCAATCCCACGGCTGTGGTTTCTCCAGAAGGCTATCAGGTCAGACTTGTTGGGTTTTGTGGTTCATTTGCATCTCCAACCCTTGGCGCCATGCTCTGCTCTCTTCCTCCTTTCACAGATGGCTCTGCCGACAACCTTTGAACTCCATGTTGTCGACATCCTTTGGGTACAGCTGAGGGGTTACCTATCCATGGTTTCTTTGATTCACAACTGGTTATCTGGTGAGGGTTTCCTTCTTTTTTCTTTCTTGTTTCCTTGGCTATGTTTCGCATGGTTTCAGGCTTGTCTTCTGATATGTTTGATGTACAAACCTCTACTGGTGTGGTGAAGGTGGGTCCGAGGGTCTCGAGTTGCAATGATGGTGAGGCCTACCTGGCTTGGTGCTTAGAAGTTTGCCGGGTAAGCTCCTTGGCATTCCTGCCTGGATTTTTCCCAAAACGAAAGGTTCCATGATTTTTCAAGCTTTGCAAACTAGGATTTTCTTTCAATTCTGTGTAGCTAGTCTTGAATACTGACCTGGAATTCGAAGGGGTTATCCATGTTCGCGATAAAATCCAGTTTCCTAATTTTCTAGTGGAGGGATTTGTAGGCATTCTCTAGAGAATTGAGCCTATCTATGGTTATTAAGACTATGAATTTGTATTTGTGATTGCGCTGTAATTTTTGTTCATTTCTCGATTCTTGACATGTACTAGTTTTTCCTTTGAGATAAAGATAGAAGTTGTTAAATTTACCGTGTTGTTGAATTAAGGGGGAATCATCCTTCTTTTGAAAATATAATGTATGATTGTTTCCTTTTTCCTTTCATTATTATTTATTTTTCGATTGGTAGCAGCACTGCTATTTTTGAATAAGTCCGTATAGTTTTTGTTTGTGGAATATTCTTTCATTCTGAACGTAATTGTTTGCCATTCATATTAAACATGATTATTCCTATATAGTTGTACTAAGCTTGAGGTTTGGGTTCACATTTTCTTTCGTTGTAAGGTGTTAAGTTAGGGTTCCTCTGCCAAGGATTATGATTCTTGAGGCTTTATAACCCTAGGCACGAACTTAACATTGTTGGTTTTTGGTACTTAGGGTCTCGATTTCCTGCGTATGGGTTTTCAAGAGGGTTTTGCAGGGTTATAGGACTACCAATTTCATGGTCTCTACCTGTTATCCACCACCCATTCGGCTTTAGGAATGGACCCTATTTAATTTTATGGTAGCTCATTCTCTGTTCCCAGGTTCGAGTTTGCCGAAAAGTACATTACAATGTTAGTGCTATTTGTATACTTGCATCTTCAGTAAATTCTTCCGGTGCTTAGTTTACTAGGTTACATGGGATTCTTGTTTTTCATACAGATTATTACATTCTGGTTAAGCTTCCACATGTGCTCATATTACACCGAATTCATATGTTAAGCTATAAACAAATAAATAATTTGCACAAATCTTCTTATAAATTTTTAACCAATCGAACATACCTATATACATATGAATCACTTGCACAGAATTTCTTATAATTCCTTAACCAGTAAGGACATACCTGTAAGAACATACTTATATACATATGAATCACTTGCATAGAATTTTTTATAATTCCTTAACCAGTAAGGACATACCTACAAGAACATACTTATATACATATGAATCTCTTGCATATAATTTTTATAAGTCTAGTAATACATATTTACATACGCAGACTCTATTGCTTCAGATAGTGTCAGTCGGCCAGAGCTATCCTGTTCTGGTCAAGTAGTATGCTTCTGCCGCTTTTGCACACAGTAAACATTTTATCTGTGTTACCCGCTTAATTCATTTGTTTTCCTGCAGTATTGAATTTCTCGATATAATGGAATTCCATTCCACATGAGCTATAAGCCCTATTGTCACTATGTTTTTCAGACACAAACAAATTGAGAGCTTTCTCTCTCTGCAACACTCGCAATTACCCAAAAACACAACAATATCTATCACAGAATAGTAGTCGTAAGTGTTGTTTACCTGTGTTATCCTGAGCAGTATGATCACATTCACCTTTTCATTCTCTACTTGTCTTTCTCCCGACCATGAGATTTGTCTTCAAGACCAAATCTCCCCCCAAGCCTATTTTGCAAGACTACTGTCTTCAACAAAAATCTCGCACTTCGTTCCAATGCTATCTAGTCCTCACTAGACGTAGCATTTCCCCCTCCTTTCCATCTGTTCCAACAGCATGGTTTTTCCTCCCCTCCACCCCTTTTCCTTGGGGGCATTTTCCAGTTAGGGGAGGCAGTTAGGGTTTCCTTTTTCCGCCAACTGCCTCTTTCCAACTTATTTCATGAGAAGTTGAAAAATTTGTTATTGCTCAAATCATTTTCTAATCTTCAGAAAATTAATAATATTATTCAACCAAATAGAAAATAACAATATTATCCAGTTTTTTTTTTTTTTTTTTTTTTTTTAACAGTGGTAAATAAAATATTTACAGTTTTCTTGGGGACATTACATCTTCCCCTCATGGAACAAAATACCGTCCCGATGTTTTTCAGCCTCAAATAGCTTTGGATAAGCTTCTTTCATGAGTTGTTCATCTTCCCAGGTGGCCTCATTCGGCCCAAAGTGCTACCATTGCACTTTAACCTGGGTGATGGCTCGTTTCCGCAGCGTTACCTCTCTCCGTTCAAGTATACTCAGCAGTTCGACCAAGAGTTTTCCTTCTGGTTCGACCCGAAACAACATAAATTAAGTCAGTTTTGCCTTTAACATCGCAATTAATTGGTCTACTTAAGATTTTGCCTTTACCTGTACATCTTGCCAACTGACTATGTGCTTAGGATCATAGACATATCTCTTTAATACTAACACATGAAATACATTGTGGACTCGGATATGGCTTGGTAGGGCGAGCTGGTATGCCACTGGCCCAACCCTTGCTAAAATTTGAAATGGTCCACAAAACTGAGGTGCCAGCTTGGTGCACCCACTCCATTGTAACGTACTCCTTTTTGCTCGAATTCTCACGTACACATGATCTCCTACTTGATACTCTTTAAAATTTCTCTTCTTATCAGCAAAATTCTTTTGCCTATCTTGGGCTGCCTTCAAGTTGGATCGTACCTTCTTGACCATTTCCTCCATCTCCTTTAACATTTCAGGCCCCAACATTATTTTGTCCTCTGGTCCCCCCAGCTGGAGGGTGTGCGGCATTTCGAGCCGTACAACACTTCAAATGGACTCATCTGTAAGGAAGTGTGATTCATTTTTATACGCAAATTCGACTAGGTGCAGATAGTCCTCCCATTTCAGGGGTTGCTGCATCACATAAGACCTCAACATGTCTTCTACTACTTGATTCACCCGTTCGGTTTGTCCGTCTGATTGGGGATGATAGGCAATACTAAAGTTTAACTGGGTCCCTAATCCTTTAAACAGAGTTTTCCAGAAGGCTGATGTAAATTTCACATCACGGTCAGAAATTATGGTTTTTGGTAACCCATGCAGCCTGAAAATGTTTTGCATAAAAATATGGGCAATCTGCACTGCTCTGTAAGTGGATTGTACTGGTATAAAATGAGCTGATTTGCTTAATTTGTCGACTACCACCATAATGGAATCATTGTTTCTTTTTGACTTGGGTAATCCTGTTATGAAATCCATAGAGATGGTTTCCCATTTCCACTCTGGAATTGGTAGTGGATGTAATAATCCAGCAGGGTGCTGATGTTCCACTTTAACTTGTTGACATTCCAGACAACGTGTCAAATATTCTGCTACATCTTTCTTCATACCTAGCCAATAGTACTCCTTCCGGAGTGCGGTAATCAACTTTTGATATCTCGGGTGTCCAGCATAAGGTCTTTTATGAAATTCATCTAAAATCAAGTTTTTAATGTCATTTTGGTTGGGCACATACAACCTGTTTTTATATTTCAGCAAGCCAACAACATCCATAGTGTATCCTTGTTGATTTTCTTTGCTGGTTGGATTCTGAACTTGTTGTCCTATTTGCTGATATTTTGAATCTTGTTCAGCTGCCTTTTTAATCATTTCATCGAAGGTAGTCTGCACCTCGCTGCAAGCAATTTCATAAAGACAATGTACCTTTTGACTTAAAGCGTCCGCTACCCAGTTCTCTTTCCCTTTCAGATGCTTAATCTCGAAATCAAAACCACTTAGGAAATCTACCCACCGTGCCTGTCTGGCATTTAAGGTAGGCTGACTAAAATAACTAGTCAAGCTGTGATGGTCTGTCATTAACAATTTTTTTTCCCATCAGGTAGTGGCGCCACATCTTTAAGGCGTGAATAATGGCTGCCAACTCCAGATCATATGCGGAATATTTCTGCTCATGCTCCTTTAATTTCCTTGACTCATAGGCAATTACCTTACCTTCTTGCATCAGTACCCCTCCTACCCCTTCCTTACTCGCATCTGTACACACCACATAGTCCTTAGCTGGATCTGCTATGCTTAATATAGGCGCTGTGGTGAGCAGATGCTTGAGCTGTTCAAAACTTTTTTGGCATTCTGCGGTCCATTTAAAGGTTTTCCCTTTCTTTTGCAGGGAGGTGATAGGGTAGGCCACTCTAGAGAATCCTTCCACGAACCGTCTGTAGTAACCTGCTAATCCCATAAAAGATCTTATATCCGCTACGTCCTTTGGTACTGGCCATTCCATTATGGTCCTTATCTTCTCGGGATCCACCGCGATTCCATCCTTAGTAATAATATGTCCTAAGTACTGAATTTTCTCCTTAAAGAAATCACACTTGTTGTATTTGGCGTACAGTTGATGTTCCCGGAGGGTTTGCATCACCAATCTAAGATGTTCTTTGTGCTCCTCAATATTCCGGGAATATATCAGTATATCGTCAATAAATATTAATACAAATTTATCTAAATACTAATGAAATATGTTATTCATCAAACACATAAAGGTTGCAGGAGCATTGGTTAACCCAAAAGGTAATACCACAAACTCATAGTGACCATAGCGAGTCCTAAAAGCAGTTTTGGCTATATCCTCCTCTCTGATTCTGATCTGGTGATATCCCGATCATAAATCAATATTTGAAAATATGGTTGCCCCTTTTACTTGGTCAAATAATTCATCAATCCGGGGTAAAGGGTACTTGTTCTTAACTGTTAACTTATTCAACTAACGGTAGTCCATGCACATTCAAAGGGTGCCATCCTTCTTTTTGACAAACAGCATGGGGGCTCCCCAAGGCGACACACTGAGAGCGGATGTAATTTTTATCCAACAATTCTTGCAATTGCATTTTTAGTTCTGTAAGTTCTGGTATACTCATATGATAAGGAGCTCAGGACACCGGAGCTGCTCCTAGCATCAAATCAATAGTGAAGTCTATGTCTCTCTTAGGTGGCAGCCCTGGTATCTCTTCCAGAAATACATCTGCAAATTCTTGAACAACAGGAATGCTATCCAAGGTGGCTGTCTTGTCCTTTGAGTTGGCATACCCAACCTGAATAGCATAAACCTGACACCCTTTCCTGATACACTTTGCAAGCTGGGAGGCGGTTATTAGTTGGACCTGCATGGGCCTCAGAATGCCTTGCATCTCCTACATTTCTCCCAGTTCATCCTTGTAGCAGATGGTTTTTGTTTTACAGTTTATAATGGACCAGCGTTTTTCCAACCAGTCCATGCCTATCAACATGTCATATGATCCAAGGGGAAGTATGTTTAGGTCTGCCATCAAAGGCTGACCTGCTATTTCTAGAGGGCAATTATTGACCCTGGATAACACTCGTCTCTTTGCCCCTGTTGCCAGCTGTACTAGCCAAGGGCTTTTAAATTTAACAGACTATAATTTACATTGTTCCACAACCTTAGGACTAACATAACTTAATGTAGCTCCAGGATCAATTAAAATAGATACGGTACGATTAAAAATCTTACCTTCAAACTCCACCATAGTCAGCTGGTATTCTACCTGATGGTCTTTGAGAGTAGCATTAATTTTTGGAATGCTCCGGGCCACATCGCCTACTATTGATGCCTCGTGAATTTGTGAAACCTGATCAATGCCTTTACGATGAGGACAATTTTTAATGTAATGCGGCCCCCCACATCCCCAGCATTGTACTGGGGGTCTTGCTGTTCCTTCATTATCAAGTCTATCAGCTTGCTTGCTGATTCTCGATTCAGATGGTGGCTTAATTCTGAGCTAGTTTTTAGGCAGATTTTTGTTGTTTTGCCCTTTGGGAAAACTTTTGCCAGTGCTGCCTCGATTTCCCTTATTGCTCATAACAATCTTATTGCCTTTCTTGTCAGCCCACTTCTTGCCCAAAATTTCACCCTTCTGCTTGCTTTGCTGGTAGCATACCCTGGCCTTCCATATAAATTTGTCCATTGTTTTTGGGTTATCGAACTCAATTTGCTCCCTCATTGCCAGGGGTAAACTGCTGACGAAACACTGTACCTTAGCCTTTTCCTCTTGTATGTAGGGTACATATCGGAGCAAAGAGGTGAATCGGGTGATAAACTCATCCATGGTTTGTTGTCCAAGCCGCAGATCATGAAATTCTCTTGCTTTATCATCATAGAATCATTCCGTTAAATATCTCTCCTTGAAGTATTTTTG
The DNA here is from genome assembly GCA_031772625.1 of Pinus tabuliformis. Taxonomy (NCBI): domain Eukaryota; kingdom Viridiplantae; phylum Streptophyta; class Pinopsida; order Pinales; family Pinaceae; genus Pinus; species Pinus tabuliformis. The sequence goes on along the minus strand of CM062816.1, from coordinate 734,830,921 downwards.
GAATGTCTCCCAAGTTATATTTTGTTCGTTCATCCCTCGTACAATCTTGACCTCCTCCCATAACAAGGTGGCCTTCCCTTGCAATTGGAAGATGGCAAACCGAGCTTTCAGATTGTGATCATACTCATATAATTGGAAGATTTATTCATGTTTATAAGCTAGGATTCGACTGCTTCTTCCATCTCTCCATCGAAGAGTGGTGGTTTAATTTTCCGAAACTCCCCTTGCAACTCTATCCGCTACCTCTTTGATGTTGGGTGCTCAGAGGCAATATCCAACTTCTCTTCCTAATTCTCTTTCCCACCTACTATTCCTTCATGCTCGTGCGATAACCCTGTTCTTCATACCTACGTTCTTGTTTAGGCCTAGGAATTGTTTGATGTTGATTCTGCTTATCCGACAGGCTCTTCATAATTTTTTCCTGCTCCAAGGTTAATCTTGCATTGTCCTCGCGTAAGCGGGCCATCTCATTCTTTAGTTCCTATAATGTTTCCAGTATTGCAATATTTGTGTTACGAGCCTCCTCTCCTAACTGCACCCATATTTTAGGGTTATTTTCAGGAAATGTTGCAGGTCCTAAGCCAACCATATTCTTGTGTGGCACACTGTCTGTTCTTCCTAAAAACTGCTATTGTCCTATTCCTCTGTGTTTAACAAGTGCATAAACCAGTCAACAGTTAGAAAACCAAAAATAAATAGTAACTAATTTTTACAGTTCGATTACCAGAGGTCACAATTTTGTAACCTTGGCTCTGATACCACATGTCATATCTCCAAATTTAAATAAAAAAAACATTCCACTAAATATAAAAAAATTCACGTATAATAATGTTACCCTATCTATGTCAAACCTTATCGATTTAATCAATACTATGGTAATGAGTGGATGGACAATACAATAAGCAGATACATTGGATTTTTGCAACTGTACTGCTATGTTAATTTATTTGTTTCACTGATAGACCACTATCAGTCTTTTTAAGTTGACACTCTCCCACTTAGGACACTTCAGCTCGCTCCTTGAACTTATCACACACGTAAAGTTTTCATTTACGCATCGGGATCCTTCACCACTTCAACAATGGCAATTATGGGTTTGTCAATCCCACGACTGTGGTTTCTTTAGAAGGTTGTCAGGTCAAACTTGCTGGGTTTTGTGGTTCATTTGTATCTCCAACCCTTGGCGCCATGCTCTGCTCTCTTCCTCCTTTCACACATGGCTCTAGCAACAGCCTTTGAACTCCAAGCTGTCGACACCCTTCGAGTACAATCGAGGAGTTACCTATCCATGGTTTCTGTGGTTCACAATCGGTTATCAGGTGAGGGTTTCCTTATTTTTTCTTTCTTCCTTCCTTTTGCTATGTTTTGCATGGTTTCAGGCTTGTCTTTTGATATGTTTGACCTGCAAAACTTTGCAGGTATGGTGAAGGTGGGTCTGAGTGTCTCGAACTGCAATGATGGTAAGGCCTACCTAGCTTAGCGCTCAGAAGTTTCTCAGGTAAGCTCCACGGCGTTCTTGCTTGGATTTTGCCCAAAACAAAAGGGTTCCATGGTTTTTCATGCTTTGTAGAATAGGGTTTTCTTTCAATTCTGTGTAGCTAGTTCTGAATACCGACCTGGAATCTGAAAGGGTTATCCATGTTCATGCTAAGCTCTAGTTTCCTGATTTTCTAGTGGAGGGAGTTGTAGACATTCTCTAGAGAATCGAGCCTGTCTATGGTTATTAATACTATGGCTCTGTATTTGTGACTGCGCTGTAATATTTGTTCATTTCTCGATTCTGGACATGTACCAGTTTTTATTTTGAGATAAAGATAGAAGTTGTTAAATTTACCATGTTGCCAAGTTAAGGCGGAATCATCCTTCTTTTGAAAATATAATGTATGGTTGTTTTCTTTTTCCTTGCATGATTATTTATTTTTCGGTTGGTAGTGAAACTGCTATTTTTGAATAAGTCTGTACAGTTTTTGTTGTGGAATTTTGTTTCATTCTGAATGTAGTTGTTTGCCATTCCTATTAAACATGATTATTCCTATACAACTGTACTGAGCTTGAGGTTTGGGTTCACGCTTTTCTTTCGCTGTAAGGTGTTAAGTTAGGGTTCCTCCGCCAAGGATTATGATTCCTGAGGCTTTATAACCCTAGGTACGAACTTAACATTGTTGGTTCTTGGCACTTAGGGTCCCAATTTCCTGTGTATGGGTTTTCAGGAGGGTTTTGTATGCTTACAAGATTACCAATTTCGTGGTCTCTACCTGTTATCTGCCACCCATTCGGCTTTAGGAATGGACCCTGTTTAATTTTATGGTAGCTCATTCTCTTTTTCTAGGTTCGAGCTTGCCGAAAACTACATTACAGTGTTAGTGCCATTTGTATACTTGCATCTTCAGTAAATTCTTCTGGTGCTTAGTTTACTAGGTTACATGGGATTCTTGTTTTTCATACAGATTATTACATTCTGGTTAAGCTTCCACATGTGTTCATATTACACCGAATTCATATGTTAAGCTATAAACAAATAAATAACTTGTGCAGATCTTCTTATAAATTTTTAACCAGTAGGACATACCTATATACATATGAATCACTTGCGCAAAATTTCTTATAATTCCTTAACCAGTAAGGACATACCTGTAAGAACATACTTATATACATATGAATCACTTGCACAAAATTTATTATAATTCCTTAACCAGTAAGGACATACCTGTAAGAACATACTTATATACATATGAATCTCCTGCACATAATTTTTATAAGTCTAGAAATACATATCTACATACACAGAATCTATTGCTTCAAATAGTGTCAGTCGGTCAGATCTACCCTGTTCTGGTCAAGTAATATGTTTTTGCCGCTTTTGCACACAGTAAACATTTTTATCTGTGTTACCCGCCTAATTCATTTTTTTTCCTATGGTATTGAATTTCTTGATATAATGGAATTCCATTCCACATGATTTATAAGCCCTATTGTCACTATGTTTTTCAGACACAAACAAATTGAGAGCTTACTCTCTCTGCAACACTCACAATTACTCAAAAACAAAACAATATATGTCACAGAATAGTAGTTGTAAGTGTTGTTTACCTGTGTTATCCTGAGTAGTACGATCACAGTCACCTTTTCATTCTCTACTTGTCTTCATCTCGACCATGAGATTCGTTTTCAAGACCAAATCTCCCCCCAAGCCTGTTTTGCAAGACTATTGTCTTCAGCGAAAATCTCGCACTTCATGCCAATGTTATCTAGTTCTCACCAAACGTAGCATTCCCTCTCCTTTCCATCTGTCCCAATAGCATGGTTTTTCCTCCCCTCCATCGCTTTTCCTTGGGGGCATTTTCCAGTTAGGGGAGGCAGTTAGGGTTTCCTCTTTCCAGCAACTTCCTCTTTCCAACTTATTTCATGAGAAGTTGCAAAATCTGTTATTGCTCAAATCATTTTCTAATCTTCAAAAAATTAATAATATTATTCAACCAAACAGAAAATAACAATATTTTCCAATTTGTTTTCTTAAACATTGTACATGTTTAAAATGAAAAACATATTTCATCAGTGTTTAGACAAGTTTGTATTAATTTTTATTAACGATAAACTGATATATTCCTGGAATATAGAGGAGCACAAGGACCACCTCATCATTTTCTAATCTTCAAAAAATTAATAATATTATTCAACCAAACAGAAAATAACAATATTTTCCAATTTGTTTTCTTAAACATTGTACATGTTTAAAATGAAAAACATATTTCATCAGTGTTTAGACAAGTTTGTATTAATTTTTATTAACGATAAACTGATATATTCCTGGAATATAGAGGAGCACAAGGACCACCTCAGATTGGTATTGCAAACTCTCCGAGAACACCAATTATACGCCAAATGCAACAAGTGCGACTTCTTTAAGGAACAAATTTAGTACTTGGGACACATAATCACTAAAGATGGAATCGCTGTGGACCCTGAAAAGATAAGAACCATAATGGAATGGCCAATGCCAAAGGACGTAGCGGACATAAGATCCTTCATGGGATTAGCGGGTTACTACAGGTGATTTGTGGAAGGATTTTCGAGGGTGGCTTACCCTATCAGTTCCTTGCAGAAAAAAAAGAAAAATTTTAAATGGACCGCAGAATTCCAAAAATGTTTTGAACAGGTCAAGCATTTTCTCACCACAGCACCTATATTAAGTATAACTGATCCGGGTAAGGACTATGTGGTGTTTTCAGATGCGAGTAAGGAAGGGGTAGGAGGGGTATTGATGCAAGAAGGAAAGGTAATCACCTATGAGTCTAGGAAATTAAAAGAACACGAGAAGAAATATTCCGCTTACGATCTGGAGTTGGTAGCTGTTATTCATGCCTTAAAAATGTCGCACCACTACTTGATGGGTAAAACGTTTCTAGTAATGACGGACCATCACATCTTGACTAATTATTTTAGTCAGCCAACTTTAAATGCTAGGCAAGCACGGTGGGTAGATTTTCTAAGTGGTTTTGACTTTGAGATTAAGCATCTGAAAGGGAAAGAGAACTGAGTAGTGGACGCTTTAAGTAGAAAAGTAAAATGTCTCTATGAGATTTCTTACAGCGAGGGGCGAGGTACCTTAGATGAAATGATTAAAAAAACAACAAAACAAAATTCAAGATATTAGAAAATCGGACATCAAGTTCAGAATCCAACTGGTAAAGAAAATCAGCAAGGATATACTATGGATGCTGTTGGTATGCTGAATTATAAAAAAAGGTTGTATATGCCCAACCAAAATAACATTAAAAGCTTGATTCTAGATGAATTTCATAAAAGTCATTATGCTGGGCACCCGGGGTATCAGAAGATGATTACCGCACTCCAAAAGGGATATTATTGGCTGGGCATGAAAAAAGACATGGTAGAATATTTAACACGTTTCCTAGAATGCCAACAAGTTAAAGCAGAACACCAGCACCCTGTTGGGTTATTACATCCACTACCAATTCCGGAGTGGAAATGGGAAACCATCTCTATGGACTTCATAACAGGATTACCCAAGTCAAAAAGAAACAATGATTCCATCATGGTGGTGGTGGACAAACTAAGCAAATCAACTCATTTTATACCAGTGCAATCTACTTACAGAGCAGTGCAGATTGCTCATATCTTTATGCAAAATATTTTTAGGTTGCATGGGTTACCAAAAACAATAATTTCTAACTGTGACGTAAAATTTACATCGGTTTTTTGGAGAACTCTATTTGGGGAATTGGGAACTCAACTGAATTTCAGTACTGCTTATCATCCTCAGACCGACAGACAAATAGAACGGGTGAATCAGGTTGTAGAATATATGCTAAGATCATATGTAATGCAGCAACCATCCAAGTGGGAATATTATCTTCACTTGGTCGAATTTGCGTACAACAATGGCTATCATACGTCCCTACAGATGAACCTGTTTGAAGTGCTGTATAGATGAAAATGCTACACACCCTCAAGCTGGGGTGGACCAAAGGACAGGCTGATGCTGGGTCTCGAAATGCTTAAAGAGATGGAAGAAATGGTAAAAAAGGTACAATCCAATTTAAAGGTAGCTCAAGACAGGCAAAAGAACTTCGCCCACTGAAAGAGGAATTTTAAGGAATACCAAGTAGGAGATCATGTGTATGTGAGAATTTGAGCTAAGAAGAGCACATTACAATGGAGTGGGAGTGCCAAGCTGGCACCCTGGTTTTGTGGACCTTTTCAGATCTTAGCGAGAGTTGGACCGGTGGCATACCAGCTTGCTCTGCCAAGTCATATTCGGGTCCACAACGTCTTCCATGTGTCTGTATTAAAAAAATATGTCTATGACCCCAAGCATGTAATCAGTTGGTAGGACATACAGGTAAGAAAGTATCTCAGGTAAACCAATCAGATTTTTGGTTAAGGAAAAAACTAACTTAAAATATTATGTGTTTCAGGTCAAGCCGGAAGGAGAAATCTTGGTCGAGCCACTGAATATACTAGATCAGAGAGAAGTAACACTGCGGAAACAAGCCATCACCCAGGTTAAAGTGCAATGGCAACACTTTGGGCCAGACGAGGCCACCTGGGAGAATGAACAACTCATGAGAGAAGCTTATTTAGGACTGTTTGTGGCCAGAAAACATCAGGACGATGTTTGATTTCGGGAGGGGGAGATGTAATGCCCCTATGAAACTGTAAATATTTTATTGACCACAGTAAGAACAAATTGAATATTTAGTGTTATTACCTATTGGAATTGAATAATATTTTTTTTAATTATTAATTATTGAAAAATGAGAAATGATTTAAGTATCAGTAGAGCTGGTAACTTTTGGGAAAGGAAGTTGGAAAGACAGTTGCTGGAAATAAAAACCCTAACTACCTCCCCTAACTAGAAAAAGGCTTCCAAAGAAAATGAAGGGGGAGGGAGGAAAAACTGTGCTGTAATGACAGGTAGGAAAAAGGGGAAATGTCTAAGTCTGGTGATGACTAGATAGTAATGCATTGAGTGCGAGCAACTTGCTGAGGATTGTGGTCCTGTGAGTAAGCTAGGGGGGAGATTCTGGTCCCAAAAGATGAATCTCAAGGATGGGTGGTTGACTAGCAGCGGGAAAACAGAGGTGATCCCGGCCTTGGGAGTGCTTCATAAATTACAACATTTCAGGTAAGTGGAATTTTCTGGAAAAGCACTCTGAAGCATAAAACAAAAAGAATTAGATGTGCGTTTTATTGTGTATGTACATTATTTAGTGGTACGTAGAGTCTGAAGTGGTACTGGGCATACTCACAATAGAGTTACTACTTTACTCATTAACTAACGAGAAACAAACAATAGAGTCGAATTTAACTGGTAACCATCCATATTAATGGCCCTTTTACTGTAGCAACTATTTTCTGGATAATATCTATAAACCAGAACATTTTTAGCTGTATAAAAGAATTGTATATGAATACGATTCATGAATTGGAAACTTCCTAAGTATAGAATCAACCTGGAATATTAACTATAAACTGGAACATTTTGCATCTAAAATTATTCATGAATTTGAAACATTCTAGCTGTATAACCAAATTGCACAGATCTTTTTAGAAGCGGTAATGGACTTCCTTAAAAAAAGAAAAGCAAAAAAAAAAAAAAAAAAAAACCATCATGGCAAAGATTCAGTGAACCATTTCTTTATTGACCATGAAATAAAACAAAATTACAAGCAGAGAATTCAGATTAAAATTCTCAAGGAAATACCTGTGTTTAATTGAGGTAAGAACCAAAAACATGAGTTAGTGGACCCCCGTCGGACCTTGGAGAGCCGAGAAGCGCAGGGTCGACATAGCAGGGTTCATCAAGTAAATTCCATAACCCTACATATAAACCCCAACCTGGGTATGAAATCCCATACTGTCCACACCAATGGAGCCAATCTCCGAATATGGTGAATGATAAGAGCCAGATAATATTTTGTAGAAAAACAGAGTAGATCCTAAATCGGAATTAATTCAGAGCACAGTGACGGAAAGGACAAAGAAAAATATTTTGTAGAAAAACAGAGTAGATCCTAAATCGGAATTAATTCAGAGCACAGTGACGGAAAGGACAAAGAAAAATAGGCAAAACCCAGATTTATGGCAACACAACAATTTTTAGTTCCAACCATTCTAAACTATACAAAAACTAAGAAAATGAAATTCATGAACAATTGCAGAACAACAAAGATGTATGTATAAATCAAAATAGAATCTCAAATTCATGTGTCATTCGGAACCAAGACTTAGAACATAAGAAAAATCTTACATGGCTTGTAACTCCAAGAAGCCGACCATAATGGCTCAACAGTTCTTTACCAGAGGGGTAAAACCCTCCTCAAAAATAAGCTTAACATGATAAATATGTCAACGACCATGGCCTCTGGACCATAACCAGAAAATTGAGGACTCTTGAATATACAACAGAAGTGCATACATGCATTTCTTAAACCCTTGTAGGCATTCGCCAGAAAAAACAATTAACTTATAACAGAGAAAAAAGATTAACCATACTTGATATAGAATTGAAGCTCTAGCTTCAGCACCCAAGCAAAACACCCATGCCAAATAAATACCAGGTTGAAGACCTTCATACCCGGTGAAAACCCTTGGATGATGTCTCTGTTCAAGATAGCCATGGACGCCATTCGACACAGCTACAGTCCTTGGTCCTATAGCTGAGATTTCCTAGGTTTTTTTTTTTTTAAACACCGCAAAACAAGGTTAGATTCAGAGTTGCCTTAACCCAAATTAACTCAACCAATGGTAAAAAAAAAATATAGCAGTACAGCGATTCAACCTGTTGCCAAACTCACCTGGGACACGTTCATCGGAAAGAAGACCATCACCTGGGACACGTTCATCGGAAAGAAGACCATGAACCGGACCTTTGAGAGACCCCCATCTGCAACTGAACTCTGAACTCTGGAACGATAAATTGAGCGAGCCCGCGAACGGGAGTAGGAACCAGAGCAGGAGCCAAGAGAGCAACCGGAAAATGAGACATTGTTTCAGCACAAAGGAAGGTGTAAGTCTCCGAAATAATACCAGCCGTAGGATCGCCCATCACTCCATCCATTGTCGATGCGACGAAGGCCCAGGGTGGCATCTATGGCGGGACAGACCTGCCCACGCCAGTACCAGGGAACGGAGCAGGCATTCAATACCGCAACCAGGTTAACGAAAAAAACAATACAATAGACCATAAGTTTATAAGTTTAAAATAAAATAGAGAATTTGATATGCCTCGGGTCCAGCAGCAACAGTCGTGGAGGGAAATCCCAAAGCACGGGAAATAAATGAAACAACATCAATGACATCAAACCCGCAACGATATCCCGGGATTTTTATCAGCAGTGTCATGTCGTATTTACACAGTTGTACCTATATTATAAACGGTAATGAATTAGATATAACAGTTGTAACTTTGATGTTGTTATCCATTTAATTTTTTGTTTTTAAATGTTTTTACCATATGTATTAACAGGGAGATATGACAACTTTACTCCGCAACCCAGTGATGGTAAATAGCAGTAAGTATTTTGTACTTTCACTTGGAACTGCAGCGTTTATTTACGAGGCGAATGTAATTTTTTATGTTTTGACATATAATATAAAGTGTGCAACTTTATATTTTGACATATAATATAAAATGTGCACAGTTCCATTATAGTTTTAATATTACACAAGTAAATTTCTGCAACCTGCTTTATAGTTTTAATATTACACAAGTAAATTTCTGCAACCTCTTTTATTTTACTCTGCTGTAAGTGAAATCTGTGTTTTAATTAAGCCCTTGTGTGGTTGACTTTGCCGCAACTGATTTCTGAGCTTCTTTGTCCTCGTAAATTTTTTCTAACAATTAAAAGATCTTATGTTATCAGCCACTCGTTATCAAAAAATGATGCAGAAAATTACACACGCAAAGAAAGAAAGGCTTCTTACATTTATCTGTTTGCCACTTCCATGAAAAGTTGCCTTTTAAACTGTCCACGCTCCCTCTTTCTTTATATCCAATTCAGAATTCCCTAATAGGGATAAGAGCATGGAAATATTTTGGCATTGATCACAACGTGCAATGAAAATGGAATGCATTAAAACAGGCTTAGGTTATCTTAGACACAAAAATCTGACACTGGTAGCAACAGTAGAAATTCAAAGCCAATTCCACTTGAGCATGCTCTTTGTCCCCACCACTAATATTGGAGAATGTCCAACATGCTTCTTAAACTATGGTTTTCTTTGTTCGGCTGCGAGAAGACACGAGATGTGAGGAAGAGTCTAATTGTCAATAATAGCATGCACACAACAAAACAAAATATCAGATAAAAGGATGAACAATGAACTAAATCTACTTCGGTCTGAACTTGGACTCTTTGCAGGGTAGCCTCCGGTCTCAACCGTTATCTGTCAACCTGACAGATACAATATAACAAAACATTTATATGCGAAAAATGAGCGAAGGAGAACCTAAACTCTAGCATTGAAAATTCTGATAAAACCGAAATTCGGTTGAGAGTTGTTATCATGACATGAACAGTCTCGCCATGGATGCTATGCCTTCACGATGCGCGTACATCACAGTGCCTTTTTATTTCTGACCGAATTTTTAAATTTCAAGCGGTCAATTTTGATTCAACCTCTTTGTATTCCTGGATATGGATCTAAATACCTAAATTAATTAATCGCAATTGCTTCCAAAAATAATTACAAGAAATTAGGGGATAGTTATTCATATTAATTAATAATGGCAAACAAATTAGGATACGATTATCTATGTTAATTAATTAGATTTCCATATTAGTATAAATAACCTATCCATAGTATAAATATTTGCAAAATTTATTGGATAGTTATTCACATACATCATATTGTGTAAAAGTTGCAATAAGATTTCCAAATCATTCTCCAACTTAAAAAATTATATTTTTATGTAAACCTAAATGTTTATTTTTTTAAATTAAATATAATAATTTATATTAATTTTTAGTAAATTAATAATATTAAAAAAAACTCTTTAGTAAATTAATAATATTGAAAAAAAACCAATTGCTAAAATCTTACTTTAATGAAAACTAAGAAGTTAAAAAAAGTTGTTTTGATATGATATATTAAATTTTGTACAATATTAAATAGATCTATTTGTATGGCCATCCGTTATCTTTTTTCAGTAGGAAAAAATCGGCATAATATATATTGAAATATATGGATCGAGATTACATTTGTGACCACAGTCTATGGAATATATGAATACAACGCTCCGAATGGGCGCATATTGAGATGCGTGGGATATAACAGCAGCTAAGAGCTATGAATCAAAATATAAAGAGAGCATCAGCTTGAGCTAATCAACCATGGCAAAGACATAATTAGAGAGTCTGTTATGGAGATGCGTGAGATATAAACAGCTGCATGTAGCTAAGAATCAAAATAATAAAGCAAGCAGCAACATGTGCTATCAACCAAGGCAAAAACATATATAGAGAGCCTGATAGTAGAGAGTAAATGCCGATGTACAACCAGTTACAGCCATAGAGAAAAAAACATGTTCATGTAAAAACCATTGCTGGAATCGCCAGTCAGTTCTGAGTGGATAAAGATCCCATGATGATTGGGAGGATGGAGTTCAAAGGCAGGCTGGAGGCCTGAAAAATGCGCCGATTCCTCCATAACCATATATACCAGCATGTGAGGCAGAAGAGCGCTTGTCTGTCAGAACTTTGATCTGCCCACCATATAAAAGCATCCTGAATGGAAGAGAAGAGACTGAGAGGGAAACTATGGAGAAGCGAGAGTTCATGCCATATTGCTTGGGCAGCAGGGCATTGAAGAAACATGTGGAAATTGGTTTCATTGTCCTGGAGACAAAGAACACATCGACCAGGACCTCGCCAACCCTTTCTTTGTAAGACATCCCAGGAGAGATTCTTATCATAGAAGAGCAGCCATGTGAAAAGTATGACTTTAAGAGGGCAAGGGGCCTTCCAAAACTTGACTGGAAAAAAAGAGGAAAGGGGAGGGAGATCAGCAATGATGGAGGAGTAAATTTTCCGGACAGAGATGATATGGATGTTGGAGTCGGTGGACCAAATGAGGGAATCTTTTGTGCCATGTTTGAGAATCCCCTGATGGGAGAAATGTGAAGTGAAGGATAGCCAAAGGGCGTGGAGTGGGGGAGGGATTGCAAGCTGGAGGACGGATTTCCAAATCGGATTTAAAGACGACCAGGAGTCAATGAGGGTATTCCATGTGAATAGGCCTCTAGAATGGAAAAATGAGAGTAGGGGAGGGGGGATCATAGACTCCAGGTTGAAAAGAGTGGGGTCAATACCAATGAGAATGGAGGAGCCAGAGTAGAGAGTCCATTTGAGATGATTCCTGAAGAAATGATGAATCTTTTTAAAACAGTTCCATATGGGGGAGCCACATCGAATGCCAAGAGTGGGTCGATGAAGCCAATGAGCCAAGGGGCGTCCTTTGAGATACTTCTGTTTTATCAAGAGACTCCATGGACTGTTGCCAAAAAAGCCTCTGTGTAAAGATTTGCATATGAGAGCCTTGCCAAAAAGATGCATATCGAGAAGGCCCCATCCACCCTTCTCCTTTGGGCGTGAGATGGATCCCAACTTAACCAAATGAAGTTTGTTGGGGGAGGATCGGCCGCTCCACAAGAAGGTAGCAGCGATGGATTTGAATTGTTTGATGACAGAGATAGGTAAGAGAAAGAGGTGACACCAATATACTGATAGCTGTGAGAGGACAGACTGAATCAAGATGTATCTTCCAGCAAGTGAGAGAAGACGCATTTCCCACCGTGAGATCTTGTGGAGGAAACGGTCCACCAGCCATGCCCAGTCCAGGCATTGATATCCCATAGCTTTGAGGCGGAAACCCAGATAAGTAAAGCCGTCCTTAATGAGGGCAAGATTGATTCCAAATCGATCTGCAATCCAGTGCGCCAAATCGGGGTCCGAGTTATTATGATATATCACAGATTTCCCACAATTTATTGAAAGACCAGTAGCAGCCTGGAATTTTTTGAAAAGCATGTAGATGAAAATCCAGGATGGCTTGCAGAGCATGGCGAAGAGGAGGATGTCGTCAACAAAAAAACTGTGGGAGAGGGAGATGTCTCTGCAAATTCGGATCGGCTTGCATCTACCATCTTCCACAGCAAGGTTGATGTGAGAGCTTAGGCAATTCATGACCAATATAAACAGGAGCGGGGAGAGAGGGCATCCCTGACGGAGCCCTCTCTCGGCATGGAAGAAAGATGTAGGAATCCCATTGATAATGACTGAAAACTGGACTAATTCCACGCATGCCATAATCCATTTGATAGCCTGGGGCCTCAAGCCGATTTTGGAGAGAAGAATGTTGAGAAAACTCCAATTGACACAGTCAAAGGCCTTTTTAAGGTCGATTTTGAGAGCGGCAGCGTTGATGTTCTTAGTGCAGATAGAGTGGATACACTCCTGTGCCATGGCCACCGCATCCATAATGAGCCGATCCTTGAGGAAGGCATGTTGTTCTCTTGATATAAAAGAATTTAAAACCTTCTTCAATCTGTCTGCGATTATTTTTGAAATGATCTTATAGAGAGAGTTGCATAATGAGATCGGTCTATAATCGCCAAATGATGAGGGTCGATCGGACTTTGGGATTAGGGCAATAAAAGTGGCCGCAAGAGCGCTGTTGATGCTTCCAGAGAGACGAGACATATCAACCATACAAAGGAGATCTTTTTTGAAGAGCTCGTAAAAGTGTGAGTAAAATTCTACCGGCCAACCATCAGGGCCGGGGTTCTTGTCTTTGCTGAATGACTTTATGGAAGCAGAAAGTTCTTCCTCCGTGACAGTCCTGAAAAAAGCATCGTTGGCCTCGTCATCAAACATAGTCGGAAGATGTTCAACCGCCCAGAAGGAGTCGGTTATGTCAATTTGTTGTCTCGAGTATTGATGCCTGTAGAAGCGAGTGGCCTCCGCTGCGATTTCATGATGAGAGGAGAAACATTGACCTTGCTCGTTTTCAATCTTCCATATGGAGTTTTTGAGTCTACGTCCATTTGCAAAGGAGTGGAAGAAGCGGGTATTCCTGTCCCCATTTTTTAGCCAGGTGGCACGGCTTTTGAGCCGCCATGTGGCCTCTTCTTTTTGGAGTAGAGCGTGTTTTTTCCTTTCAAGAGAGCACAGAGCTGTGGCCTTTGCAACAGATCTTCCACTGTTGGGAATGGAGGAGACGATCTCATCTATTTCTGAGTTGACGGCAATGAGTTCTTGTGAGTCCTTAATCTTCTGTGAATGCTGCCATGCTTTTGTTTTATCTCTGAGAAGATTGACCTTATCCCGAAAAGTTAGGAGGAAGGCGTCTTGTGAATTGATTATATCCTCCCAGCATTTCTTTATATATTCATTGAAAGAAACGTCCTGGAGGTGAATGGAATTAAATTTAAACGAGTACCCCATTCGACGCTCCGCCTGAGCCCATTCGAGGAGGATGGGCTTATGATCGGAAGTGAGCTCCCCGCCAGTTTTAGCATGAGGCATTCCCCATTGATGGATAACACTGGCGTGCAAGAGAAACCGATCTAATCTTTTCGCTATAAAGGCAGTGTCCAGTCTGCCATTGTCCCAAGTGGGGGCCATGACTGCCGGGCAAATGTCGACAAGATTCCGGTTAAAAAACTCCCTCCGCATTCTTACCGCCATTCTGTCAACAGGGAGGCCGTGCCCCCAACATTCTTCAGAGCTTAATGTGAGATTGAGATCGCCAGCAACAAGCAGCGAGTCAATGTCCATAATGCCTGTAGAAAATAAGGAATCCCAAAAAGGGGACCTGTGTCTGTATGGGGCGTATATATTCAGCAGATTTAATGAGATCGAACGCCCCCTAATAGATGCAGAGAGAAGGATGCCTGCGGAACATTTGAATGCCATTGCTTTAATAATAGTGGGATCCCACATGGAAACCAAACCTCCCGAGAGACCATCCGCATTGGTGGCGACCATGTGCCAAGAGGGAAACATTTTGCGGAAAAATGCTAAGGAGACGGAGTTGGGGTGCATAGTCTCTTGGATGAAGATGATGGAGGGCCGAGCAGAGAGGAAAGTACCCCTTAGAGCCAGAAACTTTGGGCCGGCTCCTAGGCCTTTGATGTTGTAAGATATAAGAAAGGTCATTTGGACGTCTGTCCAGCCGAGCCTGCTCTAAGGGGCTGTGGGGGAGGGGATTCGAAAATAGGGACATCAACAAGGGGGAGGTTTGATAAGCCTAAATCAGAGGATATGGCCCGGCCTTTGTAATGGCGACTCCCACCTCGGGTCTTTTTCCTGACAGTGATATTTTTGGCCGAGTTGGGACTGATAGAGGGGAAGGATGGTTTATGCATAGTCAGTGGCTCCAAAACTGGGGGGTTGCAATTGAGAAGATGCTCGATGTCACTGTCAATAGTGTTGGCCGGGGAGTCGGTTGGGGAGTTATAAGGGGTCGGGGATTGGTGAATTCCTTTCCCTTTTTGAGAAGCAGAGGGAGGGGATGAGGAGGATGAGATAGTGATGGGGTGGGAGCCGACCACGAAATCTGAGGCATTCATGGTCGGGGGGGCAGTGACAGGGGCCTCTTCATGCTGTTCATTGACCGGGGAGCTGCAAAAATTTTCCCTTGAGATATTTGGAGAAGATGGGATCGCCTCGGTTGCCCCCGGTGAAATGGGAGTGCTTCTAAATCCTGTGAGAATGGGCGAACCTGGTCTGGATTGTGTGACTTCATTTGTACATCTGTAATCTGCTGATTGGAAAGAAAAATTCTCCCCCAGGGGGGCATCTCTTTCAGAGGGGGATATAGATCCTTCGGGATCCTTGTTGACCCGTGTGGGGGGGCGGAGCCTGCGCCTGCGGAAGAGGCAATCCTTGACTAGATGACCTGTGCGATGGCAAGCAGAGCAACGGAAAGGAATGCCCCAATAATCTAGCCTTTGGAGGATCTTGATTCCATCCCAAGTGATCTCAATTTGGTCCGGATAGCCCCCTTTATATGGTCTTTCTATGAGAACCCATGCAATTCTCTTATCCTTTTCACCACGGACCCAGGGGTCGACATAAATGAATTTTCCAATGGCACCACCGATGGTTGCAAGAATCTCAGGCGTCCACAGCTGCAGTGGAAGATTCGGCAATTTGACCCATATCATGCTGTGGGTGGGAGTGTTCTTAAGAGGGTCGAAGCCCAGGTACCATCTCGTGAGAGGAAGAAAACTACGGCCTGAGACCCATGGCCGATTCAGAATCAAGTCCAGGTCTTCCTCTTTTTGGAAATGGAAGGAAAACCAGTCCTTCATTAGCCTTGAGATGATAGGAGAGTATCCAATAATGGGAGTCCAGGATTTAGAGATCCAGCTTCTCATCTGAGTTTCATCGAGCTCCGGAAAATACCATTTCCCCACAAGGGCGAACCTTTGGAGGCTTTCAATCCGATCGACGAGTGTTGGACCAGAGATAGTGACAGACGGTTGAGGCACCGTTTTGACCGGACGTTTTTGGCGCCCCTTTGTGAGACGGGTGGATCCCATGAGGGGAGGGTCCCGCAGCTCTGGTGGCAGGAAATCGGACAGCGTGGAGTGCCATCTTGGATTCCTCTTGGACAGATTGTGGACTGTCTCAGTATGTATTGCCGCGGCAAATAATTCCTTTGTGGCTGGAGAGTCGCTGTCGGTGGCCATCCCGAGAATATGAAATAGACAGCAGTTCAATATAAAATCCCTGTAAAAGGATACCTCGTACCTTAGAAAGAGCCAGAAAAAGGATCCCTCGTACAAAGGGAGATTTGAGGAAGAGGAACCGGCGGAGAATATAGCCTGGAGGGAAGGATCTTTAATGAAAAAAGGACGATAAGATGACAGGCCCGAATGCTTGGAATGATCTAGAAAGAGATCCTTTGAAGAAAGGTGACGGGAGGCTGCCGCCACTTTGACATTGTGAGGGAAAAGGTGGCAGAAGACATTTAAGAGTCTGAATTGAAGTTAAGGTATGTCGCCGGAGAATTGATTTGAAAAAAAGATGCGGGAGGATGAACGGAAAAAGATCCGGGAGGGTGGACAGGAATACTCCCTCGTCGTCGAGGAGAATCGATGGCGGATCAAGAATTACAGTCAATGCAACAACAGCAGCAATGTAAAACACACCACCATTTACAGATGCGAAAACGGATGTCTCGGCATGGTCTATAGATATAAAACGTGGACCTGATTCTGCTTAATATTGAACAAAAACACATCCACATTGAGCAAAGACGACGACAAATTGTTGTTGCCAGAGAGAGACAGACCTTATGAAGCCATGTACATGGCGACAGAAGGAAAAAAAGACCAGAGATAGCAAAAAACTTTGTTCCAATATCACTGAAACGAATTTAGCTGTAGTATCCCGACATAAATGCATGTGCTAATAAAAATTGTCGCCTGAGGGAATGAGAAACACACAGTCTATCTAAAACAAGCCCCTATATGCTTCAACACACAGACTATCTGAAACACAAGACTATCTTTTCATGTTAGAAGATAGGATAGTAACTGAAATGATATAGAGGAAAAAATTCATACCTGAGAGGGAGCCGCGAGCAGCCTGGAGCGAGGAGCCATGAACAGACCATAGGTTGCAAACGGAGATGCAGAGGCGAATGAGAGCCTCCAGCCCTCGAGGCTGGAGGGAGGAAACCGGTTGTAACAGAATTCGCGGGCTTAAATAAAGAAAAACTTGCATGAGGCTAATGCCATTAGCGCTCCACGTACCCTTAATCAGGAATCGAGGCCATGCATGAGCCGGATGATAGCATGCAGGTGGAGTGTAGGAGCTACAGGCAGGAGGCTATGGCGAGCATAGGAATGTAGGCCGACGATAGGGAGCCCAAAACACGTGTTCGCCAGGAGAGGAATGTGGGCTCGACCTACAGGTTCTTCCGGCTAATAGCAGAAGCCGCAGCTCTGTGGCATAGAAGTGTAGGCCGACGATAGGGAGCTCAAAATACGTGTTCGCCAAGAAAGGAATGTGGCCACGGCCTGCAGGATCTTCCGGCTGGTAGCGGTATCAGCAGCGCTGTGGATTTGTCGTCGAGCTGTGTGGAGGATTGTGCGGTCTAGTAGGGTCTGTCATGGACTCCTCCTGTTGGATGCTCCAGTCGCGCTCTCCTCTGGAGTTTCTCTCCCCCTCTAAGAACCACCCTCACCCGCTTAAGAGAAAGAGACACTGACTGGTGGCCCAATAAGCCGCCGCCCCTCTCCTCGGGGCCGGCCCCTCTCTGATAAGGAATGAAACGAAATAATAAGAATTCTACGACAAATTTGGTTCGATGGCCGTTCCCCACTAACCACAAGGATATAGGGACTCCACATTCAATCTTCGGTGCCATTGCTGGAGTAATGGGCACATGCTTCTCAGTACCAATTCGTATGGAATTAGCACAACCCGGCGATCAAATTCTTGGTGGGAATCATCAACCTCATAATGTGTTAATAACGGCTCATGCTTCTCCAATGATCCCTTTTATGGTTATGCCGGCGGTGATAGGTGGATCTGGTAATTGGTCCGTTCCGATTCCTATAGGTGCACCTGACATGGCATTTCCACGATTGAATAATATTCCATCCCGGTTGTTGCCACCTTCGCTGTTGCTCCCATTAAGCCCAGCCTCGGTAGAAGTGGGTAGCGGCACTGGGTGGACGGTCTATCCGCCCCTAAGTGGTATTACCAGTCATTCCGGAGGAGCTGCTGATCCAGCGATTTCTAGTCCTCATCTATCAGGTGTTTCATCCATTTCAGGTTCTATCAATCTCATAACTACTATCCCCAACATGCGCGGGCCTGGAATGACTATGCATAGATCACCCCTATTTGTGCGGTTTGTTCCAGTGACAACATTCCTACTCTTATCATCACTTCCGGTACCGGCAGGGGCAATTACCATGTTATCAACTGATCGAAGCTTTAATACAACCTTTTTCGATCCTGCTGGAGGGGGAGACCCGATATTATACCAGCATCTCTTTCGGTTCTCCGGTCATCCAGAGGTGTATATTCCCATTCTGCCCGGATTCGGTATCATTAGTCATATCGTATCGACTTTTTCGGGAAAACCGGTATTCGGGTATCCAGGCATGGTTTATGCCATGATCAGTATTGGTGTTCCTGGATTTCCTGTTCGGGCTCATCATATGTTTACTGTGGGCTCAGACGTTGATACGCGTGCTCACTCTACCGCAGCTACCATGATCATAGCTGTCCCCACTGGAATCAAAATCTTTAGTCGGATCGCTACCATGTGGGGAGGTTCGATACGATACAAAACACCCATGTTACTTGCTGCAGGGTCCATCTTTCCGTCCACCATAGGAGGACTCACTGGAATAGTCCTGGCAAATCCTGGGCTAGACATTGCTCTGCATGATACTCATTATGTGGTTGCACATTCCCATTATGTACTTTCTATGGGAGCCGTTTCTGCTTCATCTGCAGGATTTCACTTCCGGGTGGGTAAAATCCCTGGTCGAACATACCCTGAAACTTTAGGTCAAATCCATCTTCGGATCACTCTTTTCGGGGTGAATTCGACCTTCTTTCCCATGCATTTCTTGGGGCTTTCGGGTATGCCACGTCGCATTCCAGATTATCCAGATGCTTACGCTGGATGGAATGCCCTTAGCAGTTTCGGCCCTTATGTATCCGTAGTTGGGATTTTTCGTTTCTTCGTGGTCGTAACAATCACTTTAGGCGGTGGAAACAACAAAAGATGTGCTCCAAGTCCCCGGGCTGTTGAGCATAATCCAACCACACTGGAATGGATGGTACAAAGTCCTCCAGCCCCTTCTCCATGTGTCGGTTTTCTATATGACCGGCATAAGACTCGACCTGCTAAATATTATGGAGGTTCAGTAAGCACCATGCCGAATCCCCCTACCATTTTGTTTTCTTCCACTTTAGCCAATATGAGTTTCCCTGGTACTAGCAGCTTTCTCGGGGGGGACGAGCTTATTTTTGGGCTCTTTCGGGTTGGGCAAGAAATCCAACGCCTGGAAGGCGATCTGCGCGAATGCAGGGAGCTTCTGGCCGATTGGTGGGAGCATTTTCCGCCGGTTGACCCTGAGTTGATCCGGGAGCGGATGCTGGCCCTACAGCAGGATATATCCTCTCTCGAGGAAAGGGAAAGAGCGTTGCACGAGGAACAGCAAGACCTTATTATTTCTCTGGCGACCTGGGTGCGAAACTGACGAGGCAACCCAAATACGAACATCACTCGGCCGTTATCACCTCATCTTACTATTCACAAGCCGCAGTTTACTCCGACATTTCCAATTTACCATAGAATCCCCGGGGCTTTCCTAGCCACTCAAGTCGTTACTACTAGCAATTACTTTCTCTTCCATTACTTCATCCTTCCCGTATCCCTCTCCCTCGTTCTTAGTTACTCATCAAACGGCACTAAGTTTCTATCTGTGAGTTCGACCATTTACTTACAAGGTTCAAAGAGAGGGCCTTCCTGCTCAGATGTACCCGGGCCCTGTACACACCGCCCGTCACACCCTGGGAGTTGATTTCGCCCGAAGCATCAGACCAATGATCACCCTATCTATATATGTTCCACTAGTGTGGCCCACTATGGTTGGGGTGGTCTTATTGGCGCATACCACGGTGGGGTTTTCTTCCTCTCCCCTTGGTCGAGCGGCCTTACGGCACCTAAAGAAGATAAAAAAGAAGGTCTCTCAAGCCCGACCTGAGATGACGTATCTAAATGGTGGTATCAATAAATATGTATAAAAAGGCCCACCTAATATTAACAGTTGAGGAACGGAGCAAGATTCCCATCTTCAATAGGCACCCGGTCGGGTGGTTCTGGTCGATATCAAAAGCGCTTTCAAATGCACGCACGTTTGAGAAATTCAAGATGGGTTTTTTGTGGTAGTAGTCTGAAGGCTATTCCTATTAATTTGAAGCGATTCGGGCACCCAGGTCCGAATCCTGCCCCCCCTGCCTGATTAGAAGGAATAACCTTAACTGCTTTCGCACATCAATTTGCCTAAATCAAATTGCGAGTTCTCAACCCCGGTGGATCCTTCTACCGGCCCCTACCAGTGAGAGGCCACCTTTCAGTATTGCATTTACCACTTGGACAAGCGTTTGAACTATCATAATGACCATCTTCATACGCAGCCTTCCTTCCCACTGTCACGATTACCAGTTCAAGGTTATCCCGGCACTGTCCTAAGCTTCTAACTCCCTCGTAGCTATCTGCGGGTAAGGGCAGGCAACACTCCTTCGATCAAGGTGAATCGGTAAGTAAAGTATGGTATAACACGTGGTTGGTAGCATGCACGTAAGTAAAGGGAAATAGGCTAATAAAGTGAATACAACTGGTCTAAGTGCTGTATCAAGTAAGATTAGTGAATCAAGTGTTTTTGAACGCTGGTACAACGCTATATCAAATGCCCTACGGTTCGCTCATTGACCATCCAGCAATGGTTTATTAAGTTAAGTATGGCAGTATAAAATGAATCCGGAAGTTCAACAATCTATGCTGAAGTTCCCAGGATATCTGCTAAAGGTTCTGGCAGTAGTAGCTCAATTCAATAAGGCAGTTAGTTCCAACGATCCAAGACTGCATCACCTCCAACCTTTGTTACTGGACGGACTGCTTGCAAGCACTTAGAAAATTGACGAAAAATCCCTCACCATATGAATAGTGAG
The DNA here is from genome assembly GCA_031772625.1 of Pinus tabuliformis. Classification (NCBI taxonomy): domain Eukaryota; kingdom Viridiplantae; phylum Streptophyta; class Pinopsida; order Pinales; family Pinaceae; genus Pinus; species Pinus tabuliformis. Next base: position 734,809,685 of record CM062816.1, on the reverse strand, counting down.
TGACCCCTAAGAAGTAAGGGCCCTTTACTTAGCGTGCGACCGACCCACTGCTACCAACTCACCACCTGGCTTACGTATTAACTCACCTTTAGATACTGGCTGGCTCAATTCACTTACCTTATCAGCCGGGCGTTCGACAGAGCATTGCACAGGCTTTTGAAACACTTGCTTGATGAATCTTAATGAGTAGGCACTATGACTATTGAGACCTTACCTTATGCCTACTCGCAACTGTTACCTCCAAACCTTCTTTACCAACCTTTAACTAACTCACTTACTCTACTTACTTAATCCCCCCATTAGCATTGCACCGGCTTCCAATAGAGCTGTTGCACCGCCTTCCAGACAGGCTTACACTTGCTTAATTTATCTTAGTGGGTCTTGCTATTAACTACCCTACCGAAGAACCTTTACCTATACTCTTACCAACTTACCCACCTGCTTAACCTTATCACTTACCTTTTCAGGCCCCAAACAGCCTTGCACTGGCTTCAGAGCTGTTGCACCGCCTTCCAGACAGCATTCACAGACCTGGAATCACACTTACTGAAATATGCTTGGCTTGGTTGGTACCAAACTATTCCGGCCGAGCGTCAAGATACAATTGATGAATTAGAACTCACTCTATTGCTAGGAATATCTATATATATATACCTGCCTTTCAGTTTATGCCTGCTACCCACCTGAATACCTAGAACTTACTTCCTCTATACCACTTTCATTAATCACTTAGGGCTATAAAGCTATTGACTTTTTGACTTTTTGAAAGGGGGCGATAGGAAAGAAGGGGAGGTTCCTATTACTAATTCAATTTAGCCAATTGAACGCAAGCGGAAAGCCAATTAAGAGGTATCGGCAATTACTTACTAAAGAATTGCAACCCCACTGCTAAAGCTAAAGAATAAGAGCGGGCTATAGTCTGTCGCTCTGGACTTCCCTTTTCTTTCCCTATCTTTTACCTATGAACGATAAGGGCTCCGCTCCTCATATTAGTAAGTTCTGGTCGCCTTACCAATTAGTTGCTGGACTTACTTATATGTTCCCTATTCACCATATTTCAAAGCGATAGGAAGGGGAGGGAGGCACCCAAACATAAACCCACACATAAAAAGGTCAGGCCTTCCAGGTAAACATACGTCATAAAAAAAGAGCATCCCCTGAAGGTGCGAAGCCGCTTGTCCCTCTCCTCTCCCTATGGTCGAGCCCCCTAAAGGGTCCTTAACAGTCGAGCACCTAAAGGTGATGGCGGCCTTAACAGTCGAGCCTGCTTACGCATCCTTATGGTCGAGCACCCTAAATGGTCCTTATCAGTCGAGCCCCCTCTCCTCTCCCTTGGGGTCGAGTACCTAAAGGGACGGAGTCACCCACTATTCATATGGTGAGGTCCTCTCCTCTCCTCTCCCTTGGGGTCGAGTACCTAAAAGGTCCTCTCCTCTCCTTATCAGTCGAGCCCCCTAAAGGGTCCTTAACAGTCGAGCCTGCTTACGCATCCTTATCAGTCGAGCCCCCTCTCCTTATTAGTCGAGTGTGCTAACGCACCCTAAAGGGACGGAGTCACTCACTATTCATATGGTGAGGGTCCTCTCCCTCTTGGGTTTACTTATTGGGTGGGGGGCTTATGGTCGAGCACCTAAAGGTGATGGCGGCCTTAACAGTCGAGCCTGCTTACGCATCCTTATGGTCGAGCACCCTAAAGGGTCCTTATCAGTCGAGCCCCCTCTCCTCTCCCTTGGGGTCGAGTACCTAAAGGGACGGAGTCACTCACTATTCATATGGTGAGGTCCTCTCCTCTCCCTATGGTCGAGCCCCCTCTCCTCTCCTCTCCTCTCCCTTGGGGTCGAGTACCTAAAAGGTCCTCTCCTCTCCTTATCAGTCGAGCCCCCTAAAGGGTCCTTAACAGTCGAGCCTGCTTACGCATCCTTATCAGTCGAGCCCCCTAAAGGGTCCTTAATACAATGAATGTCGAAAATTAGGGATGAAGGAAGCAAAATCCACCCTTTCCATTCTTCCTTGCCATGGATGTTATGGTCCGGGGCGAGCATGATTGGCCGGCCCGATAATCAGTATTCTGAGCTCAGGACAGGGCCGAAAGCGAGGGCAAATACCCACCCCCCCATCCTCAATTCCCCGAAATACCACTAGCGTATAGCTCCCCTCCCCAAACAAACGAAAGCACTTACTTATAGAGGACCTTACCCGCCCAGATTGGTTGGTTGGATTGAAGGATCTGGTCAAATGCTGGCTGTTAGCCCGGGTGGGGGTGATTATTTCCGGAGTTTCTCTCCCCCTCTAAGAACCACCCTCACCCGCTTAAGAGAAAGAGACACTGACTGGTGGGGGGGCCCAATAAGCCGCCGCCCCGCTCCTCGGGGCCGACCCCTCTCTGATAAGGAATGAAACGAAATAATAAGAATTCTACGACAAATTTGGTTCGATGGCCGTTCCCCACTAACCACAAGGATATAGGGACTCCACATTCAATCTTCGGTGCCATTGCTGGAGTAATGGGCACATGCTTCTCAGTACCAATTCGTATGGAATTAGCACAACCCGGCGATCAAATTCTTGGTGGGAATCATCAACCTCATAATGTGTTAATAACGGCTCACGCTTCTCCAATGATCCCTTTTATGGTTATGCCGGCGGTGATAGGTGGATCTGGTAATTGGTCCGTTCCGATTCCTATAGGTGCACCTGACATGGCATTTCCACGATTGAATAATATTCCATCCCGGTTGTTGCCACCTTCGCTGTTGCTCCCATTAAGCCCAGCCTCGGTAGAAGTGGGTAGCGGCACTGGGTGGACGGTCTATCCGCCCCTAAGTGGTATTACCAGTCATTCCGGAGGAGCTGCTGATCCAGCGATTTCTAGTCCTCATCTATCAGGTGTTTCATCCATTTCAGGTTCTATCAATCTCATAACTACTATCCCCAACATGCGCGGGCCTGGAATGACTATGCATAGATCACCCCTATTTGTGCGGTCCGTTCCAGTGACAGCATTCCTACTCTTATCATCACTTCCGGTACCGGCAGGGGCAATTACCATGTTATCAACTGATCGAAGCTTTAATACAACCTTTTTCGATCCTGCTGGAGGGGGAGACCCGATATTATACCAGCATCTCTTTCGGTTCTCCGGTCATCCAGAGGTGTATATTCCCATTCTGCCCGGATTCGGTATCATTAGTCATATCGTATCGACTTTTTCGGGAAAACCGGTATTCGGGTATCCAGGCATGGTTTATGCCATGATCAGTATTGGTGTTCCTGGATTTCCTGTTCGGGCTCATCATATGTTTACTGTGGGCTCAGACGTTGATACGCGTGCTCACTCTACCGCAGCTACCATGATCATAGCTGTCCCCACTGGAATCAAAATCTTTAGTCGGATCGCTACCATGTGGGGAGGTTCGATACGATACAAAACACCCATGTTACTTGCTGCAGGGTCCATCTTTCCGTCCACCATAGGAGGACTCACTGGAATAGTCCTGGCAAATCCTGGGCTAAACATTGCTCTGCATGATACTCATTATGTGGTTGCACATTCCCATTATGTACTTTCTATGGGAGCCGTTTCTGCTTCATCTGCAGGATTTCACTTCCGGGTGGGTAAAATCCCTGGTCGAACATACCCTGAAACTTTAGGTCAAATCCATCTTCGGATCAATCTTTTCAGAATGAATTCGACCTTCTTTCCCATGCATTTCTTGGGGCTTTCGGGTATGCCACGTCGCATTCCAGATTATCCAGATGCTTACGCTGGATGGAATGCCCTTAGCAGTTTCGGCCCTTATGTATCCGTAGTTGGGATTTTTCGTTTCTTCGTGGTCGTAACAATCACTTTAGGCGGTGGAAACAACAAAAGATGTGCTCCAAGTCCCCGGGCTGTTGAGCATAATCCAACCACACTGGAATGGATGGTACAAAGTCCTCCAGCCCCTTCTCCATGTGTCGATTTTCTATATGACCGGCATAAGACTCGACCTGCTAAATATTATGGAGGTTCAGTAAGCACCATGCCGAATCCCCCTACCATTTTGTTTTCTTCCACTTTAGCCAATATGAGTTTCCCTGGTACTAGCAGCTTTCTCGGGGGGGACGAGCTTATTTTTGGGCTCTTTCGGGTTGGGCAAGAAATCCAACGCCTGGAAGGCGATCTGCGCGAATGCAGGGAGCTTCTGGCCGAGTGGTGGGAGCATTTTCCGCCGGTTGACCCTGAGTTGATCCGGGAGCGGATGCTGGCCCTACAGCAGGATATATCCTCTCTCGAGGACAGGGAAAGAGCGCTGCACGAGGAACAGCAAGACCTTATTATTTCTCTGGCGACCTGGGTGCGAAACTGACGCCCAAATACGAACATCACTCGGCCGTTATCACCTCATCTTACTATTCACAAGCCGCAGTTTACTCCGACGTTTCCAATTTACCATAGAATCCCCGGGGCTTTCCTAGCCACTCAAGTCGTTACTACTAGCAATTACTTTCTCTTCCATTACTTCATCCTTCCCGTATCCCTCTCCCTCGTTCTTAGTTACTCATCAAACGGCACTAAGTTTCTATCTGTGAGTTCGACCATTTACTTACAAGGTTCAAAGAGAGGGCCTTCCTGCTCAGATGTACCCGGGCCCTGTACACACCGCCCGTCACACCCTGGGAGTTGATTTCGCCCGAAGCATCAGACCAATGATCACCCTATCTATATATGTTCCACTAGTGTGGCCCACTATGGTTGGGGTGGTCTTATTGGCGCATACCACGGTGGGGTTTTCTTCCTCTCCCCTTGGTCGAGCGGCCTTACGGCACCTAAAGAAGATAAAAAAGAAGGTCTCTCAAGCCCGACCTGAGATGACGTATCTAAATGGTGGTATCAATAAATATGTATAAAAAGGCCCACCTAATATTAACAGTTGAGGAACGGAGCAAGATTCCCATCTTCAATAGGCACCCGGTCGGGTGGTTCTGGTCGATATCAAAAGCGCTTTCAAATGCACGCACGTTTGAGAAATTCAAGATGGGTTTTTTGTGGTAGTAGTCTGAAGGCTATTCCTATTAATTTGAAGCGATTCGGGCACCCAGGTCCGAATCCTGCCCCCCCTGCCTGATTAGAAGGAATAACCTTAACTGCTTTCGCACATCAATTTGCCTAAATCAAATTGCGAGTTCTTAACCCCGGTGGATCCTTCTACCGGCCCCTACCAGTGAGAGGCCACCTTTCAGTATTGCATTTACCACTTGGACAAGCGTTTGAACTATCATAATGACCATCTTCATACGCAGCCTTCCTTCCCACTGTCACGATTACCAGTTCAAGGTTATCCCGGCACTGTCCTAAGCTTCTAACTCCCTCGTAGCTATCTGCGGGTAAGGGCAGGCAACACTCCTTCGATCAAGGTGAATCGGTAAGTAAAGTATGGTATAACACGTGGTTGGTAGCATGCACGTAAGTAAAGGGAAATAGGCTAATAAAGTGAATACAACTGGTCTAAGTGCTGTATCAAGTAAGATTAGTGAATCAAGTGTTTTTGAACGCTGGTACAACGCTATATCAAATGCCCTACGGTTCGCTCATTGACCATCCAGCAATGGTTTATTAAGTTAAGTATGGCAGTATAAAATGAATCCGGAAGTTCAACAATCTATGCTGAAGTTCCCAGGATATCTGCTAAAGGTTCTGGCAGTAGTAGCTCAATTCAATAAGGCAGTTAGTTCCAACGATCCAAGACTGCATCACCTCCAACCTTTGTTACTGGACGGACTGCTTGCAAGCACTTAGAAAATTGACGAAAAATCCCTCACCATATGAATAGTGAGTGACCCCTAAGAAGTAAGGGCCCTTTACTTAGCGTGTGACCGACCCACTGCTACCAACTCACCACCTGGCTTACGTATTAACTCACCTTTAGATACTGGCTGGCTCAATTCACTTACCTTATCAGCCGGGCGTTCGACAGAGCATTGCACAGGCTTTTGAAACACTTGCTTGATGAATCTTAATGAGTAGGCACTATGACTATTGAGACCTTACCTTATGCCTACTCGCAACTGTTACCTCCAAACCTTCTTTACCAACCTTTAACTAACTCACTTACTCTACTTACTTAATCCCCCCATTAGCATTGCACCGGCTTCCAATAGAGTTGTTGCACCGCCTTCCAGACAGGCTTACACTTGCTTAATTTATCTTAGTGGGTCTTGCTATTAACTACCCTACCGAAGAACCTTTACCTATACTCTTACCAACTTACCCACCTGCTTAACCTTATCACTTACCTTTTCAGGCCCCAAACAGCCTTGCACTGGCTTCAGAGCTGTTGCACCGCCTTCCAGACAGCATTCACAGACCTGGAATCACACTTACTGAAATATGCTTGGCTTGGTTGGTACCAAACTATTCCGGCCGAGCGTCAAGATACAATTGATGAATTAGAACTCACTCTATTGCTAGGAATATCTATATATATATACCTGCCTTTCAGTTTATGCCTGCTACCCACCTGAATACCTAGAACTTACTTCCTCTATACCACTTTCATTAATCACTTAGGGCTATAAAGCTATTGACTTTTTGACTTTTTGAAAGGGGGCGATAGAAAAGAAGGGGAGGTTCCTATTACTAATTCAATTTAGCCAATTGAACGCAAGCGGAAAGCCAATTAAGAGGTATCGGCAATTACTTACTAAAGAATTGCAACCCCACTGCTAAAGCTAAAGAATAAGAGCGGGCTATAGTCTGTCGCTCTGGACTTCCCTTTTCTTTCCCTATCTTTTACCTATGAACGATAAGGGCTCCGCTCCTCATATTAGTAAGTTCTGGTCGCCTTACCAATTAGTTGCTGGACTTACTTATATGTTCCCTATTCACCATATTTCAAAGCGATAGGAAGGGGAGGGAGGCACCCAAACATAAACCCACACATAAAAAGGTCAGGCCTTCCAGGTAAACATACGTCATAAAAAAAGAGCATCCCCTGAAGGTGCGAAGCCGCTTGTCCCTCCGGGGGCAAGGAGAGGTATCATCTTTGGAAATTAACATAAACTTGCCCTGCTTTTTATGTAGCATATTATAGCGAAATTAGAAAATACATAATAAGTGCTTTGTTAATGATTGCACATATGATGTACATGAAGATCCATAGCTCATAGAAGTACACAAAATATGTACAAGCATAGTGTTAGGTTTGTAGCTTTTGAGTTGAGGACATAGTGCCTAATTCGGTATTTCACACTGTGGGCACCAAATGTATTCAACATTCCAGTTCTATGTCATTGGGTCAATCTACTTAAATATGCTTTCTTAAAGGCCTAAATGAGAATATGAAGACACATGAGAATATTAGGTTGTCCCAAATGTATAAACATTGTTATTAATAAGACACATGAGAATATTAGGTTGTCCCAAATGTATAAACATTGTTATTATTAGAAATATAAAAAATTATCACATACAAATCAAATTGCAATGGTACTCAGCATCCCGAAGTAACCAGTGCAGTTAGACTAAAAATCACAAATATGACCACTTAAATGGTAAAGATAAGAATAATTACAAACTTCTATATGTAACATTTGTTGTAACTCCAATTTTGCAAAACCAAGCCACATTTTAAACAAAACTATAATACAAATATCGACTATCATCAATCTATCAATTTTTTTGTTATTTAAATTTTTTATTATTTTAAAAGATGATGGAAGATTAAAATGATTTTCATATTTTTTTTATTACACCTTTAAATTTTGAATTTAATCTGCACATAATGCTACAAGTTAAATTAAAAATTAAAAAATAAGAAGGGGCTAAAATTTAAAAAATATTATAGTTAATTTTAAAATTATGTTATATAGATTTAGATATTAAGTTATTTTCAAAATTTTATAATTTATTAAAAGATATAACAATACACAAAATGACAAATATATAGATATAGGTGCTTTTATAATACATAAAACAATTATATATATATATATATATGGAAATATTTTATTATTATGATATTATAAAAAAAATTAGTATATATGCTAAATATATATAGATTTAAAAATAATGGAAGATGATTCTTAACCATGGAGATTTACTTGTATTTTATCACAAATAAGCTTTGTTATAATACCATGGCTTATGGATACAACATGTCTAAAACCACAACTCACTTTATATGACACTTGTTCATATGACATTTTTTAATTAATTAGTTTAATTAAAATGAAAAAAATGACATAATTACTTTAGAGATAAATTTCAACCTTAGATTTGTGTATACTACTATAATATTCTAGAATATTTCATGGAGGTTAAATCTCTACCATCCATCTAATAATATTCATAATTAAATTAAAATTTTGGAAACATTATTCTAAAATAAATTCACTTGTTTGTAATTAACATTATAAGAGTATATTCTCTCATTTAATTTAATTAATACATAGAGGTGTGTTGATCTCCTATGTTGTCATGCGATGACCATGAAGATGAAAACATTAATTAATTATATGTTACTGATTGTTATCATATGGACGATTATACACCTCTTAATAGTTGATATTAATACTTCTTCCTTTTGGCGTGCTTGTAGCAATAACCAACATAACCTAAACTAGGTTTTCGAAGCATTGGTGGGAAACACTTTTATTAGTGGTTTCAAAACTAGTGTTAAGGGGCACTAGTTGAAGTGTATGCATTTTCTAACTACTCACCCCACATTTACTTGTTTTTACAAGCTCTCTAGGGTAAACATGAGATGAGTGCTACTATGACATGACCCGACCTACAAGTTCTAGTTATGAAAATGGGGCCTACAATTCAAAAACATATTGATACCTCTTAGGAACACTATATCACCCATAAGTCAATGCGCAACCTTTAATAATCAGATCTTGAGCTGAAACTACTTTTCCACAACCCTAACACCCCAACCGCACCCACAACACAACAAACATGAGGTTATGACGCTCCAACCAAACCCATAAGCCTACTTCCATGTGGTTATGACCCAAAAAATCTAGTTCAATGCTAGTGGTTCCGAGATCTAAGCCAGTTTTCCAGGCTAGCATCTAGACCACTGCCTAGAATCGCATGTAACTTTCCAAAAACATAAACAGTATGCTAACAATGCTAATCATTCATAAATTAAGAAACAACTTTACCTAGTCATGTGTAATCAAGGATACACCTTTCGTCAAATATATGATAAACATATAAGCTACAGGTCATGAAAGCATATATGATCATAAACTTCTGAACTTTATATGAGAATCACCAAGAAGGTCTAATGCCCTCTCAAGGTAGTTGTAATAACACCTATTAGCCCATGCATTTATAAACCATTCAATAGCTTATAAAATCATGAACAAGAGCCATAACTAGAGCAGATCATAGAACCATGCATATAACCAGCATATAACTAGAATAGAGACAATGGAAAATCTGACAAAAAATCACCATAATAACAAGCACAAGTGCTCATTGATGACAATAAGAAAATAAATCTTATTAAATTATGCAAAATCCAACCAAGTTAGGACTTCGGCGTACCAACCAACCATATATTTGCCTAAGACAAATATTTCTTTTCTCCAATCAACCCCGTGCCATATTCCAAACATGAATGTGGGATCTCATGGGATAAATAAGACATAATCAACCAGGGAATCCAGAGGTTAAACCACCTCCACCCTCAAGTTATCGTGATATCACCTAAATCGGTCCCGAGATCAAAAAATCAAACCAAGCTTGGATGCCTTAGAATTTCTTCACCATACTTTGAGTAATTGGCCTGTCTCCACCCACCTGTCGAGAAATTCACGGAAAAAACCATCTCCACCCCCAACCCTTGAGATTTTCCTGAGATCAACTCACCAAGTTTCAAAACCTTATGGCAATTGAAATCTCAACTAAGAATGAACCCCATCATACCATGGCTATCAAAGAAATGGAAAGGCAAGGCCAAAACCACTATCATTCTAGTAAAAACCCATGCCAATGATAACAAGTGAACCAAATAACTAAATTCATGTACCATGAATTCATATCCCTGCAAGGAATCACACATGCAACTTGTTACTTGCAGGATCTTCCTACTGAAGCCGCAAATCCAACCTTTTCCTTACTTTCCTTTGATTATTCTTTTCCTTCCTTTGCTTACTTGTCGAAGTGCTTATTATTTTTCCTTTGCTACACCTACTCCAAAGATGGGAAAAAGCTATGAACTGGTTCTCTAATGCCTTTTTATTTCTGATGTCTCAGTTTCTCCATTTTCCTCTAATTTCCCTTGCTTGCAAATTTGTGTCTCTTCACCTTCATTTTCTCCTATTTTCCTTTATTTCCTTAATTAAAAGACATTTAATGCCTCTTTTCCTATGCTAATGCTTTTATCAATTTCCATAGTCATAGATAAGCTACAAGTGATCTCCACTATGATGTTCACCCACCATTCATCCTGAGTAATGTGTCCCATGACCTTGGTCTTATTTCATTTACATGGAAAATCAACTAGGGTTTATTACACATTTGTGCTTTAGTGCATTACATCGATCACACCTTATCTTACTTATGCTCCTTTAGAAACATTTTAAAGAGAGGGAAGACAAAGTAAACGCCAAATGAAACTCACTTCAATAATTAAGTAATGAAGATCAAAAAAATTATGAGAAGAAACCAACTACTGCAAAAGGAAATTTTAGAGGCACATGAATAAAAAACTGCCACATTCTCCTCCTCGTTGAAAAATGACATACAAAAGAAAAGGAACAACCACAACCTTATATGAATGCACATAATGAGGAAAACGCCATATTTGAAGGTAATTGGGTGTTAACACTAATTACATTACCTGTGGTACGAAATGAAAGCCATAGTCCCCTCTTGAAAGATATGGAAGAATACCTCCGGGTTGAGAAAGCACATTTTTCAAACATCCTTTGTAAAAAACCCTCTCACCCGCTTGGGTCATTCTCAGGGAGTGAAAGGTATTACATCAAGCTAACTTGAATTTCATATCCCTTTCATGGAAATGGGGCACAAAATTCTTCAATTTTTAACTTCACGAAAACTAAAAAATAACACTTCCATTGAGTTTGACTTACTGAGAGCATTCCAACAATATAAATTTTATCACAATCTCAACTACTCATTGAAAGTTATGGCCATTTGAACTCATACCTATTTAAACCCTACCATGTCATCATGGTTGTCATGTGTCACTCACTGTGTGGCTCACATGGCTTGCCCTGTCAACATTCAAATCCAACATGTTAGGCCGCATCTTCCATGTCTTGCCACATCATCTCACCCGTCCCTCTTAAGTATATGACCACAAGGTAAAATCGCTGAGGTCTTGAGACCTTGAGGACCAAGATGATAATGTTGTCATTACTTATTGGGGATTTTCCCATAACCCTTATCCCCATCATCCTCTCCTAGAGCCACATGATGACTACCTCAAGGTCCAACTCCCTGAGGTCCTAGGATGTGCAGATTGTCGTCAATCATCGTATATGGCCATTTGTGCCCACCACAAGGAATTCCTTTAGTACACCATGTTTTCCCTTACTCCACATCATTATGCCAACTCAGCCCTGGCTTGGGTTCAACCAAGACCCTGACCCTTCTCCAAAATGAGGTTTTATATTAAAAATTATTTGATGCCCCTTTCTGGTAGAGCCTACCCCAATATCCATGTAATCCCACCTTGGTTTATATTCTTGCATCACCATTATAGAACCACCACTTCAAAGTTGAGATCAAGGTGGAGACCCGTATAAATTTCAATTGGAAACTTTCTATCTCTCTCACCTTGCATTACTATTATTTCTTGAGCCTATGATACCAATACATGGCCCTCTCTGGGGCAAGAGGGAAATCCCACCTATCACATAATAAAAATGGCCTCCAATTTTAATTCTTGGCAAACACACACACATACACACACGTCAATGGCACTCTCAACACTTTTTCATTGTCATGCCAATCCCTCCAAAGCTTGACTAGAATATATATAGGCTCTATCAACACAATTGATGCAACCTATATGAGCTTGAACTATCAGTTGGCCATGATCTCATATATATATATATATATATATATATATATATATATATATATATATATATATATATATATTTCTTAGCCTTCCATATACATATGTAAATAAGCCTATACCTCCTAAGCTTAAATAACACTCAACCTAGCCTTCATATGCATATATATGCATTTTAAGCTATCTCTTCTAAGATTATGTGATTTTGACTGTTTGGGTTACTCAGTCACACATATAGGTGCAATTCCTCTAGGTGACTCAAAAAACAAGGCTTTTCGAACACAAAAAACTCAAAGTAAGCAACAGAAATTACAACGAAATCCATGATACCACAATCATATGCAAATATGATTATATTTTGACAGAATTAATTCCTTTTTAAATAAATACAACAACACAAGGAATTCACAACAAAAACCATTCATGTACACAAGTTATCCATCATAGGTGCAACTGATGACAACAAAGTGTACAAACATCTCTCACCACAACCATGAACGAGCTCACATTCCTCATGAAAATACATGCATTTTTATTAATAGTAACAATCATATACATTGCATTCATTTACATAGTAACATGAATAAGAAACTTAACAAGTCTATAAATAGAGATTGGGACTCCGACTCTGCTCCTAACCTTAGATAAGATGTAGCCAATCTTTCTTGTAGTTATCACCCCTGAGCCATATCCATAATCAAATAGAGTTTTTAGTTAGTCCTAGTTGGAGTTCATGCTCACCTAGAGGAGAATGGGATCATTTAATAGGTGGTTTATCAATTGTCACGCTTCAAGGTAAGCATTTCAGGTCTCTTGTAGCCCAAAATTTTGAGTGGTTTATCAACTTACTTGAAGAGATCTAAGAGGTTTATCAACCATCTATGGAAAGCACTTAGAGATTTATCATTCCTTCCAAAAAGCACGCTATGAATGCTACCATGCCTTGCAGTTTCTTAGCCTTATTGACAAGAACTAAGGGCTTCATTAGCTTCCTCAACAAGACCTAAATGGTATATTAGTCACACAATAAGCACCTTCACCCTTGGTTCTCCTTTGACCCTTCCAGTGAATTATCTAAGCTAGGAAACTGATAGCTTGTAGCTTCACATATTTCACCTCCAACACTCATAATGTGCTCAAGCCATTCATTCCGCTAGTTTCTTATTCCTTCATTAGTGAAGAAGCACCCCTATTTCATTCCTTTCCTTTCTTGCTTGTGTCCCCCTTCCTTTACAAGATTATTCATGTTCCACCAAAATGATTTCTTTTCGGTAGGCATGGGAAACATGGGAGTTTCTCTGAAATTTTCTTGCCAAGTATTGGGTGAGGAATGTGAGTGGATTCTCCATCCCAACACCACTCAACCCTCCCCCTTAGATCGTCGATTCATCTCCCTTTTTCCATAAGTTCTATCCAAACAAAAATTTAGTTATATTTTATATAACACATTACAAAATTGGGGGGTATGCCAAGGCTGTCTAAGACCCCAAGCCCTTAAATGGAATGCCATCCTTGATGTTCCTTGTAATAGAAAGAAAAACACAGAAAATGGGATTTATATATACATCTCTTACATGCATTTATTTAACAAAAAAAAGCTGGGTAAATACCCTTGTTTCATTAGCCATCTCCTATGTGGCTTTATCGGGTCCAAAGTGCTTCCAATGCACCTTGATCTGCTTTATTACTAGATTCTAGAGTGTGATTTTCTTATGATCCAACTATATGCATAAGATTTCTGGTTGGAACTCTTCCTTGGGTTCCATCTATATCACACACTAATAAAAAACATGATTAGCATCATGAACGTACTTCTTAAGCAATGAAACATGGAAAAGATGATGTGCTTTCACTATCGGTGGTAGGGCCAATCTATAAGCCACTAGTCTGACTCTTTTCTAGATCTAAAATTGTCTGCAATATCTAGGCACCAACTTGGAACATGAGCCCACTTTCAATGACATTTTCCTTGTCTTAATTAGGACAGAAACATGCTCTCCCACTTGGAACTCTTTATGCATTCTTTGTTGGTCTGCATAACTCTTCGGTGTGTCCTATAATTCCTTTAAATTCTTCTTTAACATGAACATCTCCTACTCCGTTTATTTTATGATATCTAATCCAAGGAGTACTATATTGACTGGATCATCCCATTGGTAAGAGTATTTCATTTTCTACCATATAGTGCTCCAAATGGACTCATTCCTAGTGGCTCTTAATAACCATTATTATATGCAAACTCCACCAATGGAAGGTAGTCTTACCAATTCTTTGGTTGACACATGACATACATCCTCAACATATATTCCAAGATTATGTTCATTCTTTCCATTTGACCATCTGTCTGAGGATGGTAAGCAGTACTAAAAGTTAGCTGGGTTCCAAACCAAAAAAGAATGACTTCCAAAATTTTGAAGTGAACTTGGCATATTTTTCTGATATTATATTTTTAGGTACTCTATGCAATCTAAATATTTGTTTCATGAACATCTAAGATTTATTAATTTCCTTACTAGTAGATTTAATATCTATAAAGTGATCTATATTTCTCAACTTATCCACTACTTCCATGATAGAATACTGTTGCCTAGTTGTCTTAGGCAATCCAATGATGAATCCCATAGAAATGCCTTCCCACTTCAACTCTAGAATTGGATATGGTTGCAACAAGCTCACTGGATTCTTTCATTCTACCTTTACTTGCTAGCATTCCAAACACTTAACAATGTATTTTGCAATGTGCTTCTTCATTTTTGGTCGATAATTTGTTTTCTTTATGGTTGTCATCATCTTTTGGTAACTTGGATGACTTTAGTAAGGTATCCAATGGAACTCATCCATGACCAAATTCCTCAAATTAGTCTTATTGGGTACATATTTTCTGTTTTTAAACAATAGTATGTCATAATCATTGAGCTACCCTAACTTATGCTCACAAATCCATTTGGTTTCTTCTGCCAACACTTCTTCACATATTGGCAATGTTCATCATTAATAAAACCCTCATTAATTCTTTCCTTGATGTTAAGTCAAACACGTGTGCTCATAGTTTCTAGGTGAGTCTCTTTCAAACTCTTGTTCAGTGCATTCTTTATTTTATTTTCCTTTGATGTGTTCAATATCAAAAGCAAACTCAATAATCAAATTCAACCATTTAGATTTTATGGCATTTATCTTACATTGGTCAAATAGATATTTCAGTCCACCATGATCTATGGTTGCCAAATCTAAGCCATGAGTGACATAATTCATTTTATCATCATTCAACTTCTTGGATTTATATCAGAATACATGTCCTTCTTGCATTAGGACTCTATAAAGTCCCTCCTTACAAGCATTAGTACAAACAAAAAAATGTTTTTCTAGATCAATTATTCTTAGGATAGGTGCACAAGTAAGTAATGGCTTCAACTATTCAAAACTAGTGGTGCATTCAAGAGTCCATTTAAATTTTACTCCTTTTATTTGTAGGGTAGTAACAAGATTCCCAATATTTGAGAATTTATGAATGAACGTTTGATAGTAACTATGCAATCCCATGAAGCATCTGACCTTTGCAAAAATCCGTGGAGTTAGCCACTTCATTATATCCTTGATATTATCTGGGTCTACATCCATGCCTTCTTTTGAAATAACAAATAAGTAGTGAACTTAGGTTTCAAAAAATTCACACTCATTGAGTTTTGCATATAACTTATGCTCCCTTAGCATTTACAAAACTTCTCTAAAATGGTCTTCATGCTCTTCTTTATTCTTTGAATAGATAAAAATTTCACCCACAAAAATCAATACAAATTTATCTAGGTAAGGCATAATAACTTTATTCGTCATGCACATGAATTTCAAACTCATAATGGCCATACCTCATCCGAAATGGAATTTTGTGAATGTCCTTATCTATCAAATTTAAGGGGAAAACATTGTAGGTCTCCTATGGCCCACAAATATAGGTGGTTTGTCAACTTACTTGACAATATTTGAGTTGTTTATCAACCTTCTTTAGAACGTACTCAAAGGTTTATCAATCCTTTCAGCAAGCGTCCTATGAATGCTAGCATGCCTAGTGGTTTCTCAGCCTTGATGGAAAGCACTAAGGGGTTTATCATCTTCCTGAGTAAGCCCTCAGTGGTTTATCAGCCACACAACAAGAATCTTCACCCTTTGTTCTCCTTCGAGCCTTCCAGTGACTTCTCCAAGCTAGGACACTAATAATCCATAGATTCACATCTTTCACCCAGGGAATTCCATTCCCTCAACCTCAGTCCGCTTTTCCAGTTCTCAACATGCACTCAGGACATTAGTTCCTCTAACTTATTCTTCCTTCATTTGTGAAAAAACCACCCAATTCCATTATTTCCCTTTTTTTCTTGTGTCGCCCTTCCTTCACAATGCTAGTTGTGTTCCCCCAAAATGCTATCATATTTCCAGGCATGGGAAACATGGGAGTTCTTTTGAAATCATCTTAATAGCTATTGGGTGAGACATGTGGGTGGTTATGCCAGCCTAACACCACTCAACCTTGCCCATAAAATCATGGATCCGTGTCACCTTGTCTATCAGTGCCAACCAAACAAAACTTTATTTATATTTTTATAGCAAATTCCAAAAAATTGGGGGTATCACATCCTTTGTATGATCCAATGCCATTTGTGAACATGATGGGTCAATATTGGAAAAAAAAGAAGTGTTTATGATATTATTCAAGGGCCAACATTGCTAGAATCTTTCCAGGAATGGAAAGAACTTCCTCCACCACCACTTGAGCAACTTGGTGGATAATGAGCTCAATTAAATTACACTAATTACTATATTCATAGTCAAATATTGGATTACAGTGTGGAGGTAAGACTAAATTTACATAAATAGCCTCCATTTATGACTTAAGAGGGAGGAGGATGCTTGGGAAAAGTATCCAATATTCATCTCTAAATTTCACTCTCAGTGTTATCCATGTTATCAATATTATGATTAGGAGATTGTAGAAAGTAACAATGAGGATGACTGAAAAATATGGATGTAGATGATAGTGGCAAATATTAAGTGCCATGTAGTAAGCCATTGACTTACTTATTTTACATTTTTTCCATTGGAAAAGAATAAGGTGACATCCAATGGATATGATAGAAAGTCAGTAAGTTAATGATTCATTAACTACATCGTGCTTGTTAACACCTAATCATCAGGATTGGGTGAATAAGTGTAATTGATGTAAATAAATAATGGAAAATATGAAGAGTCACCGGGAGATGAAATGAATAGTCTCTCCCTCATGTATATAATAAAGAACAACCTGAATGAATATAACGAATTGATTCTAAGGAGTTACTGCCTGGTCTGACATGGTATTAAAGCCAGCACCATTTTTGGCTCCACTTGCTTTGTAACTCCCTTTTATGCCTATGTTCCTCCTTTCATAAAAACGTTGCTCTTGTCTCTGCTCCACCTCCTATTCACTATTATTGTTCCTATCACTACTCCACCTGCTATTCACTATTATTATTCTCTGCTACGTAGGTATCAGAGCATACGAAATGCTCATGGTGCATTGTGCGCATTTTGTTTACATCATTGATATTCGGCATTACTGTTACTATTAGCAATGACATTCGTTTTTCCAACCAGCCCAGAATAAATGAATTTTGAGGAAGTTTGTTGTCACATTGGTCATGTTGAAAGATATAACAACACCTATGTTTGAGCCCCCTGCCTCCTTTCGGATGTCAGAATCTATGAATACTTTCTGCCCCTGGACATAAACATCAAAAACGCGTCTTCCAACACTCTTCCAACTATTTGTATTTCCAATTTGTATCTCTGCAAAATGTAGTTTTACTGTATATGGTCCATTCTCGAGCCCTAAACCATAGTATTGAAGTGAGTTGGGATATAAGCGTGTTGTCTGATACAGTTCCGAGTTTAATGTCTTTGTAAATTGCAACTGATTGCTTGTTGTATAAGTTACATTATTGCTGCCCATAAAACGTCCAACATAACTCACTCCCCACTTCTATGCATTGCTGACATAAAATGATGTATTATCAAGTGATTCGATATTCGGATCGAAAGCATGTCCGATAGAAAAAATCTTCTATCCGCCTCCACAATTTATAGCAAAGTGAGAATTTGTAGAAGGAGGAGCCGAAATGTGAGCTTTTGTGGGTCATTTTTCCAAAAGAATTCAAAGTTGGAGAGATGCTCTATCTCATGTTTCAATTATAAGCAGCTTGAAGCGGGAGGCATCGACTGAGGAAATCTTACATAAGGTCATCGAGAACGTGTTGAAATTCTACAAGCCTGAGTTCAAGACTGGTCGGTGACTTCAGCCATTTTTCCCAAGATTGCCCGAGAGTGTGGTATCATTGTTGTAAGCTTGCTCCATTGATGGTTTTCATACACTCTTTTCTTTACATCATTTTAATACATGTGCGCTGCCTCTATTGTGTAATACCACACTGACATACACATTTAGCTCTCTCCACTGGTCGTCATACCTTGAATGATGCATTGAATGTTGTTGAATGCACAATACGCTGCCCTCCTAGTTTATTGTGTTAAAATATTTGAACATGTTTAATATTGTGTTGAATTCGAATTGTAGTAGCCATTGAAGCAGTTCTAGAGCAGATCATGCATTGGTGCACCATTCACACCCATTCCATATGATGTTGTTAATGATTTGAAGGGTGGATACTAAGGTCTTAGAAAAGTAACGTGGTTTGGACATAAGTTTTGTGCGCTGGTCAAAGTTGGCAGTGCATTGTATGGAGATTTCGAATGGTGTGTTGAACAATCTAGTTAGTGCAGTGTGTGTGTTTGTAATGGTGAATGGTGAATGTTGCTGCAATAACCATATGCATTGAGCTCTTGTAAAAATTGATTAATGTGTTGGTTGGGATATAAAAGATTATTTATATTTTGATGATCGTGTGCACAAGAACCTGACATATGATTTTTTTGGGCCCCTGCAATTTATTTCACGATTTTGTGCCCCTATTTTGTAAGATATCGCAGCTTGTCTCTTGGTTGTCATAAGAATTCAGAATATTGCTACTACAGTGCAATTTTTTGCCAGCAGCAGTATTTTTACAACACTTAGATTTTTCAATGCATTCAATCATATCTTCTTCTGAAAAGGCTGTGTGCCTTGCTCATAAAGAAAATAATCTTGCCCAAGATTCTTCCAGAGGAAGATATTTCAGAGGAAGGGGGGTAGACACTCTCGAGGATAAAAGTCAGATTTGCACTGCATATGCTGCAAAAGAAGTGGATCACATGATGCCTCCACATGCAAGTTACCTTGGGACAAAATTGAGCAGCAAAGAAACCAACCCAAAGGTAAAACTAATGACACAGACAAAGGTAAACCACCTGAATCCACTCATTATGTTGTGGCACAATGTAAGATTGGAGTAAATGAAGACTTATTTAATGCTTCACTTGCTTCTTGGAAAAATGATTAGTTGCTTGATTCAGGAGAAACTTTCCAGATGACTCATAGAAAAGAGTTTTTTGAAGAATTTACTGACAATGTTGATGGAGCTGTATACTTTGTAGACCAATCAAAAATCAAGCCATCAAGGCTTGGCACAATCAGGCTCGAATTGCCTGGTCTTCCAGACTTTCTTCTCCGTCATGTCCTATATATCCCATAGTTGAAGAGAAACTTGTTGTCCTTGGTCCACATCCACCAGCAAGATCACTCCATTCACATGTTTTATGGCAAGCTTGAGGTGAGAAAAGCATCTGACCACTCACTTTCCATGAGGTGGATAGAAGAAGAAAGGCTTCTCAAGCTGCACGGTACCTCTACTCATGCACAACATTTTTCATACAACTCTCATTATGAAGAAGGTACACTTCCATCAAGTTTGTTATGGCATGCTAGATTTGGACATTTTAACTATGACAGCCGTCTCTTGTTGAAGAAAAATGGTGTTGCTGGTTTGCCTACAATTCCTAGGAAACTTAAGCAATGTGATGCTTGTATTCTAGGAAAGCATAGCAAATAGTATTTTCATGATTCAAATTCAAGAACACATAGAAAACTTGAACTCATTCATTCATATTTATGTGGTCCAATGCCTGTTCCTTCTGCAAATTGAAACAAATATATGATGACATTTATTGATGACTACACCAGAATGTGTTGGGTTTATTTATTGAAGAACAAATCTGATGCTTTTCAAACATTCAAGAACTAATTCATAAATGGATTGAAAATGATGCACAATCTCATATTGGCTCTATTCGCAATGATAATGAAAAAGAATACACTTCAAATGAATTTGAAAACTATCTTCACCAACATAGGGTCAAACATCAAACAACTGTGCCTTATAATCCCCAACAGAATAGTGTAGTTAAAAGAATTAATAGGAAAATCTTAAATATGGTGTGCTCCATGATGTTTTTCAAAAATGTAAAATTGTTGTTTTGGGCTAGTGCAGTTCTATGTGCTGTATATATAAAGAATAGATGTCCATCTAATGCTATTAGAAACCAGACTCCCTATGAAATGTGGTATGGGCACATTCCTTCGGTAAAGCATTTCAGGGTCTTTGGTTCCACTTGTTATGCCTTGATACCAAAGGTACATAGAAACAAACTTGGTGCAAGAAGTCATAAGTGTATCTTCCTGGGGTATTCAAACACCTCCAAAGCATATCGTCTCTCTGATGAAGTCAATAAAAAGTTTGTTGTATCTAGAGATGTAATTTTTCTTGAATCATCCAAAACTAACAATGTTGTTGAGCGGAAACTTGATCACATGGATAGATTCACAAATGCAAAATCATTTCAAGAATTTGATAATCAGATTCCACATCTTGAGGGGGGGATTCCTATACTAAATCAACCTTTGGAAACTTCTTCTAAAGAACTCTCTCCCCCACATGAAACCCCAACAAGGGATGATACTTTAAGTGATGTGATTGATAGAATTGGGAGACTCAATTTTGATTCAATCCTAATTCAATCAACATAGCAGCCTGGACCATCTCAGAAAGGACCCCCAAAGTGGCTAACAAAGATACTTGAAAGTGTTCATCCTGATGAGGTTGGAAAGACAGGAACTAGAAATTCAAACCAGCAAAATGGAGGTGATGTAGATGACTCTGATTCACTTGTTGATATGGATGTTTCTTATGATTGTGAATTGAATTTGTCTACAGATTTCGAACCAACTTCCTTCAAAGAAGCTTCTTCTCATGATGAATGGAAAGAAGCGATGCGAAAGGAGTATGATGCCCTAATAAAGAATGGCACTTGGAAGTTGGTTGATCCTCCATTAGGAACCAAACCAATTGGCTACAAGTGGGTCTACAAGAATAAGTATAAAGTAGATGGATCACTTGACAAGCACAAAGCCAGGCTTGTGGTAAAGGTTTTGCATAGAAGGAAGGGGTCAATTATGAGGAGACTTTTTCCCCCATAGCAAAATGGGCTACCATCCGCACACTCTTTGCCCTAGAAGCTCAGAATGGTTGGAAAGTCCATCAAATGGATGTAAAAACGACTTTCTTGAATGGATATCTAAAAGAGAATGTTTTTATGTCCCAACCTGAAGGATTTACTGTGAAAGGACATGAACATAAAGTATGAAAACTTGTGAAATCTTTGTATGGCCTCAAACAAGCACCACAAGCCTGGTATGAAAAACTAACTGAGCATCTTTTGAAACTCAATTTCAAACATTATGATCTTGATGATGCCACTTTATTTGTCAAGAAAGTTGGCAAAATTGTTGTATATCTTGTGGTATATGTAGTTGATCTTTTGATGACAGGGAACAATGAAAGCTACATTGCATCCATAAAGAAGGAATTGAGGAAAGGTTTTGAAATGACTGATTTGGGCTATGTTCATTACTATCTTGGTATTGAAGCAACTCAACATCCAAAGTCCATATTTCTTTCTCAAAAGAAGTACATTGGAGATCTATTGAACAGGTTTGCCATGACAGAATGCAATCCTCTTCGCACTCCAATGGAACAAAATTCAAATCTCACATCCATTGAAGGAAAAGAACTTGAGGATGTAACAAAGAATAGACAACTTGTAAGAAGTCTCAACTATATAAGTACTACCAGACCAAACATTTCATTTGCTATTGGAATCCTCTCTAGGTTTATGCAAAAGCCTTGTGAGGGAAATTGGTTTGTTGCAAAAAGAGTTCTAAGGTACTTGAAGGGAACTCAAGACTTTGGAATCAAGTATACACAGGTGGACGACTTCAGCTTGATTGGGTACTCTGATTCAGACTTCGATGGAGACAAAGAAACTGGGGTATCTACTTCAAGTTATGCTATGAGTCTTGGATCAGGAGCTGTCTCCTGGAGATCACGCAAACAATCAGTTCCAGCAGATTCCACAATAGAAGTAGAATATGTGGCAGCAGCTGAGGCAACAAAAGAAATTGTGTGGCTCAAGAAAATTCTTGAAGATTTGCAGGTAAAACAAGTACAATCGACTCCACTCATGATTGACAATACCTCAGCAATAAATTTGGCCAAGAACCCAAAGTTCCATGATTGAACGAAACACATCAATACGAAATATCATCTCATTCATCATCATGTTGAGGCCAAAACAATTAATCTCTGCCATTGTTCTATTAATGAGCAAATTGTAGACATCTTCACTAAAGCACTTGGAAGAGAAAAGCTTGAAAGATTCAAAACGATGCTTGGACTCACCAACATCCCTTCAAATTAAGGGGGGGAATAGTGACACCTAATCATCAGGATTAGGTGAATAAGTGTAACTGATGTAAATAAATAATGGAAAATATGAAGAGTCACCGGGAGATGAAATGAATAGTCTCTCCCTCATGTATATAATA
Source organism: Pinus tabuliformis (assembly GCA_031772625.1). Lineage (NCBI taxonomy): Eukaryota > Viridiplantae > Streptophyta > Pinopsida > Pinales > Pinaceae > Pinus > Pinus tabuliformis. The sequence continues at coordinate 734,786,804 of CM062816.1, read as the reverse complement.
AAGACCAACCTGAATGAATATAATGAATTGATTTTGAGGAGTTACTGCCTGGTCTGACAGTGCTTAATATTTTATAGCTCACTACATGATTCGTAATATTTTCTAGGAGCAATGCCAATGATTGTCTCCATCACTAGGACTTTGCGAGAGAAAAACAATGGAAAGCAATGTATAACATTAATTTTTTAAATTTGCGGTGAAGATGTAAAATCACCATAAAATGGTGAAGAAACATAAAGCACCTAAGCTTAAACGTGAAGGTGAGGAATTCACTCACAATTTCAATTCTTCTAGTCCCTTTATTGGTTTTTTCATCACCCCATAGTATACATCATAATCCATGCAATGGAACTCGAGATATGATGTGGAGAGGACCTGACTGCATACTGTGAACCATAATCCATGCAATGGAACTCGAGATATTCGATGGAAAATACTTCCTTGACATGGGAAAGGGATTGGCTTCAAAGGATAAGTTTGAGCAATCTAACTCAAGATATGTTGTGGAAAATACTTCCTTGATCCAAGAAAGGGATTGATTTCAAAAAATAATTTTGTAGTGGAAAAAATAGACATTTGAATCAAAGCACATGAGACAATGATTTCAATGTGCCATTTTATTGATGGTGTTGGATATTTTTCAACTAAGGGGTCTCCCAGATGTGAAGTCCCAATTAGACCTCACACTGTTTGGTGTAAGAGCCCCATCCGGAATATCGGCCCAATTTCCATATGTCTCAAATATATGCCTTGGCTATAACTGTCAACACGAGAGAGGGATGCAATGTTGTCTTAGAAAAGAAATAAGGTGTGTCGAGTGAGTGTTTAGTTGTAAATGTGTCAAGGTTCTTCTACTACGTAGAGGGGAGAAAAGTGAGCCTCTAAGTGAGAGGTAGTAGTACCACCCAAGACGAGACACACATGAACTGGAAGGATATGTCTAAAATCTAGTGGAATAGTCCGCAGATGATGTGATGATCGTTACAACCAACAAATGAAGAAAGATCTATCTAATATCCTACAGAATAGTCCACAAGGATGGGACAAAAATAACAACCATTAAAACACAATCTCAATAAGATAAGTACTAAAATAACCGAAATAGTTCAACTATCTTAGCACATGTGACAACAAACATGAAATACAAACATCCAAATAATAGTATTACTAACATTGATAATCCATGCATGAAGAACGTGTTGCCCTTGAAGGCTTCTATTATTAAGTAAAAGTTCCAAGACATATATTTACCATGTATATCACTAGCTCTAGTAGTGGAACATTGGAGCCACTCCTTGCTCCTCAAATAACTAGCTTATCTCTCTAATGCTTTGCGGGAGGAGCCAAGGTGAAAAATTCCTTTTCTCATACAATGAGGCAGTATATATAACCAACAATGACTCTTGGACTACCCTCATGTTTGTTTGACTTCCTATGACTTTTCAACTTACATGAATCTTTAAATTACATGTATGTCCTTTGGACTTCCACATTACAATACATTCGAATGCAATATACATGATCCACAATAGTTATGTGGCATATGACCACTCATGACATGACATGCCATGACACTGCTGACATGGGCTACTTGATGATGTGGCAATGTCAAGTCATTGTTGTTACTAAGTGTTGGATTTCTTCTTGATGATGCTCTCTTCACCTCTGCATGGCCTCGAGATGTAGAACCTCCAATGATCTTTAGTCAAGTTGGATAGTGGTTGCAAACTTGTGTCCCTTTACTTTCTCTTGATTGATCAACTTGATAGTTCAGCTACAAGAGAGTATTTTGGCATGCTTCCCTCCTTCTTCTCCTTCTCCATCATATTTCCATGACATGATAGAGTACCTATTGCTACAATTTACTCATGATGAGATGACATCAATATGAAAACTCCCTAGTCTAAGACGATGCATTTTGATTCACCAACTGAGCCTAAAACATGTGACAGGATGGGAAGAGGGACTCAGTGACTGAACAGTGCACATTTCTAGCAATGAGGGAAAAGGTTGAGCTCTAAGACTGTGCAATGTGAAACTCAGGGAGGCCTAAAGGATAAGACTACACAATTTCCAGAACTAGTGGGGTGAGGCTGAGGGAATGGACACTAGGAGAGAAAACTGCGCAGTTTTAGGAATCAAGGGAGATTGGGCTTCTATGCAGTTCAAGTACTCAGGGGATGAGCATGAGGCTTGTGGATGTGAAGTGTGTAGTTAAAATCAAGGTGGAGGAAAATATTGCGTAATTATGGAGGTCAAGGCTGAGACTTGGGCAAAAAAAATGCATATTGTAGCAGCCGTCGGAGACAAGAACTACACATTACGTAGTGTCAAACAACAAGGTTACAACTAGAGGGCTGAGACTTCATAGTGCACAACTCAAGAAATACTCAAAGAGGTTAGGTTGTTCTATTAAGAATTTTTTATTTTTTTTTATTTTTATTTTTATTTTTATTTATTTATTTTTATTTTATTTTTATTTTTTATTTTATTTTTTATTTTATTTTATTATTATTATTATTATTTTATTTATTTATTTATTTATTTATTTTATTATTATTATTATTATTTTCTGAAAATGGTAAGTTTGGGATCAGTGAGATAGGTGATAAACTATGATGAACCTTGACTGTGACCATGACTTAGAATACATTGATCACATGACAACATAGATCATGTGAACACATGCACGAAAAGTCTCCCTCCGTGTGACTGATTTACGACAAGATACGACAAGTGAGAAACTTAAGATAGAATTTGGGTTGAACATGACGACACTTCTACGAAAGTGCTTAGGAATTTGTGTATGGGTGCGAGAAATGTTTACATAGTTAGAAAAACTCATATACACAAAGAAATACCTTTGAAACCATCCGAATAGGCTTGCAAACATTGCTCTGATACCATGTATAAAATCCTATAGATTCATAAGCTCATGCAATTTAGTAAAGCATAAGACAACAATCTACTTCTACTTTCAACCAGCAGAAGCCAATAGATCGATGAAAATAATAATTGACAAGAGGAATATAATCAAATAAACATGACACAATATTTATCTGGGGAAATCCACAGCTCAAAACCTCGCTATATGTATTGCATATATCAAAAATCCAAGATGATAATACAATGCTTGTTCTTACAAGAACAATCCCATAACTTAGTATATCAACCCTCAACTCACAAGCAAGCTCTTGGCCAACACTTAGCCAATTCTGCAGCTCTCCAAGCCTCTATTTCCTTGTGTAATTCCTATGGTTGAATAACCCATATTATTGGGAGTCCAATGCATTGAAAACTACACAATCGACACTAGGTTCAATTCATGACTGCATGCATGATCTATACAACTCAGTAGATCATACAACTGATAGTACACTGTCCCTGCACTCTAGTCTCAACTGGGTCTTTCTCATAATCGAAATGCATGAGTTTCTGATGAGGGAATCCTCAGTTAACTGGAGTAGCACTAGCGAATGCATTAGTGCATCAACTGATTGTTAACTCTCTGTTAGTTCCACAAATAGTTTGGAACTAATTTAACGGAACATAACTTAGTAAACTGAGCCATTTAATTACAACGCACAATTAAAATCATATTAGACCCCTAAAATATAGCGAGAACATATACATGACTTCATAAATACTTCCAACTCAAAATTCCTAAGATAATTAAGTTAATTAAACTTAATTAACTATTTACAAGTTGCTATGAAAATAGAATTCGATTTTAATTCTCAATTTAATTCAAGGATAAATTAAACTGGAATTTCTTGTTTCCATTTCTAAACAAAATAGAGGTTTGTATGCTGCTCACACACACACTTCGTGAATACCCATTTCTATGGTGTTGCATGCTCCCTTCTAATTGCATGCACTCATTCAAACAGTTCAGTGATCTAATAGAATCTATTTTCATCATTTTGATCCTAAAGAACTTGTTAAGAAAATGTTACAACAATGTAAGGCCTCGCACGAATCTCTATAGAATTTTGGCAGCGCTTCCGTCGTCTCTCTTTTGAAGCTCTGATAAGTCAGATGAAATTCCAATATCTTTGGGACAGATACGAGTATGTTTGTATCAAATCGCTAAGAGAAAGCTCAAACCCCGCTCAACATACTTCGGTGATGGAGCTACGTAATCAAAATGAGACACAATTTCTATCACAAGTGACTATCTGCCTTCCCTCATCAAACACCTCCACCCCTGTAGAGTGATTTGGGAGAGAATGCACATAAGTTTGTTCAACTGCCACATCCTCCCACCCTCACTACTCTCAATTTCTACACAAATTTGGTTGGGAAGCCCATGGGTTGTTGCATGCACTTTTTACATCAACCTCCGTCTCCACTTTCTATCGATCCTCTGGATTGTACTATCTTATGCTCTTCCATTCTGGACTCCACACTTGTTGTGAATGAGGATCAAGTCATCGACAAAGTTGATGTTCCACAACCAACCTGCGCAGTCATTTATGATGACTATGACTGGGGATCTGAACATGAACCAACAGTGAAGGATGACCTCCTTCTTTCCGCGCCTCCTCTTCTTTTTTCTGACATCTTTGGTGATTCTGCTATCTCTGATGTTCCTTGTGTAAATCCATCCACGGACATATCTACTTCCAATCATTCGCAGAACACACCCGATGTCATTCCATCGTTCGATAGTGAAGAGGATAAATATTTCATTGAGAATGCACTTGATATTTCATCTAATTTTTTTGGAAACTCAGATGGTGAACATTCTTGCTTCTCATCTACCCCTCTATATGATTCATCAAACCATGAGGATGTTGATGAACTCATCGATTTTTATGATCACACTTGTCATGATCTATTTTCCCTTGTAGTTGATAATGATGTTGATTCAATCACTGTTGATCTTTCAAATCCACCTGTTTATGATGATCTATCCATTGATGAAGTTGATATACCGCAGGTTGTCGAGGCATTTCAACCTGAGATGATGGTTATGTCTGGCCCTCGCTATCTTGAGGTTGGTTTCACTTCCAATCAGGAAATTGTTCAACTACCCAAGGCTCGTCATCACCCATCTGTATGCACTGAAGATCAATCCAATACATAGGTTTCGCTTCCTCCACCTGAATCACATGATCCCATCACTCATGCATTGGAGGAATCACACACAACAAGCACACTTGCAAGGTGTAAGTTGTCTCTCTTTCTCATGTTTGCTTGTCTGTCACAGTCAAGAGAGTCTGCATGCTTGATCCAGGAGGATCCATTGATCCAATTGTACATATGTTCAAAGTATCGTCATCAGTGTTCATAGGTGTCATTCAGTGTCGTTGTCGCTTCAATTTAGCTTCGACAGATCGATAGTGTTGGTTATGATGAAGTTGTGCAGGTAATGCTCATAGTAATGTTCATGGCATTCAGTTGATGTGGTATTGTACCTAACTGTCAACTTATGTTCATCGTCAGTTCCATTAGGATTGGTCGACGACATGTGTTTTTTTGTTCGACTTTGCAGGTTTGATGTGTCGACATCAGTGTCATCCATGGCATAGATTCATCATCTGAGTTGTCATTGCAAAGACAGCTGGAGTCAATGATATGCGTGGGTTGTTGTCGTGTCAAAGTATCGATATCATTGTTTGTCGATGATAGGCATGGGTTATTGTCATCGTGTGACGAATTTCACGAATGTCCCATTGTGACAGAATTGTACACATGGGTTTTTAAAAATAAATCTTAATCTATGTACAAACCCTAAAACCATGCATAAATTCTTCAAACCCTAAATCCTATGCTAAACATCAAAACCTAGCCTAAAAGCTATGCTAATAAAATAAAAACTAGGCTATAAACCTAATCTAAACCAATAAAACCATAATACATTGAAAAACTATGTATTAATACATTAAACCCTAATCCTAATGATCTCGACCTATTTTGTATGTTTAAACATTGTAAATAAACAAATACAATATAACAGTCCCTAATCGCAATCACAGCGGGACTATTAGCATACAACCATGCCTTATAAACCGTGGGTTGAAATCAAATGATGGTCAGCCTGGTAACCGCGTCGGAGGTCCTAACTGTTCATATGAACGCTGCAGGGAAGACTGTCGGGGTTGTATAGACTGCAAACTCCAAAACCGCAATCACAACCGCAATACATGTGAATATCAATGTGTCACCGCGTAGTTCAGGGAACTGTCAACAGGACCACTAGCACACTGACCGTAGAATTTTCCCTGCTCACATGAGCTGTCTAACCATTTTCCACGTGGTTAGCTAACCACTTGCAGTCGGCGGGCTAAACTAATGTTTATATTTGGGTTGTTATGAATTAAATTGGTTTTCAATTAATTCGAGGAACTTAATAAACACTAAGGTGTTCCCCTAAGGTGGCTAAAATCAAACCAACTCAACCTTCAAGTCAGCTTATTCACCCTAATTTGAGTAAAAGAATTTTTAATGTACTTGCAAGGCTATAAAAGGCAGATTTGCTCATTGAGGAAGAGGAGAGTGGTTTTAAACTTTTGTATGCAGGTTCTTGTGGGATAGAGGCAATTTTGTTTCTAGTGTTTTGGAAGCATCCAGAGTCGGATTTGGAAACCGTAAGTGGCATTGGAAATCTGGTTCAGAGAGCTATCTGATGACAGAGATTAGAATTGCCTGGGTGAAAGTTTAGTTTGACTAAATCACTATGTAATCAACACTTTATTCTCATTCCTAATAAAACGGTTGCCCATCTTGAAAGTGGACCCAGAGACGTAGTCCATTAGGGATGAACTCCATAATCAATATTGTTTTCTGGTATAACTGTGTTTTTATTGTAGAAATTTTGAATAATTTAACACATATTCAACAGAGATTATCCTGATCATGTACTATTGTGGAATACATACAAAATACATAAGCTCCTCTACGTTGATCATCAATATAGCAGCATCAATAACAATAAAACATCAAGAGCATTCACACATTAACACAGTATGTAACCCGGGGAAAGCATCTCGCTAAAAACCCCAACTATCTTTATATTAATGATTGAGAACATGTAACATTACAAAGTACAATGCTTATCACAAGCAATCCAGTACCAGCTCCACCTGTTACACACAATACAGCTAAGATCTGATCTCCAAATCTATTCCACTGCTTGCCTGCCTCCACTGCTCAATACCTGCTCAAGAATGAATGAGAATGGTTTACCAAACTCGTATTTCACCTCCAAAGAATCACCCACACTGTGTTAGACGTGATCAGAGGCTATAATACTAGGCAAATACATGAGCAAACTCATTGGCATACTCAATCCCTTGATTGTGCAAGATCTGATGCACAACTATAGTCACAACTGATAGCAATCTGATTCTCTAACACCTGTCCCTGCTGAACTGAACATGCACTGACATACAACTGAGTTAACTGATGTATTCTATAGCTGTATTATGAGTTAATAATTAGTTTAACAACTCAACATTAGTCTATTTGCAGTTAGACTAACTACAACTAGTTTAACCAAGTCAAACTGAACACAACTCCATCAACTCCACAATCAACTCCACCAAACTCAACTGATTGAGTTCTAACTGAAGTCATGCATGCAACAACTCAACTGACTCATAAGAAAAGCGTACTTCCTTCTGACAGCTGCATGGGCCACATCTGTAGCTCAAACTGAAGTGCTCCATGAGAATAAGATCAAGTTTATAGTCCAAATATTATTATGAGACAATAACATTTGACTTTTCTATTTTGGACAGCCAGTCTAAAAATAGACTTTGATCACTCCTACTGTGATCACTCCTACTGTGGTCACTCATACTGTGATCACTCCTGCTGTGGTCACTCCTGTTGTGATCATCCCTGCTGTGGTCACTCCTGCTGTGGTCACTCCTGCTGTGGTCACTCCTGTTGTGATCATCCCTGCTATGGTCACTCCTGCTGTGATCATTGCTGGGATCCAAAAATAGAACTTGCACCATAATTTCCCTGCGGGCCCACTTAATGAAGGCGACTCTTTTCACCAAACACCATCATCTTGTTGCAATCTCAACACTCCCTCTCGACAAGATATGGATTATCAGCAATCCCTATTCTGCCTCGGTGGTACTTGAATTTTCTCCTGGTGAGAGCCTTCGTCAGAATATCAACATCCTGATCCTCCATTGGAATGTATGAAAGCAACATGATCCTCTGCTGCACACAATCTCTGATATGATGGTACCTGATGTCAATATGCTTAGATCTATCATGAAATATAGGATTAGCCGAGAGTTTAATGCAACTCTGGTTATCACAGTAAATCATAGTAGGATCCAAATGAGAACCTAACAAACCAACCAGGATCTTCCTCATCCATATAGCCTCGTATGCAGCCAAACTTGCTGCCATATACTCAGCCTCTGCTGAACTGAGTGCCACGGACCTCTGCTTCCTGCTTCCTGTTGTAGCAAGAAACTGCTGCCGATCCAATACTGTAGACCCCTCTTGATGTGCTCTTTCTTTCCGTTGGGCTCCCTGCCCAATCTGCATCCGTGAAGCCACATAGCTTCACCTCATCCTCCTGTCTGTACCACAAACCATATCCCGATGTGCCTCTCAAATAACGCAATACATGCTTGCCCGCCTTCCAGAAGAGCTTGGTAGGCTTAACCATAGCTCGTGAAAGTTGGTTAACTGCATAGCATATATCGGGTTGTGTATTGACCAAATACATCAGCGACCCCATCAACTGTCGATAAACAGTGGCATCCACTTCTTCTCCCGAAGTGGTATCCTCCTTCCTCCAACCTCCAGGAAGAGGAGTATCAACAGGCTTGCAGCCATGCATGTTGAAATTCTCCAGTATCTCCCGAGCATACTTGCCCTGAGAAGCAAACAGTCCACCACTGCGCTGCCATATTTCCAATCCTAGGAAATAGTGTAGGAGGCCCAAGTCCTTCATCGGAAGATTGGGCAGTTGTAATCCGGAACCCCTCAAGGTTTTCTAGCTTCAGCGTTACTACCAGCCTTCATCTCAAACTCTGTAGCAAGATCCTTCTTGCATGACAGTATCAACAGCTCATCACCCGTTAGAATCAAATCATCAACATAAAGTACAATGATAAGCAACTTACCCTCCACCACAATCTGGTATAGGTTAGGATCCGGCTCGCTCTTGGAGAATCCAAGTCCTGCGAAATAGCTAGCTATCCGTGTGTACCAAGCACATGGTGCTTGCTTCAACCCATACAACGCTCTCTTGAGCCTGCACACATGCGACTCGCTGCAGAAGACCTCAAAGCCTTCAGGTTGCTCAATGTACACCTCCTCCTCAATGACTCCGTTGAGGAACGCAGTCTTCACATCCATCTGATGAATGTGCCATCCCATCTGCACTGAGAGAGCAAGAATCGTTCGTATGGAAGAATACCTTGTGACAGGTGCAAAGGTCTCCTCATAATCGATCCCCTCTATCTGTGAAAAGCCTCGGGCAACAAATCTTGCCTTGTACTTCTCCACACTCCCGTCAGCTGCCTGCTTAACTTTGTAGATCCATCTCGAACCCACCACTGATTTCCCTTCCGGTCTAGGAACAATCTCCCATGCACTGTTTCTGACAATAGAATCATACTCTTCCACCATGGCATCTACCCATGCGGGATCCTCCACATCTTCCTCGAAAGAGGATGGCTTAGTCACAACACACTTTCTCATAAGAGCCATGTATCCAGTGTACCGATCAGGTGACTGTCTCTGCCTGCGTTGGGCTGTAGGTGGTCCTACAACTTTCTCTGCATCTTGAGCCAGTCGCTTAGCTTCTGTCAAGCGCTTTCGCCCTCTGATGGTTGGCGCTACACGAGTGGTCTCTTCCACTCCATGAACCTCGTCCTGTGGGTGATCCACATCTTGAAGCTCATCCTTAGGAACTAATAGCTCCTCATCTGCATGCAAGTGTAGCTCCCTCTCAAGCGAACACTTCATGGCTTTCTCCTCCTGAAATTTTATATCCTCTCATACGACAATTTTACCACTGTCTGGCAAATACACACGATAATTGTGGGGCGTATCAGTGTACCCCACAAATATCCCAACCTCTGCGGTCGGCTCCAACTTCTTCCTGGCATCCTGCGTCACATGCATGTAAACATTAGCACCAAAAATATTCAAATGAGAAAGATTAGGCTTCTTACCAGAATAAGCCTCCTTGGGTGTACTCATGCCAAGTATCCTATGAGGACAACAGTTCTGCACATAAACTGTTTTATTGCATGCTTCCGCCCACAAGTGAAGGGGTAGGCCCTGATCATGCAACATTGCCCGTGCAGCACCCACAATCTTTCTGTTCTTCCGCTCAGCTACCCCGTTATGTTGTGGGTTATGGGGAGCTATGAGCTCTATTCGAATCCCTTCTGCCTTGAAGAAATCCTTGAACTCGTCCGAGATGTATGCACCACCATTATCGCTCCTAAGAGCCTTCACCTTCTTCCCCGACTCCTTCTCGACCAGTGCTTTGAATTCACAGAACTTTGAATATGTCTCGCTCTTCTTCTGCATGAAGAAGATCCAACACTTACGAGAGAAATCATCAACAAAAATCAAATAATACCTGTGTTTTGCTGTTGAAGCAACTGAGAAAGGTCCACACACGTCTGTGTGAATTCTCTTAAGGATCGTCATGGTGCGACTATCCTTATCGTGAAAGGTGGCTTTCACAAACTTCCCCAAAGTACACCCCTTGCACTGATCTGACTGCGCAAGTGTGCCTTTAGGAAGCCCTGTAGTGATCTGCTGTAGTAACTTCAAGGCTCCATGGTGAAGGTGACCCAATCTCCTGTGCCAAAACTCACCATCATCCTGGCTCACCAATCCTTCTGCCTTGCCTTCCATTGCCGCGCATCCATCTACATGCAACTCATAAAGGTTCCTCACTCGAACCCCTATCTTCGAGTCTCACCAGTTGTCTTGCTGCGCAGGAAGGCCTTTCCCTCGCTAAAAACAACATCATACCCCTTGTCTTCTAACATCGCCACTGAGATAAGATTCTTCTTCAATCCTGGAACATGCATGACTTCCTTCAATACGAAGGGTTTACTAGACTCCCTCTCAAAGGAAATGGTACCGATACCGGTCGCACTGTATCTACCATCATCGCCCATCTCGATGTGCACTCCAAGATCTTTGTCCTCCAGATCAGAGAACAAATCTCTATCTCCCGTCATGTGAAAAGACGCACCACTGTCCAAGAACCACACTGATCCCATCACACTTGAAACCAAGCATGCGATCAATGAAAAATCAAGCTCAAACTGTGAGGCTAGAGCCTCTCCTATTGGAGATCCAAAAGCCTGCTTGTTCTTCTTCTTCTGGGGACAATTAGTGGGATAGTGTCCATGCTGGTGACAGTGAAAACACTTCACCTTGGACATATCCTGCTTCTTGCCTTTCGCACCAGACTGAGAAGCTTTCTTGCTCTTCCCTTTCTTTGCTTTCGCAGCCAAAGCGCAATTCTCTTCATCAGATACCTTTGATGAAGATCCATTCTCACCTTTATTGTTTCTGAGTTTATCCTTGAGCGCCAGGTCGCTCTTGCTTTGGAATAACATTTGCAATCCGTTGAAAGACATTTCAACAACGCTGCTGCAAATTCGATTTCCACCAGCTCAAACTCAACAGCCTTGGATCTAAGATTCGTGAGAACACAATATTTCTTGTACAGAGATTGATTGTATGGGCATTCACCGGATATCTCACCTTCCAAAGGAAGGATGAATCCAAAGGCTACGTGGCCCGATTACAGACTCTGCCTGAAGAAATAGAATGTAAACACTTCCTGAATAGTAGATCTGATAATCAACAGCGTCGATGCCATGTAGAAATTTTGAATAATTTAACACATATTCAATAGAGATTATCCTGATCATGTACTATTGCAGAATAAATACACAATACATAAGCTCCTCTACGTTGATCATCAATATAATAGCATCAATAACAATAAAACATCAAGAGCATTCACACATTAACACAGTATGTAACCCGGGGAAAGCATCTCGCTAAAAACCCCAACTATCTGTATATTAATGATTGAGACCATGTAACATTACAAAGTACAATGCTTATCACAAGCAATCCAGTACCAGCTCCACCTGTTACACACAATACAGCTAAGATATGATCTCCAAATCTATTCCACTGCTTGCTTGCCTCCACTGCTCAATACCTGCTCAAGAATGAATGAGAATGGTTTACCAAACTCGTATTTCACCTCCAAAGAATCACTCACACTATGTTAGACGTGAGAAGAGGCTATAATACTGGGAAAATACATGAGCAAACTCATTGGCATACTCAATCCCTTGATTGTGCAAGATCTGATGCACAACTATAGTCACAACTGATAGCAATCTGATTCTCTAACACCTGTCCCTGCTGAACTGAACATGCACTGACATGCAACTAAGTTAACTGATGTATTCTATAGTTGTATTATGAGTTAATAATTAGTTTAACAACTCATCATTAGTCTATTTGCAGTTAGACTAACTACAACTAATTTAACCAAGTCAAACTGAACACAACTCCATCAACTCCACAATCAACTCCACCAAACTTAACTGATTGAGTTCTAACTGAAGTCATGCATTTAACAACTCAACTGTCTCATAAGAAAAGAATACTTCCTTATGACAGCTACATGGGCCACATCTGTAGCTCAAATTGAAGTGCTCCAAGAGAATAATAACACGTTTATAGTCCAAATATTATTATGAGACAATAATATTTGACTTTTCTATTTTGGACAGATAGTCTAAAAATAGACTTTGATCACTCCTGCTGTGATCACTCCTACTGTGGTCACTCATACTGTGATCACTCCTGCTGTGGTCACTCCTGCTATGATCATCCCTGCTGTGATCATCCCTGCTGTGGTCACTCCTGCTGTGATCATCCCTGCTGGGATTCAAAAATAGAACTTGCGCCATAATTTCCCTGCGGGCCCACTTAGTGAAGGTGACTCTTTTCACTAAGCTCCATCATCTTGTTGCAATCTCAACATTTATTGTTTATACTTTTGTTTTGCATATTAATCATGGTTTATCAGCTGTCATAAAGTGATCAATTCAAGCAATTTTCCTTGATTTCTGTGCTTTTAGTTAACATTCAACTCATTAACGGTTAATCAATTCTACATCAGTTTTTAGTATATGGTCATTTCAGATCATATAATTTCGTATCAAAGCAGGTTTCATTTGCAGAATCTGCCATTGAATGTTAACTAGGTCAAAGTCGCAACGAGGTGAAGGAATCCCTGAGCAGATCGATCCGGAGATTGGAAAGCGACGAGTTGTTCAGAAATCGACCATGTCAGGACCAGATGTAGGTGAAAACACTGAGACGAAGATGAGTGAAGAGCAGTTTCAACAGGTGTTCTTAACTATGCAGCAGATGTTGGGAGAATTGTATGAAGACAAGAAGGCGATAGATGCTTCTTCTTCAAAGGCATCGAAGAAGGACAAAGGTAAAGGCAAGGCTGATAAACCTCCTTCACCTCCATCATCTCCATCATCCTCTTCTTCTTCTTTTTCTTCCAGTGCAGAATCTGAAACAGAAAAGAAACGTAAAAAAACATCTCTTTTGAAACTTAATGTTAAATTTGAGTTACCTGTTTATGATGGCGAAATGAATCTTGAAAAGTTAGATAACTGGATAAAGAAGTTAAAAGTGTATTGTCGCATTCAGAACATTTCTAAAGATAAAACTAAAATTTAGTTAGCTAAACTTAGAATGGGGGAACAACTCTAATCTGGCGGGAAAGCAAAACTCAGCTAGATGTACAGAAAAGTCATCTCTTCATGGTCTAAGTTTTTGAAAGCTCTTAGGAAAAAGTTCTATCCTTTAGGATGCATGCAGCAAGCTATTATTGATTGGTAGCATTTGAGGCAAGGTAAAGGGTAGAGTGTTCAGGAGTTTACTCAGGAGTTCACGAAGAAAGCATTGGCACTTGGTATTTCATTGGATACATGTGAAACCTTGTTAAAATACATCGGTAATTTACATTCATATCTGCAGCATACTTTATTCATGTTTAATCCTGATGATTTTGATGAGGCGTGTGTTCAGGCCATACATATTGAGTTAGGTGGCAGACCATTCAAGTTTTCATCTCAGTCATCCAAAGAGTTGGAAACCATAGATTCCAGTGACAGTACGGGGAAGAACAATTTGAAGAGAAAGAAATCAGCGATCATTCAGAAGGAAAGACCCACTTGTTCTCACTGCCAGAGAATTGGTCATGATGAATCAAAGTGATGGAAAATTCATCCAAAACTTAAGCCAAAAAAGTTCCTTAAGGTGAAGGATGAAAAAGGCCATTGCAGTAGTATAGCAGGATCTAGGTTTAGATTCAGGGGATGAAAGGAGGATAACCACCATGGTTACGAGAGGTAAAACTTCTGATACTAGTTCAAGTTCGAAAACTAATGTATCTTCTTCAAACATAAATCCTCCGCATGAGGATAAAAGAGTTGAACTCTTCCACATAAGGATAACTTCTAAGCATACAAACATTGACACAATGTTTGACAGTGGATCACAAGCAAATTTAATATCTAAACATATAGTTAATCAATTAGGATTGGAAACACAGAATCATCCAAGACCATATCCATTAGGTTGGATTAATAAATCAACTCAGATACATGTCACAAAGCAGTGTCAGTTAAAATTTGCAATTACATCTAAGCACATTGATGAAGTGGAGTTAGATGTGGTCCCAATAGACATATGTGGAGTTGCCTTAGGAATTCCTTATCTTTATGATAGAGATGCAGTGTTTTACAGAAGAGAACATAAATATCACCTAAAGAAAGAAGGGGTTGAATTTATTGTTCGGGCACATAAAGTCAAATCAAACTTGGATTTAATTGTTATAAATCAAGTTAAGTAGTTAATAATTTCAAGTAAATATGTACTCATGTTTATTAAGGAACAACATAAGGTTGATCGTTTGAGATGTGAGATTCAGTTTATAGATTAGTTGGTTAAGGTGGTTAATTATTTTCGAAGAAATCTTATTCATAAACAGGATAAGCAACATGAGATACATTTAATGTCCTATGAACATCTTCTTAAAGACAAAATGAATCTCAATTCATTCATTCAACTGAAATCTAGAAACTATCATCATCAGCAGTGTATTGCAGGGAATGGTACATGTGAGTCTAATCAGAGACTTGTTTCAGATGGTATGTTTATTTTCAGTTTCAGGGGTGTAGGTCAGTATTGGGGAAAGTCAGTGTTACATTTCTTTGGTAATGCATCATTATTTCATGCTTTAAAAAGTAATGAAGCCTCTTTTCAAGTGGAGAGGAAGTCTATAAGTTTTCATGACAAAGCATTTTTGAAAGCAGATCTAAAGTTTCCTTATCATGATTTGAAAACTAATGCATTAAGTGAAAGTGTTAGTCAATGGAAATATCAGTTAATAGATGAAGAAATAGTGATTGAAGTAAATCAAAAATTACTTAGATACTTTCAAAATCAAACTAAGTTGCAATAGATTTTACATCACAACTGGATGACCTTTGTGCAGCAAGTTCACAATCAGTCACCAGGAAAGTAAATCAAGTCAAGTAATTGATATGAAGTCAAAATCAAAGGAGACTTTGAATATTTTAGTTATTCCAAAAAGTAGATTGTTAATACCCATCAGATGTATTAAACAAAGTTCTACAAACACTATTTTCAAAGATGTTTTTGAATCACTAACTCATGATTCTTTGTGGAAAAAAATCAATTTCCATGTTGAAAACATGTTGTTTGCCCATAGTTGCAAGTTGTTCATGCTGCGGATGGAAGAAATAGGTCACCGAATCAAAAGGTACCATGGTCAACATCATCAATGTCATCACATGCAGGTGATTGATCAAATGTATTGGTACATCGTCAGGTCAAGGTGTAAAGGGAGGGAGTTCTACCCTCATCAACTAAATGTTTAGTCAAACTTTTGTGGTCCAAAAGCTTTCAAGTGGAGAGGAATGATCCAGGAGGATCCATTGATCCAATTGTACAGATTTTTAAAGTGTCGTCATCAGTGTTCATGGGTGTTGCTCAGTGTCGTCGTCGCTTCAGTTTAGCTTCGACAGATCGACAATGTTGGTCATGATCAGGTTGTGCAGGTAATGTTTGTAGTAATGTTCATCGATTCAGTTGATGTGGTATTGTACTTGGCTATCGACTTATGTTCATCGATAATTCCGGTAGGATTGGTCAATGACATGTGTTTTGTCATTCGACTTTGCAGGTTTGATGTGTCGACATCAGTGTTGTCCATGGCATAGATTCATCATCCGAGTTGTCATTGCAAAGACAACTGGAGTCAATGATGTGCGTGGGTTGTCGTCATGGCAAAGGATCGATATCGTCATTTGTCGACGATAGGCACGGGTTATTTTCATCGTGTGATGAATTTCATGAATGTCCCATTGTGACAGAATTGTACACATGGGTTTTAAAAATAAATCTTAATCTATGTACAAACCCTAAAACTAAGCCTAAATTCTTTAAACTCTAAATCCTATGCTAAACATCAAAACCTAGCCTAAAAGCTACGCCAATACATTAAAAACTAAGCTAAACCAATCAAACGCTAATACATTGAAAAACTATGTATTAATACATTAAACCCTAATCCTAATTCTCTCGACCTATTTTGTATGTTTAAACATTGTAAATAAACAAATACAATATAGCAGTCCCTAACCGCAACTGCAGTGGGACTGTTAGCATATGACCATGCCTTATAAATAGTGGGTTGACATCAAATGACGGTCAGCTTGGTAACCACGTCAGATGTTGTAACCGTTCATATGAACGATGCAAGGAAGACTGTTAGGGTTGTGTAGACTACACGCTCCAAAACCGCAACCGCAAACACAATACATGTGAATAGTAATGTGTCACCGCACAGTTCGGGGAACTGCCAATGGAACCACTAACGTGCTGACCATAGACTTTAATGCTCACATGATCAATCTAACCATTTTCCGTGCAGTTAGCTAACCACTTGCGGTCGGCGGGCTAAACTAATGTTTATATTTGGGTTTTTATGAATTAAATTAGTTTTCAATTAATTCGCGGACCTTAATAAACCCTAAGGTGTTCTCTTGAGGTGGCTAAAATCAAACAAACTCAAACTTCAAGTCAACTTATTCACCCCAATTTGAGTCAAAGAAGTCTTAATGTACTTGTAGGCCTATAAAAGGTAGATTTTCTCATTGAGGAAAAGGAGAGTGGTTTTCAGATTTTGTAAGCAGGTTCTGGCGAGATAGAGGTGATTTTGTTTTTAGTGTTTCGAGAGCATCCAGAATCAGATTTGGAAACTATAAGCAGCTTTGGAAAGTTGGTTTAGAGAGCTATATGATGATAGAGGTTAGAATTTCCTGTGTGCAAGTTCAATCTGACCAAATCATTGTATAATCGACACTTTCTTCTCATTCCTAATAAAATGGTTTCCCATCTTGAAAGCGGACCTGGAGATGTAGTCCATCAAGGACGAACTCCATAATCAATATTGTTGTCTGGTATAACTCTGTTTTTGCTCTTTATACTTCTGTTTTGCATATTAATCATGGTTTATCAGCTGTCATAAAGTGAGCAATTCAAGCAGTATTCCTTGATTTCCGTGCTTTCAGTTAACATTCAACTCATTAATGGCTAATCAATTCTACATCGGTTTTAGTATATGGTCATTTCATATCAATGCTTATCATCTACATGTAGTGTGTTACGGTCCCATGTCAAGTCTGCAAAATTCTTGTCTTGTTCTTTCACTCTTTTCTTTTTTGTGGACGCGTTTAAACTCAGAGTGTGTTGGTACTCATTATTATATCTTTCACTTTT
The DNA here is from genome assembly GCA_031772625.1 of Pinus tabuliformis. Lineage (NCBI taxonomy): Eukaryota > Viridiplantae > Streptophyta > Pinopsida > Pinales > Pinaceae > Pinus > Pinus tabuliformis. The sequence goes on along the minus strand of CM062816.1, from coordinate 734,768,936 downwards.
GTTGGTTCACTTTATTGTCCTTTTCAAGAACCATGTCTTCACCAACATGGGTCAACCAATGCACCGGTGGCTGCATTGTAAATATCAATTCATGTGATCAGGCCCATGCATCGTTAGCTTAGGCATAGGAGTAGCGTTTGATTTATGTATTGTTTTCTTGCATGCATTTTTGCTTTGCTTTGTTTGTTTGTTTGCTTTCTTGCTTTATTTTCTTTCGCATTTTCTTCTACTCTTTGCTTTATTGTTTTTTTTTCTTGTTTATTTCCATAGGTTAGTTTCACATGAAACGATGTGAAAATCTTAAGACAAGTAGGGTAAAGTACAAGAAGACTTGTACAACTACCAACACCTTGTTATCTGTTGGCTTCTCTCTTTATGCAAAGCTTGTTGTCTTCAGTCAATGATACACCAATGGAAAATATGTTATGTTCAAAGTGAATCTTAATAAAGAGACAACACTTGCGCTCTAACTAGTACCACCTACTCTAGTTGGATGTTTTTGGGTTAATCCTTGTCAGCTCAGTCAAGTAGAGTAAGATGAGGGAGAAAACCTTAATAAGTATGTTAGATGTATATATAACATAATTCTCTAAAGGAACAACCTCTTTTTCTCTCAATAAGTTAGGATCCCTCTTCCGCCTCTGAAATAAATAAGTGCCTATGCATAGTTCTATGAAAAAAATGAAAAAATGAAAATATGACAAAATTGAGAAAATGAATAAGGTGAAAGAAGAGAAAGGGTTCCTGCACAGAGAGGTGATGCAAGTAACTTTGCTAAGGTAATGACCAAACTCATTGGTAGTGGAGGGATGCTTGTGTTCCTATGTGACTTTGTCGAGGTACTATCTAGGCCTGCTGGCAACGGAGGAACACCAGAGATGAAACTTAAACACTAACAACTATATTACTTGTGCACCAATATATCCCTCATCACCAATCGAAATAACTAAGTTGACTTGGCTTGGAATGTGTGCTGACCAATCAAGAGCATGGCAGGTCCTACATCTTTCACTCAAGCCAAAAAATAATTTCGGAGAAGTGAGACTTGTTTTTCATGAAACAAGGTCCATTTAGAGAGTTGGAATATTACCAGTGTGTCGCCAATGTCGTATCAACTACAACCATCCTCCAAAATTTCACCTTAGCTTCATTTTGGAGCCTCCCTACCAACCATCCTTAGCAGCATGTCTTTCACTACATGGGTACTTATGATTTCAGTTGAGTTTCTTTGTCTTATCAGCTTGTGTTCGCTAAATTGTTTGTCTTTCACCCATAAGCTGACCTCCTGTGACTTGGTCTTCAACTGGCTCTTGTGTTGACTAGAAGAATTACCCAGAACTGGAGGGAAACCAGCCTTGCTATCGAGAATTGCACAGTGCATCATGGTAGCCATTTGCTCTCCAAAATTGCACAGAGCATGTAGGCTGCCTTCCTCAAGAAAATTTCACAGAGCAGCCCATCAGCAGTCTTGCTCTCAGAATTTGCGCAACTCTGGCTGGTAGCCTTGAATTTAATCCATAAATAATACAAAGCTTGAGGGGTAGCCAAAGCCACTTAGCCCAGAAACTGTGTAGAAGTCATCCCAAGGCTTGTTGTCCATTGCATGTGCTCAAAGATTGACTGGTTCCCTCCAGGACTATGCAATCTTGCCTTGCATGCATGGCAGGTTTTTCCTGAAAAAGTAAAAAATATAAAAGAAAAACGCATCCATAGATTTTAGGGATCTATTTTTAGCAGATGGGGGTTATATGCAAAATTCATTTTAGAAACCTCCCACCATGTGTCACTTTTTCTTAGAATTGTGGCATGCAAGTCATAAGCCTCGATCTCATCAAATCTATTTATGTGACACTTCAGAGCTCATTATTCACTTCGAACTTGGATCTCTAGCATCCCTAACACATCTAGGATCTTTCGGCACACTCAACACAACTTTTTCCAGGTAAGTTCGTTTTTCATGTCTTTTGCTGCTTTTATGTCACTTTTTGTATTTCGGTTTGTGCGACTGTTGTTTTCTTGGTTTTGATGAATGATTTCTATCGTTTTAATGTATGTTAGCTTGTAGAAGCATCGTTTCAAGTTCTTCATTGCATTTCCTTTTTGTCACATACATGATATTGTTTCTGCACCAAAAATCATTGTTTCAATGACTCGCTTCACACACTTAATTGTTTTCCCATCTTATTGAATCTTGAACTCACTGGTTGCATGCATCTTCATTCACTCGTGTAAGCACCCAGCTTCGCACATGCATTCAGTCCTTACTATTTTCAGTCATCTGTCAGTGGGTTTGATCTACCTTGGCCATACCTTGTCTTTCTTGGCTTTCACTGCGCATTTATGGGATAGAAGGCCTTGCCTTGCTCCTGGGAATTGTGTAAATCTTGCCTCATACTGGCCTCCCAGGATGCGCTCTGCGCAATTATGAGAGAGAGTGCCTCAGTTGGCACCCAGGATTGCGCAAGTCAATTTCCTGGGTTACAGTCATGCTGACTGAAACTGTGCATTGCATAGCTCTAGTCCTTAGTAGGCCAGTCTAGACTATGCTCTATGCAGTTCAAACAGTTAGGCTCCCAGCCTCTCCCAGAGAAAATTGGGTAAATTTCCTAATTAGTCACCCAGGTGTGTTGCATGTCAGTCCTCAAGTTTCTTTTGGTTTCCAACTAACAGTTTTCTTTCCATGAGTGTTGCTCTGTCTCCAGGTATCACATGCAGTCATCAGTATCTCAACAATATAGGTACAATGGCTTCCAAGAGAACAGGGTCAAAGAAAACCATTGAGAGCGTAACCGGAGATGTCGTCGAGCAAGTGTCTATGAGCTTGCCCATCTATGAAGATACTGACTTGTTCATAGACAAGAAGATCAAGATCAAATGGCAGGATATCAATGACATATTTTCAAGCACCTTTGAGGAGAATCTGGAGGACTGTAGAGTCTATGTCAACATATACAAGCCTGGCTTGTACCAGGTTGCATGTAGGTATACCACATTTCCATTTGCGGACATGATCCACTAGGTTGTCTCGCATATTGATCCACAGACAATGGTTTTGAGCAGTGTCAATGGAATAGAACTCGCTACCTTCCGGGCAGAGGAATTTCAGGAGATGTATCACTTGCCGTAGCCGATGGATACAAGACAAAGACATTGAGGAAGGCTCATCAGTTCTTGGTCATCTTTGCATGCTGCTTATATGGCTAGGAGAGTACAAAGACCATCCCGCAAAGTTGGGCGATTGTGTTTGATCAACTGGTGAATGAAGGAAAACCTTTCAATTGTTTCGACATGTTGGCTCTCTAGTTGAAGGGGCAAGTAGCAAATGCCTGACATCCTCCTAAGGGTCAGAAAGCAAAGCTATTCATGTCTGCTTACAAGCTTAACAAAATTTGTGCCCGTCAACAGTTCCCTGGCTTAGGTTGGGCATGGACACCTTCAGAAACCTCTGTGGACATCTATTGCAAGTTGTTCTTCGAGTGTAGCTTCCATGGAGTTATACTAAAGCTATCAAACCACTTCGTCACCTCGGTGTATAGGATGATCTTTGAGTAGGATCCGCCTTGCATGTCACATGCAATGATGGAGGTATTGGTTAATATAAGAAATTGGTATGCCTTGCCCCTCTGCACCTTCATCTAGATTTATAGTTCAGAGAAGGCTCCACATGTGTTACTAAAGTTTTCTATGGACCAACTAGTCATGCAAGAGGTTGCATACCACATCTCAACAGGGTCGTCAGTGAGACTGAACAGGAAGAAGAAGGCACCTTGGCCAACTCTTCCTTTGCAATCAGATTTTATGAGATCTTGAATCTCAAGCATGTTGAGGCCAAGATGGAGGAATTCAAGAGATTCACCTTCAACACTAGAAGTTTCAATCCATATGACCAGCATCGATCAGTGGAGGACCACTGTGTGAGAGTGTATCATCCTTGAATCCACAAGGCATGTCATTGGCCCGAGGAAGAACCATGGAGATATTTCTACAACTCTTCAAGGCTCAATGAACCAGTCATAGTGGTTTTAGAATGGTTAGCAGTGCATAAGGCAACAACATCTCAGAGAGCAGTGGTAGAGGGCAGTAGACCTGCACATGACAAAGGCAAGAGGAAAGTTGTCGACAACACAGAGGCGAAGCAAAGATAGAAGTTCAAGGCATATCCACTTGTATTAAGAGAAACTTTGGATATTGAGGCAAAGAAGTGACAACGCATCAGAAGGATTGTGCAAAGAAAGAGGGAGAAGTAGAAGTTGGAGGAGACGAAGAAGTTGTAGGAGGTGAAGAAACAATTAAGGGAAGAACAAGAGTTGCGTAGAAAGGAGAAGGAAGTGAAATAGGAATAGGAACAATAGGAAGTGCAGTGTGTACACATTGATGAAACAATGCAAATACATGTTATTGACTCATCACAACTGGCAGATAGAAAACAAGATGAGTAGTTGCAGGAGCAAGACTTTACTCAAGAAATTGAACAAATGTTGGAACATATGGATACATATGTGGTTCATCCAAAGCAAGATCAGGACACAGACCTCATGCCCAAGGACCTAGAGGTCACTCTACCAGATTAACTAGATCGAGGAATAGAGCAAGTCCCAAGTGATCAAGGAGACACCAAAATCCTTGAGGACAATCTGGAAGAAGATATGCACAACATATCCTTTAACGAGTCACAACACAGAGTTGTGAAGTCATGCAGATTTCCCACTCTGGATGTCCATGCATACCCTGTGCATTTTTTAGAATGAATGATTGTATCCATTGTGCATAAACATCCAACTACATTGGACGATGCTACAAAGGCATATGCTAAAGCCACCAACTCAAGTGTCAAATTCTTAATAGCTGAGAATGATCGCTTGGCTAAGGAATTGCAAGTAGTCAAGTAGAAAAAAGAGCAAGCTACAACATTTTCCAGAGAAGAGTTGAAGAAAGCGATACTTGATGAAGTATCTACTCTCGAGATAGTCATGCAGAAGTTGTACTTCAAGTTCGTCACAATGCATAAGTTAGTGGTCGATCTTAATTGTTGGCAGCAACACTGTGCTAGGAGAGCATGCATCTTGATAGAAGCACACACTATTGTCGATCACATGTAGATATGGATAATGAGGTACAGGGGAGCCCCGTTGTACTTGCAAAAGATGATGAATCCAAAGGCAGTGGAGTTGAAGGCATGCATCTAGAATCAGATCCGAAACTAATAGGAACTCCCACATCTCATCGCCAGCTTATAAGCTTCACATGCATTAGTGTTTAGGAGCATGGATTTCATTGTGCGCATGCATTCGATCCCATCCATTGGCAAACTCACTGAGGCGAAAACAAAGAACCAAGTCCAACTCGACATGTACTTCAAGCAGTTGATGCGCATAGCCACCAATGCATATTTGTAGAAGAGCGCAAACACTATGCACCAGTATGCCGTTGGTCCACCTGCACTCAAGACTATAATGCACATGCTATATGATGAGTTGCACAGAGGTTCCAAATCAGTGTACCCAAACGTAACGGAGGCAAGAGTTCGCTTTCAGAAGGATGTCACCGCAGAGTATCTGATCACCACAACAGACTAGCAAGCTTGGCATCAGTTTGCCACCATCAATCAACAAGAGGATGACGACGAGTTAGTCTTCCCACAGCTGTCTGAGTCTTAGTGATGTCTTGCATGGCTTACTCAAGCCAATTTTTGTTTCACATGGGTACATGTGTAGATTGTATTTTAAATATGTTGTGAAATGAATGACCAACTGCCAATAGTAGAATGTAAACAGTCATGTGTAAGTTAAAGAGTCACGAGGGTAGTTGAAAAATCACAAAGGGGAATGTCAAGGGTCACCCCACACTTTTCTATATATAGAACCTCATAACCCATTGTACTGGCTTTTGGGAGCCAAGCTTTTGATAGGTATAACTTAGAGAAAGCTTGGAGTGTATTGTAATGAGCCTTGGCTTCTCCATAGTGCAGAGCGAGTACATCTCCTTGGAGGACCAGGCGACAATGACTATAAAATTCAACTATTGGGGCTAGTGGCTATCATGGTTGTATGTATGATTGGATCTTTCACTATTTTAATATAATGGAGCCAACACATTTCATGCATATATTGTTATTGTAGTTCAACTATTCTGGTTACTCTAATGATCTATGTAGTTGTAATTTACGCATGTGTGTATGGACTATTCTGTATGTATTTTTATGAATCTTATCGAAGCGTGTTGTTGGTATAACTCATCACTTTGGATTGTCGACTATTTTTCTTTCCATCTCGTGATGTCTTTTAGCCCGTGTGTTCCCTTTCAAGTTGTGTGCTATCACATGATTCTAAGGGGTGGAATATTCTCCCCTTCCATGTGTTAGAGCCTTTCATGCATCTCCCTTGACTTGCTACAAGGTCACACCCTTGCTTCCAACAAGGACATCTTACTTACCTCTGTGCACAATCGCTTTCAAGGCAATACCGTGCTACCCAATTGTGGGACTCTTACTCCAAATGGTCTGAGGTCTAGTTGGGACTCCTTACTGAGGAGATCCCCTAACATGTTGGCAGGTCCAACATCATCAAAACCATCTTAAATAAAAAAAATTGATGGAGTCTCAACCAAAGCAATTATATATGTTTAAAGAGTTGTGAGTAATATTTAATGTTAAATTAATATTACTAGCAATTGCCCCAAAAGGTGCAGAGATACATTGAAGGAACAAAAGATTTGGGAAGATCATCTCCCCAAGAATAAATCCAAAAATAAACTCATAATTGCATTTTATAATTCGAGCAAATCTTATTTTTTACTAACAATTTACATGCGCACAAAATTTAATAAAAAAACTCTAAATCTTACAACCTGTTTAATTTTAAATATAGAGTTTCAAAATAATAATTAATATTTTCACAATTTTACATGTTAACATTTTGATCCAGATTTAAACAGGAACGTAACAAATTACAAAGATAACCATAAATACAGAGATGTAACAGAAATAACACTTCATTTCATTAATGTAAAATACTGAAATATGCTTACAAACAAAAATGGAAATAAACTAGCTCGGGCAATGGTAGCTTATCTCTGAGGAGAGATGTGGTAGCTACATGCCTCTTAACTATCTTACAATGAGGCTCGAAGGCCTATTTATTGTTGAGAAACAATGGAAAACCTTAAACATCCAAAAACCAAACCTTAGGAGATGAAGCGCGCAACTATGGGCCATGTTTGGGTAAATTGGTACATTAACTTCCCAGGGTCGTAACTTTGGCATACGATCATTGTTTGACACGCACAATACCTCACTAGAAAGATCTATTTGAGGACTACAACTTTTGGATGAGAAACATCAATTCTAGATCCATGTTGCTCCAAATTTTCCCAAAAAATGCCATTTAGGGCCATAAAATGACTCTATAAGTTCAAGACCCGAAAAACTACTAAAAATAGTAAATTGTGCTACAACCAAGGAAAATGAAAAACTAAAAGAAACAATGGTGGGGGTCTAAGTGGAATTGGTGGGTTGCCACCATTATCCACTTGGATCATTCCTCCCCCCTTAGGAATTAATGGTCCCCATTCCATTGAGTTCCTCCATGAGATGAGGAAACTTCTGCTGAACTTGGTCCCTTGTGAGCTACTTGCCCTGGTGAAGGAGTTGGCCTGCTTTGACAACTCGATACAGTTGGATCTTCTGCTGGCAATTGTGCTTGATCTGCGTGTCCATGATCCGATCAATTGCAGCTTGTTCCATGCAATCTGGATTTAACTTTGTTGGTGTTATTTGTTCTACAATGTCGGATGTGTTTAGTAATGGCGGAAAGTATGGTTGAAGGCGGTCCACATTGAACACTGGGTGCAGGCCAAATAATGGGGGAATGATGAGCTCAAATGCATTATCTCCCATAGCCTTGGTAATGGTGTAAGGACCATATTAGAGTGGTCTGAGTTTCTGATAGACTCCAGTAAGGTGTTCCTTTTGCAAATGCAACCAAACTTTGTCGCCCACTTGAAACTTGTGTGGCACCTGATGTTGATCATGTCACTACTTGTACTTGGCATTTGATTTCTCAAGAATGTCATGGAACTACTAGCGGATATGTTGGATGTGCTTAATGAAGTTTTTTGCCTTATCTGTTTTAGACTAGACATGAGCTGAATCTACTTGAGTAGTTGCAAATGGCATGGCCACATCAATGGGACATAGTGGAAGGAATCCCAAGCCCACCTCAAAAGAGCTATGGCCAATCGAGCTGCGGAGAGATCGATTATAGTTGCACGGAACATAGGGGAGGCTCTCATCCCATGTGCGTGGATTTTTTGAGTTGTAGATCTGTAGAATGTGTATGATCATCATGTTGACAACCTCTATCTAGCCATCAGTTTGGGGATGGAAGGTTGTGGACTTAGTGAGTTTGGTGTTCAGCATCGACGAAAGACTATACCAAAATGTACTAAGGAACTTGCTGTCCCAATTTGAGATGATAGACTGTGGGATCCCAAAGTGTACCCACACTTGTTCAAAGAAGAATTTAGCAGTGGCTTTTGATGTGATATTCTTCTTGCAAGCTTCCATAATGGCCATCTTCGAGAACCTGTCAATGACCACAAAAACATAGTTGTTTCCATGCTTAGTAGAAGGAAGACCCGACATGTAATCCATGGAGATGGATTCCCAAGGTCGACTAGGGTTAGGTAGCGGAATATAGAGGCGTTGCTTCTTGATGGTCGATTTGGCAATGACGTGGGAAATGCAGGATCTAATGTACTTCCCGACATCCTGTCGAAGATTCAGCCAATAGAAATATTTTTGTAGTACTGCCATCATTTTCTTGACCCTGAAATGATCAACAACCCGATTGTAGTGTTCTTTCTAAATCATCTTGGCACACTCGCCTGAAGGAACACAAAGGTGACCCAGGTGGCATAACAAGGCATCCTGGAGGTGAAAATATGGAACATGCTGAACCTCCAAGAGTGTCTGGTATGTGTGGCCAAATTCTGGGTTTCTTTTGTAGAGAAGTGGCCAATCATAAGTCTCGTGACCACAAGAGTTGAGCATAGTGGTTAACGCCATGATCAGTGGTCAACTAAGGATATTTGCAACATTGTTGGTGCTTCCCTTCTTATACTTGATATTCAAATGGAACTCTTGTAGGTATGTCGACCACTTTTGATGGCGATTATTTTGCAGCTTCCCTTGGGTCTGTATGAAATGTAGGGGCTGGTGGTCTGTGTGGATGACTCTTTCCTTCCGAAAATGTAATACTTCTATTGTTGGTAGACCTGCACAATGGAATAGATCTCTTTTTCATAAGTGGGATACTTCCGTACTGTGTCTGAAAGTGTCTCACTGTGATATGCCACTGGATGCCTATGTTGAGTAAGTATTTCCCCAATAGCATAATTAGAGGCATTTGTCTCAACCTCAAATGGTCGTTGCAAGTCTAGTAATGCGAGCACTGGTGTCGAGCAGAGGTGATCTTTCAACTCTGTTAATGCCTTCTATTGAGATTTAGACCAAAATAATTTTTCCTTCGCTCCTCCCTTAGTGACTTGACTCAAGGGCCAATTGATATGAGAAAATCCCAACACGAACCTATGGTAGAAGTTGGCAAGACCTAGAAATATGTGGAGATCTATTAGAGTGGTTGGAGATGGCCAATCCTGAATGACTTGGATCTTGGTTGGATCCACATGCACCCCTCGTTCATCAATAATGTATCCCAGATATTGAACTTGGGTCATGCCAAAAGTGCATTTCTCCAAATTGGCACATGACTTGTGTTGTCGTAGTGTTTGGAGAACCTGTCGGATGTGATGGAGGTGCTCTTCCCAACTATGGCTAAAGATTAGGATGTCATCTAGGTATACCACTACAAATGAGTTGGTGAATGGCTGCAAGATATCATCCATTAGCCTCATGAAGGTTGCAAGAGAATTCATCAACCCAAAATGCATAACCAACAATTCAAAAAGGCCCTCCTTGGATTTGAAGGTAGTCTTCCACACATCAGAGGGTTTGATTGGTACCTGGTGATATCCGGACTTCAAATCTATCTTGCTAAAATATTTTCCCCCCTTTAGTTGGTCCAGAAGGTCATCAATCCGCGGGATCGAGTACCTATTCCAGATAGTGATCTTGTTCAGTGCCCAATAGTCAATACATAGTCTCCAAGTCCCATCCTTCTTTTGTACCAACACGATCGGGCTCCCATAGGGTGATGAACTTAATCGGATGTGACCTTTCTATAGCAACTCCCGAATCTGCTTCTTGATTTCATCGTTCTCCAGAACAAAGCACTGATAGATTGGCCCATTGGGCAGTGGCACACCTGGGGTCAGATCGATGGAGTGCTTGACTTGATAGGCAGAGGAACCCCTACGGGGGAGGTGAAGATGTCCTCATACTCCTCCATGACCTTGTCCATCTGTAGTTGTCATGCGGAGTGGCCTTGTCTGGAGGTGTGGCCACCATATTCTTCTTTCCTTTAGGGTGTATCATCAACAAAACAAATTTCCCAGTTTTGGAAATGAGCTTACTTCATTATTTTGTAGTAACCAAAGAGATGGTGGTAGGCAGTGCTACCTCTGGTATCCTGTACAACTTATTTCCCAAACTAACAATAATAACACGAGGTCTTAACTCATACACAACATGTCGCTTCCACAAGTACAGTTGGCCTAATAATACATCACAAACATCAAGGGGAACAACATCACACAATACCTCATCTGTGAAGGGCTTGATGTTGTATGGAAGGTGACACTTTTGGCTCACTCGAAGATCATGTGCTTGGTGAAGCCACCCAATGGTGTACGGTTGTGGATGTGTTGTGGTTAGTAAGCCCAGCCTCTTCACGACCTCTGCTGAAATGAGTTTCTTTTGGCTCCCACTGTTGACAATGAACTGTAGCAGGGATCCCTTTACCCACATATGGGAGTGGAAGAGGCGCTCCTCCTCATTTGGATCTTCGGGCTCCTCGTTCTGGATATTTGTGGTGGCAATGGTGGAGTTGGTCTCTGCATCAATAATATGCTTCCATTTGTCATTCCCCTTATCGGGTTCTGACTTAGAGTCAGAACATGCATTTGATTCTGAAGACTTTACCTTGACCACTAGTGACTGCTTGGCCCAACACTCACTTGTGTTGTGAGTGGAGCTCTTATGGAACTCACACCACTTTCTCGTGTCCTTCTTTGGCTTCGCGGTGTTTTTCTTTGCTTGTGGCTTTGGCGGGTTGTCCTAGGCCACCCTGCCTTGGCTTTGTCCTTTGTTCAACAGTTTGGGGGTGCCTTTCCCTTGCTTCAGATTTGCAGATCCAAAGTCTCGCTTCTTCTGTTTAAACTTCTACTCGATCTTGACAGCGTATCGGTACGTCGTGCCGAGTGAGGAGATGTCCAGGAACTCCATCTCGTCTTGGATGTACCTATGTAGGCAGCTGCGATATTTGAGTACCAAATGTAGCTCAAAATCCTTGATGACTAACTTTGTGTGAAGGGTATGAAAATATTGGTATACTCTGACACATCTTGGTCCCGTCCCCATCGCAGCGTGGTTCACTTTATGTATTTATCGTCATAGCTTCTGACAGGGTACTAATGCTCCTTGATGGCATTCCAGAATGAATTCCAAGTGGGTGCAGCTGAAAACAATGAGGTCGTACTTTCATCATTCTACTCGTAGTAGGTTTCCCATGAGTCCTTGACGTGGGGGGCATCTTTGGGAAGAGCAAAAGTAATCTTTTCTCTGCCAAAAAATCATGAACAAAAAAATACCCATCTAGAAAATTTAACCATTTATCTACAACATCTTCCTCTATCTGACCCTCAAATATGGGAATGTCAAAGTTAACTTGTATCTTAAAGGATGTGGTGCTTCCAAAGTAGCTGTTGGAGGTAGATGTGTCGCCCTTGGGCAGTCGCTGAAGGACCTGGGCAAAGTTGTCCATCATCACGTTCCTTTGTCACTCGAGGGCCTCTTCAAGCAAGATTTTGATAGGATCTCCTGCCCCCTCATCTTTCTTTTCATCCGCCATGGGAGGCCGTCGAGATTTGCTAGGCTTGTCCTGCAAAGGTTTGACCAGTTCAATCCCTAACTCCTTATATCCCGACCTCATTGGGGACATGTAAAGAAAAACAGAGAAAGAGATGACAACTCTGATACCACTGATTCAGATTTAAACAGGAACACAACAAATTACATAGATAACCATAAATACAGAGATGCAATAAAAATAATACTTCATTTCATTAATGCAAAATACTGAAATATGCTTACAAACAGAAATGGAAATAAACTAGCTTGGGCGATGGTAGCTTATCTCTTAGGAGAGATGTGGTAGCTACATGCTTTTGAACTGTCTTACAATTAGGCTCGAAGGCCTATTTATTGTTGAGAAACAATGGAAAACCCTAAACATACAAAAACCTAACCCTAGGAGATGAAGAGCCAAACTATGGGCCCCGTTTGGGTAAATTGGCACATCAACTTCTCGGGGCCGTAATTTTGGCATATGATCTCCATTTGATGTGCAAAATACCTCATTATAAAGATCTATCTAAGGACTACAACTTTTGGATGAGCAACAACAATCTATGGACCCATGTTGCTCCCAATTTCCCAAGAAATGTCGTTTAAGGCCTCAAAATGGCTCCGAAGTTCACGACCCGAAAAATTGCTAAAAATAGTAAACTATGCTATAATTAGGGAAACTGAAAAACTGAAAGAAACAATGGTGGGGGTCTAAGTGGAATTGGTGGGTGGCCACCAATATCCACTTGGATCACATTTCACATTGTTTATTATTAAGTTGATGTGGATGTATTGGTTGGAGCATGGTGTTTCTACAAAGGCTACGAAGCCACATTTGGCCACTTGAACGAGATAGTAGAAATTCGTTCAGATTGGGACTCATAAGGCCATGAAATTCATTTAACGACCTCCATCATGGTGCACTATTTCATTGACAGAGCCAACATGATGGAGTACGCACACAAAATCTTCAAAGGAATGGTGACCAAAGAACGTATTGTAGTCTACAAAGTTTGTTGGGTATCTCATTGTGTGACCTTTGACCGGTTCTCTGCCTTCATGAATGTATTAGATGACAGAGTGTACTTTATCTCAATGTTGATTGGGTCAGATGTAGTTCCTTATGTTAAATTACTGGAACTCTTATGGAAAGAAGATGTTTAAGTTGAATTAGTTAACCATGGTCACCGTTAGTAAGAGCGTCGATGGTGTATTGGTCAACATGATGAGCTAGCAGGCTAGAGGATGGAAGAGATTGATTTGGGGTATTTCCATCTAGCACAAACCATGCCATTTTTAATCCCTAGCTCGTGTGAACCTCCAAGTGACAATGTATGAACCAAACTCCTGCAAAAGTTACCCAATATTTATAAAAATCAAACATATATGAACAATAGAATTTGATCAATGCGACCAGGATTGTAACAGGGGAATGGATTAGATACATGTAAAAATATTACCTGGGTTGTCAGCTCGGAATCAAATAGCCACCCAACCTCCACTGGGAACTCTGACGATGTTTCTCTGGGGAGGATCCACCAGATTGAAGTATTTAGGCTCAAAGCACGGATTTTAGTTCCTTGTGCCTTGCCCAACTCTGAAGAAATTGTATCCGTGAAAATGGAGGGGATGGCTCTCTGGCCCAAACAGACTTGTATCTTGCAAAACCACTTGTATGGTGGCATTGAAGGGAACCAATTTGAGGAGGAGTGCCCATGTAATTAAATGGAAATGGTGGATTGTCCGAGAAATTCAACTTGTAAACTCCTTTTGACTACCCAAAGTAGTGGGCTTGAAGAAGCGCAGTGGACGGGAGAACGAAAGATATGTTATTCATGGAGGTTGTGAATTTGGTTCCATTGGGACCTTGGCATTTCTTCCCTTTGGGACATGGATTCAATCCCAAACCAACGGTGAAGAAAAAGTGCTTATCAACGCTCTAAGGAACGTGTATCTACACTTTCTAGATATGTGGTTAAGATGGATCTATGCTGGTATACAACATAGTATGAGGGAGATGTCTAATTCCTTTCACGGTGAACTTCGAGTTGACAAGTTAAATGACCATGCATATTTGGTTGGTTTTAATTAAAACCATTATAAAACATTCATTGTTGGTATTACAACTTAGTATTAAGGAGATGTGGTAAAATATTTTCCTCCTACTCTTAATAATAAATAAAATATTTTGATGTGTATGTGAAATAACATACTTTTATATAAGTTTAAATGTAGATAAAACAATTAAAAGTTTAAAAATGGTTTATTATTATATTTTGTTTAATTTTTTAATATGGAGAACAACATGGTCATAAATAAAGTATTCACATGCTCATATTAAATAAATTATTCATTGTCATATGCGTGTTTGCCTCAGTTGTGTGTTGTTTTGTGTTATAGATGGTTAAAAAGTCATGCATATATTATATCTAGTAATTAAAAAAATGAATTATTATGGTGAAGTTGTGTGATCTACACTATCCAATCCAAGTGTCTAAGGCTAGTTTCAAGGAGTTGAACGTATTTATACATTAAAAAATGTAATTTAATCAATATAAATACATAATAATCATTGATCCCTTAAGTGATAAGAGGGATCAACTCTCTCCAAATACACAAATATTTCAAGTTTTACTATCTAAAAGTGTTTTACACCTTAAGGAATTTGATCCCTATAAACTCTTACTACAATTCAATGAAAAGTGACACTACAATAAAGTTAATATTAAAACCATAACTTTAACAATCAAAATTATTGCAACAAAATTCATAAAATCAATTTCTCTTTTTTAATCTAAAATCAACCTCCTCTATCTTCCCATTGTGTATAAAATAAAATAGCAAAACCCTATAAAATCATTTTATTTTAATTAAAAATTATAATAATTTTAAAACCATAACTAAAAGATTTACAACAAACCAATTATCAAATTTGTATCATTTTTAAAATAATAATAATAACAACATATTTTAAATAACTAAAAAAACACACACATATATATATAATTTCTTATTTTTATTTATTTTTTAAAATTTTAAAATATATTCATCTTTATGCTTTTCTCAATATCCCTTTTCATTTTGAGAAAAGAATTGACTTATTTTTTAAACTAAAAAATTTAATTTGCTTTTAAACAATAAATTGACCAAAAAAAATCAAAATATGATCACCATTCTCTATTATCCACAATTACCCACAAATGAATTAGACACTACTGCTACATATCCTTGTGTTTTGTTATTTTTTACAATTCCACATATCATTGTATTTTTTTACAATTTCACATACCATTGCTGGATGAATAACACCATTTTCAGCTGTTATTCTTTTTACTTCGATGCCAAAGTCAAGTGAAGTCGCTATTTCCTTTAAAAGTCAACACCATCAATATTAGTTTTAAATTGAATAACATTAATATTAGTTTTAAAATCAAGCATGAAGTTCTCTATTTCTTGCTTTTGTAGTTGGTGTGTTGTTTTTGTTGTTGGTGTGTGAGATTTTTCGATAGTATTAATAAGAGCGCAAAATTTACCAATATTAACTATGGATCTGGAAGAAAAGCTCAAAATAATCACAATGTTTGTTTATCTATGAGATTGATTTATCAAAAAGGCATGTGCATATGCGGAGAGAATAAGTGGGTGACTCAAAAAGAGTTGAACATACGACCAGATGAGAAGGTATTGTGAAAGTACAGATCAATCTTCTTTGTGTTATCTGGTGAATCTGCATTCCTCTAAGAAAAAAACTTGAATAGAAACCAGAAATTTCAAAGCGATCAAGAGCAGAGAATGTCTCTAATACTGGTGTCGCTGTATTTTGGAGAGATTCAGCCATTCTCTAGCCTTTTTGCAAGGTTACTCCATAGCATTGGTTATAAACAGCTTAATAATAATAATTATTATTATCAATTCACTCTATATAAACAAATTGTTTAATAATAATAATAATAATAATAATAATAATTATTATTATTATTATTATTAATTCACTTTTATTTATTTATATAAACACTTTTTTTTAACACATCTTATCATCAAATGTGACTACGAACTCTCGCTTAACATTTCCTCACTTAAAATCACGTGGTAAAAGGTTTGATACAAGCTTATACTCCTTGACTTTATGGATGTCAATGTTGCTCTATATAAAAATTCACTGCCATTTTTAAGTCCTTTTCAAAGTTTATAATAAAATTTATTATTTAGCGTAGAATTTTGTCATTGGTTATTATTGGTTATGATGCTAACGTATTAAAATATAAAGATATAAAATTTAATATCAAAATATATAAGTGAATTAGAATATCATATATTATATGATAATTATAAATGTGATAAGTCCTTAAAATATATAATAGATTAATATTAATAATATATGAAGGATAATTTTTGTGCGAAAATATAACAAAATGTTAAATCATACAACCAGTGAATAAATTGCAAACTTAATATACACCATTAGAAAATCATTTATACTGCAAATCCAGAGTGTATTCCAGTGAAAACAGAAAATACCTAATTATATGGTAGTCTACCGCAAATGCAGAGTGTATTCCTGCGAGTGAGTGAAAAGAGAAAATACCTACTTATATGGTAGTCATGACTGCTACAACCCACAGTTAACAAGTTGAGGAATTTCTATATTTTAAATTTAGCAAGAAACAATACAAATAAAATGGAACATTGTCTCTTATAAATAATACAAGGTCGTCTAAGCTTTGGTCGGGGTAACAACTGTACAGTAAAACCCTCATCGTTCTTACTTTCTTTACGATAACTAAACACTTCGTAAAAAAAGCTTTGTGCCGTAACGAGTCTCGGTCCACGAATGGCCGCATTTCTTTTAATGGAGCCACAAACTGGAATGAGAGAAAGAGATGGAGTAAGCGAAACCGGGAAGGAAATGAAAGGGATTCAGCCCGCTGTAAGACCTCATTCTAAGTGTTTTGCGGACTGCAAGGATTGTGATTGACCTCACCTACAGACCAGAAACCACAGTTAGTTGTGTGGGCACGTATAAAAGGTAATTAAATTAACAACCACAGTTAGTTGTGTTGGCACGTATAAAAGGTAATTAAACTAACAATAGTGGAAAATAAAATCCTCAGAACAAAATACCCGTTAGGAACTGTGAAGAAAGGTGCCGTGGGTACGCCTTGTTCAAAGAAAGAGCAATTTTCGATTAATTAGCAGTAAATCCCAAGAAAAGGTTTCCAAACCCTTGTGGTTTTAGATGATGTGGATCATATTGATCAGCTAGATGCATTACTTTTTGTTGGGAATTTCTGATAATTCCAAACAAAAATGAACAGAGAAAAAATGTTATATTTTTAATACAGGGAAGCTAAAATTGTTTTCTGAAGAACAGAGTTTTAAATATGCACATAGAAACTTGTATTCATTAATAAAACTGCCTGTTACAAAAAGTATCTTCCTCTTCCAGAGAGATTACAACAGGAACGCTTAGTTTCACAAAAAAAAAAACTTCACTCTCTCTCCTTAAAATTACTCAATCTATCCTTTGAAAATTCACTCTGTCTTTGCTGTGTATGTGTATGTTTATACTGCTGTGTAATTTTTTAATCACGCGCTGCTGCATTTCACATTACATATTCAGCAACAAAGAAGAATGACTTTTGCTGCGCATTCCCCTTTCGTTTCTCAATGCACTAACAAAAAAAATTACCCTTTTTACTTTCACGCTTCTGCGTATATCCGTAAAAACAAAAGCTACTTCCATGAATTAAAAAAACAATAAAATTAAATATTTTACCTACTTTTACTGACCACCGTAAGTTTATATTAATTACATTCAATATGGTGGTCAGCGAATATCGCACGGCAATATATTTTTTTTAATAACCATAGATCTGCCCCAAAGTTAATTGGACGGCTGTTTTCAATTACCCTGAGGTCCCATTTTACCGAACTTTACCTGCTGAGGAAGGGTGGTTTTGGAAAAGTGTTGTGGTCACGTGTCATCCAGGGTGGTTTTGGAAAAGTGTTGTGGTCACGTGTCATCCGGTGGACATGCTCGCTGCCTCCCCGAGAAATACCATTGTTGCGTGAAAGCGGTGCGGGGAACTCCCATGGCAATTTTCTGCAATAAATGCCGCAGTTCAAATTACATTTCAACACTCCCCTTTAATTTCAATCATACCCAGACATTTCCTCAAAAATTCAAAACTTTTCTACCCCAATGGTTTGGTCAGAATGTTTGCAACCTGCTCCTAAGTTTTGCACTGTTGTAAAAAAATTTCCCCATTATTTACCAATTCCCTGATGTAATGAAACTTTGTGTCAATGTGTTTGATTCTCTTATGAAACACAACATTCTTGGATAATGCAATAGCTGAGATATTGTCACAAAAAATGACAGTTCCTTTTTCTTGCTCTTGGCATAAACTTCTTAACATCCTTCTCATCCAAATTGCTTGACACGCTGCTAGCTGTAGCTGCCACATATTCTGCTTCTGCTGTAGATAATGCTACAATACGCTGTTTTTTAGAAGCTCATGAAATGGGTCCTGAACCCATGTGAAAAACATAACCAGATGTGCTTTTCCGATCATCTACACTTCCAGCCCAATCACTATCAGTGTATCCAATTAAATCTGAACATTCTAAAATAGTATATAAAATGCCAAAACTTTTAGTACCTTTAACATACCTCAGAATCATTTTTGCTGCCTGCCAATGTGCTTCTTTTGGCCTCTCCATGAATTTAGAAATTAAACTAACAACATACATTACATCCGGTCTAGTTGCAGTCAAATACATGAGGCTGCCAACAATGTTCTTGTACAAACTAGGATCAAAATCCTTGCTGCTGTCCTCTTTGTTGAATTTTAATCCCATCACTGTGGGAGTGATTGCTGCTTTGCTCTCCTGCATATTAAATCTTTCCAACACTTCATTAACATATTTCGCTTGTGACATAAAAATCTCATTTCCATTTTGTTCTACTTTTATTCCTAAGAAGTATTTCAACAAACCCATGTCAGTGATTTCAAATTCTTCTTTCATGACTGTTTTGAAATTTTCAATAAGATAATCATCATTACCTGTGAAAATAACATCATCAACATATAACACAACAATTAATATTTTACCATCCTGTAGAAGGTGGGTTCTCCCTCACACTTTTCAAATCTATTTTCCAGTAGATAGGAATCTATCCTATTGTACCACGCTCTTGGTGCTTGCTTTAGCCTATAAAGAGCTCTCTTCAATCTACACACTTTGTGCTCTTGGCCTTTCTTTTCATAGCCTAGAGGTTGTTCAATGTAGATCTCTTCCATTAACACTCCATTTAGGAATGCTGACTTCACGTCTATTTGGTAAACTTTCAACTTGTTTTGTGCTGCTATGGACAACACTGCTCTCACTGTTTCCATTCTAGCAACTTGTGCAAAAGTTTCCTCATAGTCTCTCCCATACTGCTACTTATATCCTTTGACAACCAACCTTGCCTTGTGTCTTTCTATTTTGCCTTCAGCATTACTCTTGGTCTTGTAGACCCATTTAACTCCATTGACTTCTTTTCCTTTTGGTAGTTCAACTAAATCCCATGTCTTGTTTCTTTCTATGGCATTTATCTCCTCATCCATAGCTTTTATCCATTTCCTATCCTTAATTGCTTCTTCGAAATGAACAGGATCATCAACATGACAATATAAAGCAAACAAAGAGTTCATACCTTCATTTGCTGCCTCTTGTTCATAAATGTCACCGAAATTTCTGAACTTCTTACCTCTTTCATTTGGTGTGCAAGTGCTTGAAGAAGCACTTGAATTTCGTCCTTGTGATGTGTTTGGAGAAGCACTTTCATTTCTCCTCAAGGGTGTCTCTTGCTGCCCTTGTGTTGGTGCCACTATTTGGGGATGTATTTCAGTCATCTCTTCATCATCTTCATCATGTGACAAAGAGTTTTTAATGTTCACTGTCTTTTCTATGCTTCCATCCCAAGCTTCCTCCTTAATGAACTAAATATCTCTACTCACAATAAGCTTCTTCGTGGATGGGTTATAAAACCTATAAGCTTTGGATTCCTCACTGTATCCAATGAAAATACATTTCTCCCCTTTGTTGTCCAACTTCTTCCTTAGTTGATCTGGAATGTGTGCATAGGCCACACATCCAAAAACTTTCATGTGGGTGACTCCTTGCTTTGTCCCACTCCATGCTTCTTCCGGCACTCTGTTCATGACTACTTTTGTAGGGCATCTATTCAAAATGTACGCTGCACAGTGTACAGCTTCAGCCCAATAATCATTTGGCAAATGCTTTGCCTTTAACATACTCCTCGCCATATCCATGATTGTCCTATTCTTCCTTTCGGCAACTCCATTTTGCTGCGGAGTGTACCTAGTGGTAAACTGCTTATGAATTCCATTTTCTCTACAAAAATGTAGAAATTCCTTGGAGATATACTCACCTCCTCTATCAGTTCTTAGAACTTTGATATGCAGCCCGCTTTGGTTTTCTACAAGTGCTCTGAAATTGAAAAATCTTTCAAACACTTCAATTTTGTTCTTCAGGAAATAAACTCAAGTTTTTCTAGTAAAATCATCAATAAATGTTAGTATATAGTGGCTACCTGCAAGTGATAGAGTTTGCATCGGTCCACATAAATCTGAGTGGACAATCTCTAAGGGTTCTTTTGCCCTTATGCTTTTCCCAGATGGAAAACTTTCTCTGTGTTGTTTCTCCAAGATACAACCTTCACAAAGGCTGTCTGGTTTCTCTATCAATGGTAATCCTCTTACCATTTCTTTTCTATTCAACAAGTTCGCTTTGGAAAGCCTCTTGTGTCACTGCTGCTATTTCTTCTCCATTTTTTAAATCTGCTTTCATCCTGAGAGGGAACATCCTATTCTTTGTCATCTTCACTTCAACAATACATTGTTGGCTGGGTGTTTTATCCATAATGGTGCATACATCATCCACAAAGAAGACATTGTATCCCTTTTGAATAAGTTGTCCAATACTTAAGAGGTTACATTTCATTCTAGGAACATAATAAACATTTGCTATGGTTTTCTTTTCACCTTTCTTTGTTAAGACATTTACTTCTCCTTTTCCCATAACAGAAACTTTATTATCAGTCCCTAGTGTGACTTGTGACTTCACATTTTGATCCAACATGGTATCAAAGCTTATCTAAGCTCTTTGAATGTATCAAAGAAGCTGAAGGAAGGATTTCTTACTGCAACAGCTTCTCTAGCAGAGTGAAGACTCAGTCAAGAAAGAATCCAAGGTATTTCTCAAGTTAGTTCCTTGTGTTACCGTTGAGGACAGTCAGTTATTTTAAATACACAGTCAAGTATTTTGAAGCATAGTTAAGAGTGCAAGAATGGCTGGAGCCAACACTAGCATGGGTATCTATAATACTCAGCTCCCACAATTTAATGGGAAAACCTATGACTATTGGGAAATAAGTATGAAAGCTTTGCTTGTTTTCCAAGACTTATGGGAATTTGTTGAGGATGGTTTTAAAGAACCAGCAGATGAAAATGAGTTCAATAATTTAACTCAGGCAGAGAAAGATCTGTTGAAGATCAATAAGAAGAAGGATTCTAAAGCCCTCTACTTTTTGGACCTTTCTGCTGAACTTTATGCGCCAGGGAATGGTGGTTTTGCAACAGTTCTTGTGGCCACGTGTCATCTGGTGTACATGCTCGCTGCCTCCCCGAGAAATACCATTGTTGCGTGAAAGTGGTGTGGGTAACTCCCATGGCAGTTTTCTGCGATAAATGTCGCAGTTGAAATTACATTTCAACACTTTTTCCGATTAAAGATGTCATTCATCCAAAGATTTTAATTTTAATTACAACTCGCAATAAAGACGTGCTCACAAGCTCAGGGATTGCAGAGTCCTCTATTTACACGCTGAAAGGCCTAAATCGAGAGCACTCGCAAGAACTCTTTTGCTTGCACGATTTCGGTCAGCCCCATTCAGTAGTAGGATTTGTGGAAGAGGTTCAAAAGTTTTTGGAGGTATGCAATGGAATGCCATTATCTCTTAAAGTACTTGAGGCGCTTCTTCGTGGAAAAGATGATTTAGAGAACTGGAATGAAAAATTTCACAAGACTTCCAAAATACTTCACAGTGATATACTAAGAACACTTGAGATTAGTTATGATGCTCTGGACAAAGAGGAGAAGCATATATTCTTAGACATCATATGTTTCTTCATAGGGGAAAATAAGGATATTGCCATAAGAGTATGGAACGATTCTGGCTGGTCGGGGCGGCTGGGTTTTTGGAAGCTAGACAACATGTGCTTGGTGGAAGTGGACAGCAAAAACTACCTAAGAATGCACGACCACATTAGAGATCTTGAGAGAGATATGGCGAAGGATTCAAAATATCCATGTGAACTTTGGCAATTGACGGAGGATGATCTTTATATTGTGTGTGAACGATCTTCTGTGAGTATTTTGAAGCTTTCGGTCGACTTTCTAAATAACGTTCTGTCATCCTTATTTTGAAGTGTTAAATTCTTAAAACCCTCCAATATTGTCAATCTTATTTCTGACAACCTTGGATGAACAATCCAGGTGCATGGAATTATCATGGTTCATGGAAATGTCCCTGATCAATCTTTAGAAAACCTTTCTGGCATTTGCAACCTAAGTAAGTTGCAGATTCTTACGGATGAACGCTATTTTGTTGAATGTGTATTCTGCATCAGGAAGCTACCGAAACTAATGAATCTCCGCCCCAAAACTGTCTGAGCTCCTCGTTACCTTTCTCGCTAACAATAAAGAATTTAAGAGTGTTACATATAGAGGGGAGAAATTTGAAAACACTCTCGCAACATGAATCTCAGGTAGTCTTGTTGATTTATTTATAATTTTGTTTACCTTTTTCTTCAATTTGTAAAAAGTTGTTTCACCTTAAGAATTGTCTTCTTATTCTTCTTATTCTAGATTGCTAAAGTGTTGACATTTATATTATCAAACCAACTGTATGTAAATATTGCAGGCACCTTTGCAGTTGAGGAAATTGTATATTGATGATGACGTTGCTGCCACAGTCAATTGGAAACTTAACAAGACATCAAATTCTTGCATTTTTCTGGTGCTACACTCTACAGATTCTCCCGGACTCAGTTGGGAACTTGACGGGCCTTGAAACGCTTGACCTGAGTCACTGCTCGGCTCTGAAGGCACTCCCAGACTCGATTGGAAACCTGACGGGCCTTCAAACGCTTCACCTGAGTTACTGCTCCACTCTGCAGGGGCTCCCGGACTCAACTGGGAACATGAAGGGCCTTGAAATGCTTGACCTGAGTTACTGCTCCACTCTGAAGATGAAAGGATACCTTGAGGAAGAAGCGAGCGAAGAAAGCTACTAAAATAGCAAAGCACTTCATCATTACTATAGTGGTACTGGTAAGTGGCCATAATGCGCATTGCACATTGAACAGAGCTTTAAAGGCATGTAATAACAAGCCCGCAAGATTTGTTTTATTAATTAGTTGCAGCTGAAAATAAATAGCCTGCTATTTACGTCATGTCCCTAATATCCTTTAGTGGCGTCTGATTTGTTTCATCGTATCATACTCTTCTATAGGACATAAGACATGTTATGCAAATATATTATAGGCTAAGTATCTATAGTGATGTTTTAAACTAAACATTTTAAACTAAAGGAATATTGATGTTTTTGAGCAGCACTTTGATGTCATTGCACACACAACTTTAACTGAAACAAACTATTTGTGAGTGCAGCTTTGTTTCTGGAAATTAAAGTTGATTAAGAACTTTTTGCATTGCCATATGTTTGAGAATAATTTAAATAAAAAATCAAAATGTCTCTTGCAACACACATTACATTAAATAGGAACATTCTGAGTTATGTCTCTTGTAATACATTACTTTAAATATAAATATTCTGAATTATATAGGAACATTCTGAGTTATGCCTCTTGTCATACATTACTTTAAATAATATAAATATTAATATTATGAGTTATGATTTATGATAATTTTTTTACCATTTGAAAAAAAATAATGAAAACATTCTTAAAATGCTGCTAAATATTATAATTTCAGGTTCATTTCTAATTGATTTCTATGTTTAATAATATTTTTTATAAAGTAAAATCTTTTTTATAATATAATTTTTTAATATTATAAAATTTAAATTATATTTAAAAATTTTCATTATGTGTTTGAAAGTTGCATTAATTACATCAATAGGTATTTCTTTGCGGGGTTGCGTTGGATAGATTTAGCAAATCAAAGACACTTGTTTTCATTGCCTTCTTTTCAATAACAACTTGACACGTGGATGCTTGCCCATGAGTATGACAATTGAAGAATTTGTTGGTTTGTGCTTCAATGCAAGATACTATACGCGCACTCTGAATGTTGCAGCAAGGCTACAACCTGGCTTGATCAATGCCACTGAATACCAGAAATTGCTATTGGAAATATCTCTGGAAACAACCCTTTGAGTACAAATTCCCCCCTTTTGTCTAGTCAATTTAACGTCTTAAATTGCTCTACATAAATTATCAATCCTGGTATCGTAAACTAATGAAGTGTGGTGCACCATATGTGCTTAGTTAACATTTGTTTTACTTCATTGTTTTATAGTTTATGTTGTTTTTGGGGTTTTGTTCTTGTTGGTTTCCTAAAGTGTTTAATGCAAATGGAAATCCTATTCTAATTAAGAATACTTTTAAAGGTCAAGTATGGATGTAGATTTCAAGACAAGGTTTATGTCCCTTATGGTAACTTCCAAAACTTAACACTTCAAAAGATCTCAAAACATGCTATTAATACTTGAACAGGAATGTAAATATGCCGCTACTTAAATCAAACAAAAGATGAAATACTGAACATAAAATCACTGTCTCTGATGCTCATCTAATTACAGAAATAAAATTTAAACTATTGCACTCAAACAAACAAAAAATTGCAGACTAATGAAAGAAAGATCAATTTACTTCACTTATAATCCGATAGCTCGCCAAGTAACTTTTATGGGTTAAGCCATGGCTCTGGAGATAACGTCAATAACATGAAGGATTGATATCTAAATTACCTACTTACAAATGAAAGTAAAATCAAGTCACTTCACTTATAATCCGATAGCTCGCCAAGTAGCTTTTCGGGGTTAAGCCATGGCTCTGGAGATAACGTCAATAACACGAAGAACCTGATATCTAAATTACCTGCTTGCAAATGAAAGTAAAATCAATTCACTTCACTTATAATCCGATAGCTCACCAAGTAGCTTTTCGGGGTTAAGCCATGGCTCTGGAGATAACATCAATAACATGAAGAACATGATATCTAAATTACCTACTTGCAAATGAAAGTAAAATCAAGTCACTTCACTTATAATCCGACAGCTTGCCAAGTAGCTTTTCAGGGTTAAGTCGTGGCTCTGGAGATATCGTCAATAACATGAAGAACCTGATATCTAATTGCAGAGATGAAATTAAAATCAAATCACTTCACTCATAATCCGATAGCTCGCCAAGTAGCTTTTCGGGGTTAAGCCATGGCTCTGGAGATAATGTCAAATGACATGACGAATTTGATATCTAAACTAACTAACAATAGCAAATAAATAAGGCTAAAATCAAAGCATATCTGAAATTGAAAAGCTTAAGAAAAAGTTCAACAGAGAGGCAAATCTCATGTCACTATTTGATGCAAAAACATGTAAAGAAAAACTAATCTACAATCAACCAATTGAACACACTTGCATGAATTAAAATTACATGAATGGAAAATCTAGACTATCAAACTTGAAAGCAATAAAATGACATACATGAATCAAATCAAAGCAAAATTACAAAATAAAATCTACTCTACCTTATATTCTAATATACTCCATGACATCTATTTCACATCTCCTTCTATGCTGAGAATATCAAAGCTTTATTCAAGTTCTTCAAAATTACAAAGTACAACAAAGCTCTTCAAAGCTTTCAAAAGCCATCAAGGAAGAACTATAAACTACAAGCTAAGCTAAGACTAACAAGCTAACAAGCTAACAAATGAAGGAGAGAGATCTCCTATTTATACAAAAACATGAGAAGCCATATCATTAATGAGAGTCCATGAATCTCTCCCTCTACCTCTAGAGTCCTAATCAAAATAGGAACTGATAAGACACGTCTTCTTAAAGTTTCAATACAATTAGCAGATGTGACACATATCCTCATGATCCCATGATTCTTTCCACTCAAATTCGAATTTGGCCTTAGAGTGCCACATAAGGTTCTTCTAGAAGCCTCCTTTTAACCTACACATATCAACAATCTCAACCCACTTGTTAGGTATAAGCATATGCACATTATTTTCTAATTTTTAACCACAAATTCACTTTAAAAAGCTTAGAATTAATAAAGCTTGGAAAAACATAAATGTGGCCCAATGATAATGAAAGTGGGATGAATATAGTGACATAGTAGTGAAATGGAGGTGAAATGGAGGTGATATAATGGACATAATAATGAAAGTGTAATGGAAATGGATGACATTTTCAAGACCCAACATACCCCCCAACTGAAGTTATTGCATGTCCTCATGCAATATATATTACATTAACTCTTTTGATCCTTGAGATTTGGCTTAACTTTGCATGATATCATTTGATAACTTCATATTTTCGCAAAGTGTTTTACTTGAATTGCAATATGGTTGGTTCTTGTGTTACAACCAATTTTTTTTTGTTGCATTTTATTTTAATATTTGAACTTTGCATAATGATATTTTGATTATTGTTGCAAAGTATATCTTTATTGGATTGCATGATGGTTGGTTCTTGTGTGACAACCATGATTTTGTTTGTATCCAATTTATCCTTTAAGCACTTTTTGAAAAGCCATTGTATAATTATAATAACAATGTAATAGTTAATATATATTGGAAGTATGTGGGCTCCTGAGTATGATATGGACATGGTAAGATATGAAGATGAATGTATCCCCTCCCAATTGATGGTATTGGCAATTTTATGAAATGAGGAAGATAAATGTTTTTCCAACAATTATCATTCTAGCTTTTTATGGAATTCTGTGGTCAAAAGTTAGAAAATGACGTACCTTCACTTACCCTTTGGAATGGATGTGTTGTATGTGTGGTGGCTGAAAAATTCTGATCATATTCTTCTTCAAGTGGCTGAACATGAGGAGTCATGGATAAAGAGTTAAGATGACTTTTTATTGCTTCTACTAAAGCTTGTTGAATCTACTCCAAAATGCTGAAAATAATAGTCTTCATGTCTTCAAAACTCATTGACACAATTCCTACTATGTGAAAAGATGTTCTGATGTCGAACATAACAGGAAATTGTTGACTTAGTGACCATTAATGGATGCCACTAGGCAACACGAGAACTCTCACCATTAATGACAATGAGAGTCAAGATGCCCAAACACATCTTGCTAGGTACGAATGAATTTGCCGATGTCGAGTCACCTAGAAGATCTGATGAACAAGGAAAATTAATGTATTCCCATTGTTTGTCAGCATGAGGACTTTCCATTAAGGCATGCAAGCCTCAAGGTGTTTTTACCAAGAACTTAGACTCAAAGAACTATGGACTCAATAATTTGCATTGGAGCAGGGCTTATTTGCGAAATGAAAATGTCAGGAAATGAAAGATGAAAATGGAAGATGGCAATGGAGAGTAGAAATAGCAATGGGCAATAAGCATGTGAATGAGCCTCTTGCTTTTATTTGTGGGTTATGAATGGACAAAAATAGATGGGAAGTGTATGTGAATGTAAATAGAAAATATGAAGTGAAATGAGGTGAATGGTTTATTACGAGGTATGGATGTGATGGAGACAATAGTATCTGAAATTTTTTCAAGTGTTTGGATCTGATTTTGCATCAGCATATTTCGTCTTTGTTGCTGATTATCCTCTTATGAAACAAATTGGTCTCTTAGAGAGACACCATTCTCTTGTAGTCATTTGTCCTTCCTCCTGAAACCTGTAAAAAAATCTAATACTTCTTCTGTAAAGGAATGTAATATTATCAAAGGAGGAAGGTGATCAATTTCTCTAGTTATGATATTTACACACAAAAATAAGAATTTGTATTAATGAAACAAGTTTTCAAAGGAAAAATCAAAAGAATTTATACCTGCTTTGGAATTGGTGCTCCAAGTTGAATGTTGCTTCTTTTCAGAAATTTATTTCATTATTTACCATTTCAAACTCTAATGATGGATTTTTCATTGTGTAGATCTTGTTGAGATCTTTCAAGCGATACTTGAATCATCAAAATATGATTTCGTATGAGAAAGTTAGGCTGATTTGAACAATGAGGTTTTTTTAGCTAGAGAACAGCTGCGGAAATGGACTTTAGCTGCGGAATGTGCACAATTTCTGTAGCTAAAAATCTTGAATAAAAAATTAGCCATTTATCTTTCGTCATCAGTCCAAAATTAATCAATACCTTTAGAAAAGAATAACTTATTCATTTCATTGATTCAATTTTTTTTCTTTTTCATGTGGTGACCTGGTGTGGCGACTTAGTGATAACACACATTTTGACTTTCCTTTGACCAGGGTATTTTTCACAGACTTGGATCAAATGAATAGGACACCATCCATGTACTGACATTTTCCCAGCTACCCATGTGGTTTGTTTCGTCTCTTGATACCTATAACCTATAGAAGTATGAAAATGGTTGTGGAATTTCCAGTTAGCTGTGGAATCAGATTGCATTTTATAGCTAAAAGACAGTCAACCATCAGTTTTGACTTTTTATTTTTTTTGTATGTACAGAGGATTATTCTAGAGACCAACTACTACAACACTCAAACTTGTTTTGGTTTTGACAATTCTCAAGAAACCATTTTCCAAAATTTCATAGTTGTTGAATGAGATAGCCATGGTCTTCTACATTTCCTTTAATAGCGTTTAGCTATTTTTGGTTCAGGCATGCATATAATGAGCCATAGCTCATGTTTAAGACAACTCCCAAGAATATTAAGGTGACAATTCTGAAAACTACAACACCAATTATCTGCATGGGATTCATTCCGCGCTGTGGCATATGTAAAGTAGCGAACTCCCATAAGATCACACCAAATCTAAAACTCTGCAACGTGGAAATAAAGAGAAGAGTCGTGTGATTTTTGGATATATATAATCAACAATAACTGAAGTATGATTGAATGCCAAGAAGCTCCATGCCACGTCTATCAATCGGCTGTGAGGAGTCGTATCCAACCGGTTCATGTAATGGAATTAATCACTAAACAGAGTCGTATTCAATTGGGATTGCTATTAACAAGTGTTAATGAGTTATAGATGAGTGGAAATAAAAGGCGAGAGACATGGTGGAGTAAATGCCAGCACATAATCAAATCAGAATTCTCCTTTTCAAGCATCCGAATTAAATCAATCAGCTTGTTCATGTTTCAATTTATGTTTTTCTCTCTCGCGGCCTGCAAAAATGGGCTTCAAAGAACTGAGGAGATCTCCCAAACCGCTTCAAATTCCTTAAAACAGTTTCTGGGTTATCTAATTGACCCTATTCCCAAAAAAACCCATGTTTTATTTTTTCCAAATTCACCTCCATTTGGCCAAATCATGCATTCAAAGTTTGATGTTTTTCTTTGTTTTGCGTTTTTCCTAAATTGTTGCATTCAGCTGTAAAGTTTCGAATCAGTACCAATACAGTGAAGATGACCCTAGCACTAAAGATGACTCTAAGAGTGAAGGATATGAACATCCAGGAGGTGTGAATTCAGCTCTACAAAGGGAAACATCAGCGTAGTCAACCTTTCTTGGCACATAAGGTCTGTTAATCTCATTGAGATAATTCTACTCTTAAAACATGTTCTCTTATTCTCTGACAGTGTAAATATTCAAGCCCTGGATCTACCCCATGATAATCACAACCCATTCCTCACAGTAAGGCCTGCCTCTGATACACAGAAGCATACGGATCTGATGCTTGCAAAGCATAAGCATCAAGCAATGGTGCATGCTAAGGCAATACTGTGTCAGGTCGATATAATGGAACTTGGGGAATCTGATCAACAAATGGCACATGTCTTGGTGCCTTAGCATTATCACGAACAAGTTTCCTAGGCCTATTGTCTTTTGGACCACGAGAGTTCTGAGCAGGTACCGGTCAAAACAGCTGGAACAACTTTTTTTTAACATGTTCTGCGTTCATATTGCAGGTTTATTTCAAGGCCAAAGCTCAAACAGGAATGCAGATTTTTCTATTGAAGCCACGGTGAAGGCTAGGATTCAAGATAGCTATAGATTGTTTTCCTTTTTTCTCTGAAATTGTGAGATTTATAAGAAGGATTAATGATTTTCAATTTTAGGCAGCAAAGACTTCAAGCAAAATATACTAAAAACAAGACTTTGACTGAGGTCTTAAGCTAATTTTTTCAATCTGGGCTGGGTGACTAGGATAGGATCCATGTTGGGACAATTCTGGAGATGCCCATGTGGTCGGTTTCTTCATTGAACGCCTGTAACCTACTAAACCTTCAAATTAGCTACAGAATTCTTAGTTAGCCATGGAATCAGGCTGCATTCCGCAACTAATTTGCACAATCTTATTAAAATAGGACACAGTGTTTTGAGGACCACTACAGATCATAACCAGTCAATCTTGGACAGTTGAACCTATCAAAGCAGTTAGGTTTTATTATTATTTTTATTTTTTTATTGAATCAATTGAAACGATGAAGTTTATTTTGTCTCCTTTTTTTTTTTTTTTTTTTTTTTTTTTTTTTTTTTTTTTTTTTTTTTTTTTTTTTCTGAACATAACAATTCTTTTTCTGATCCTCTAGATCACACAAAGTGTAGGAGGAGAGCATACTCAAGAATTATTACATTTTTTTAGATATAAGAAATAAGGTCTCATAATTACACTTCCCCGGCAACGGTGCCAAAATGTCTAGTCAATTTAACGTTTTAAATTGCTCTACATAAATTATCAGTCTGAGTATCGTAAACTGATCAAGTGTGGTGCACCATATGTGCTTAGTTAACCTTTTTCTTACATCGTTGTTTTATAGTTTATGTTGTTTTTGGGGTTTTGTTCTTGTTGGTTTCCTAAAGTGTTTAATGCAAATGGAAATCCTATTCTAAGGTCTTAAGAATACTTTTAAAGGTAAATTATGGATGTAGATTTCAAGACAAGGTTTATGTCTCTTATGGTAACTTCCAAAACTTAACACTTCAAAAGATCTCAAAACATGCTATTAATACTTGAATAGGAATGTAAATATGCAGCTACTTAAATCAAACAAAAGATGAAATACTGATCATGAAATCACTGTCTCTGCTATCCATCTAATTACAGAAATAAAATCTAAGCCATTGTACTCAAACAAACAAAAAATTTCAGACTAACAAAAGGAAGATCAATTTACTTCACTTATAATCGGATAGCTCGCCATGTAGCTTTTCCGGGTTAAGCCATGGCTCTAGAGATATCATCAATAACATGAAGGATTGATATCTAAATTACCTACTTGCAAATGAAAGTAAAATAAAATCACTTCACTTATAATCCGATAGCTCGCCAAGTAGCTTTTCGGGGTTAAGCCATGGCTCTGGAGATAACGTCAATAACATGAAGACCCTGATATCTAAATTACCTACTTGCAAATGAAAGTAAAATCAAGTCATTTCACTTATAATCCGATAGCTCGCCAAGTAGCTTTTCGAAGTTAAGCCATGGCTCTGGAGATAACGTCAATAACATGAAGAACCTGATATCTAAATTACCTACCTGCAAATGAAAGTAAAATCAAGTCACTTCACTTATAATCCAATAGCTCACCAAGTAGCTTTTCGGGGTTAAGCCGTGGCTCTGGAGATAACGTCAATAACATGAAGAACCTAATATCTAATTTTAGAGATGAAAGTAAAATCAAATCACTTCACTCATAATCGATAGCTCGCTAAGTAGCTTTTCGGGGTTAAGCCATGGCTCTGGAGATAACGTCAAATGACATGAAGAATTTGATATTTAAACTAACTAACAACAACAAATAAATAAGGCTGAAATCAAAGCATAACTGAAATTGAAAAGCTTAAGAAAAAGTTCAGCAAAGAGGCAAATCTCATGTCACTATCTGATGCAAAAATATGTAAAGAAAAACTAATCTACAATCAACTGGTTGAACACACTTGCATGAATTAAAATTGCATGAATGGAAAATCTAGACTATCAAACTTGAAAGCAATAAAATGACATACATGAATGAAATCAAAGCAAAATTACAAAATGAAATCTACTCTACCTTACATTCTAATATGCTCCATGATATCTTCTTCACATCTCCTTCCATGTTGAGAACATCAAAGCTTTATTCAAATTCTTCAAAATTACAAAGTACAACAAAGCTCTCCAAAGCTTTCAAAATCCATCAAGGAAGAACTATAAACTACAAGCTAAGCTAAGACTAACAAGCTAACAAGCTAACAAATGAAGGAGAGAGATCTCCTATTTATACAAAAACATGAGAAGCCATCTCATTAATGAGAGTCCATGAATATCTCCCTCTACCTCTAGAGTCCTAATCAAAATAGGAACTGATAAGACACATGTCTTCTTAGATTTTCAATACAATTAGGAGATGTGACACATATCCTCATGATCCCATGATTCTTTCCACTCAAATTCGAATTTGGCCTTAGAGTGCCACATAAGGATCTTCTAGAAGCCTCCTTTTAACCTACACATGTCAACAATCTCAACCCACTTGTTAGGTATAGTCATATGCACATTATTTTCTAATTTTTAACCACAAATTCACTTAAAAGGGCTTAGAATTAATAAATTTTGGAAAAACATAAATGTGGCCCAATGATAATGAAAGTGGGATGAATGTAGTGAAATAGAGGTCAAATAGAGGTGATATAATGGACATAATAGTGAAAGTGTAATGGAAATGGATGACATTTTCAAGACCCAACACCTTCCATCTCGTACATGCACTTACAAAGGACCGATTTTCTAAAGAAATGGGTTCTTCTTCTTAACAATAATAGCAGTGCAAAGGTGTGCCCATTTTGCATGCTTTTCACTTATGCTATAAGGGGCTCGAATATGACACCTATTAACAATTTTTGAAATATAAGAGTCCCATGGCCTCAAAAAAAATTTGAAACTTCTCAAGCCCTGTACGACAAGAAGACGATGATGACGAGGATGAAGGGGAGGATAATATGTCTTTGGCTGCTTGGTGAGCTTCACCCACCAGGCATACCTGGATCTGGCAAGCATTACATCCAATAATACAAGATGGGCATCAACCCCGTCATGACAAAGGACTCTCTCTACTTGTTCTATTGGGGTTTAGGGGGTTGGATGTGAACTGTGTTGAATTTAGTTTGGTGAGAGGTGGATTAATTTATGATGGGTATAACTCTCACTTCCTCTCCCTTAAACCCCACCGATCATATTATTCCTTGGATGTTCTGCCATGTTGTGTAGAAAATGGAGATGAGCTTGTGTGTGTGATGTATGTTGTTATATATTCTTGTATGACATTTGTCGTGAATGAATCACCATCTTTGAAACCCTTCAACGTAGGCTTGTGATTCGCCCATTTATTTGTTGAATAGTTGTTCTTTGCACACATAATCATAGGGTTAGCTACTACTTAATGTTTTTCTTGTTATACAGGGTGAAAGCAAGTGTGCTCTTATATATGGTCAAATTAATGAACCACTTGGTGCTTGTTCACATGTTGGGCTTATAGGATTAATCCAGGTGGATCTTCAGACACCATGGCATGGAAACTCTCGAAATTCAAAGTAATCAAAATGATGTTGAACCAGGACCATATCAAAGAACTCATCTTCCTGATCGTGGAGGTGCGAATGGTTCGTCAATCCAAGTCCGAATGATGAAGTTATCGCGAAAAGAAAATGGTTCTGTTCCTTAAGAAAATGAGGCATTTTCTCATAAAAATGGGTTTTTTGGCTTTAAAGGCAAATCACAATCGACATAGTCCAAAGGGAAAACTTAAGGTGAGCCTTCAGGACCCCCGATCAGCGATCTCTAAAATCGGAGTCGGGGGCATGATAGTTGCGATATCGGCACTATACAGGATTACAAATCGGCGATGGAGGATCGGTGTCGACAGAACCCAAACGTTGAGGCTCGGGACCCTTGTGATTAACGATCGCCCATATTAGCAATCAGAACAATCGGCGATCGGTGATCCCAACTTGCGATTAGGCATGGACCTGATGGAACTATAGATCCGATCTGATAGAATTTGAAATATGGGGATTCAAAATTTTCGATGTATTCTTGTATATTTGTGTTTTCGGCCAAATCTGCTATGCAATGCGATAAGCGATTAAAGCAGACCCGATAAGGTTTGTAGGGTTGATTTAAACTGTTTTGAAGTTTGGATTTAAACGGATTTTGTCAAATTTATCAGTTTTTAGAGTATTTTCTATTTTCAATAGAAAGAAGGCTATTCCAAGGTTTTGTTGCAACAACCGATGCTTATATGCAAATGGCTTCTATTACAAGCAACAGACCTCCGATTTTTATGCACTCTCCTATCCCAAAAATGTGTTATAAAACATGATGGGTAACAGAGATGCAAGGGCGGTGTGCCAAAGGAAAGAGGTCAGAGAGACAGTGCCAGAGAGCCTGAGAACCTATGCCGGGGAGTGCTATACAAATCTGAGTGCCAGAGACCTCAATTAGGAGGTTGCGCCCAATGGAGAGCTGTAGAACGAAAGGGCCAGGAAAAGTCAGAGATAGCCACAGAGTTTGATCAACCCAGAGTGCCGATACACTGCAGGGAGTCGCAGCGCTTGAAATTCTGGTTGATTCACAGGGCTGCGATGATAAACCTGAGTGTTATAGGGCCAGATAGCGATAGAGCTATAAAACGACAAGACTTGAGTGTTTCTTCTCTTTATGATTGGTTATGTTCCTGTTGATCAATTATTCTCTTCATGATCGATTCTTCTTCTTAGCATTTCATCTGTTGACTAATGCTTCTTTGATCGATTCTTCTTTGATCACTTATTCTTCTTGCATATTGATACTTTGAGATCAGTGTTTCAGCAAGCTTCAGCACTTTGATAGTTTCTTTAGAGGAGCGCTTCTTCATAAGGCCATTCATAAAGAGGTCGTGACAGATTGGTAGCAGACTGTGCCTGTGCAATGATGATGTGAACAAATGTTCACTGTGGATCGTTTTATCCACTTCTTCATTCACATCTTCAGATGGCCCATGGTGGTGTGAGGTATATGATTTATTAATATATTTCTTCTTTTACATTATACTACAGATCCTTGATTGATATTGATGCAGGATCTTCTTTATTTCTCGTTGTCATGATTCCTTGCTTTGTCTTATCCGGAATCATTCACATGACGTACTGTCTATCATAAATTTTTAGGTTATTCTTTGAGATCCCTTATTGTATGTTGTTGGGATACTCTTGTTTATTACATGTCATCATGCATGTGTTTTGCTTTGACATCCCTTTTGTGCCATGTTGGTAGGATGCACACTATGCTTGTTTTTGTATCATACTGATAGGAGTTTTGATTGAGAGTTCTAGTTGTGGAATATCTCTTAGAGCCACTCCTACGTGAGGGCATTCTTCCTTGTATGATTGAGACATCATCTTCTATGTAAATCATCTTTATTGACAACACATAATGCAACGACCTACACCACCTTGACTAGGGCCTGGAGATGTAGTCCCTCCTAGATGAACTCTGTTATCAACAGCTTTTGTTTTCATGTGTTAATGATTATTATGTTCCTCTTCTTTTTCCGCATGTAGATGTATTCCTTTATGTTCTTTTAAAATGCAATTTTAACACATCACGGAAGTAAAAGGTCTTGGAAAGGTCCTTCTTCACACCTGGACCTAGATAAAGGATTGAATGTTACAGAACATTTTTGAGATGTCGAAGGCCAGGATGTGTTGCTCTTCATTGACAACATTTTCCATTTTACACAAGTATGATTGACATTGTCTCTGATATAATGTTTGTCTCTGTTTTAGTCATTTGGGGAATTTTAGTTTTAAAAAAATGACACAAACTTTTACAATCTTGTTATGTCATTCAAGAACTATTGTATTTAAATATCACCATCACAAAATGAAAGGTTTATAAAGGGTTAGCTATGTCCTAATGAATTTGACATCAACACTGACATTAGCATAACAAGAAATTGTTTTCATCTTATTTTGTTTAACAAGAAAACTCTCAAGTGTCTGCTTTGCTGGGACATATTCCTTCAACTGTCGAGAACATTTCGCGGGCCTCCACTGCATTATTATATGTGACAAGAAAACAATAGGTATTTGTGTTATATGTGAGAAGAAAACAAAAAGCAACTATGTTATTTGTGACAAGAAAATAGAAATCATATGTGTTCGATGGAAAAATTTCTTTAGTGGTTAAAAATGACAAATTATTTTTTGCATACTCTAACTTAGGGGACTAAAACCCTTGAAGCGCCTGCCATCCATATTACAGAAATAATGAACGGCGCAGAACCACAAACCTGCACATTGGGTTTTAAAGGCAATGAAAATAACTTGATAAAGCCAACAATAAAATAAGATACCATTGGTTTACCATTTAATCGACCTGATCCAATTGCTCTAGGAGGCTTGTGCTCTAGCATTGATTTTAGAGACGTTTGATGTAGAACCCTTTTCCTCAATTAAAGAATCAATGTTTGTTGTGGTCAAGAGAAAGCCACAAAAACGTGGGAGAAAACATGCAAATGGTTGTGAAGAGCCTATGAATCACATTGAGGCTGAGTGACAAAGACATGAGAAATTGAACCAGAAATTTTACGAGCTTCCTGTAGGCTAGGTCTTCATAAATGTAATTTTCATATTTTTTTTTTATTCAAGAAAGGAGAAATTTTTTTGTAATATTTGTCAATGAGTTTCTTGCTCATTGAAAATAGGTCAAGCACATTTTAAAATGCTTCTAGAAAGTTAAATTCGAAATTTAATTATGATAAGACCCTTTGAGGGCATGTTACATCATGTATGTCATCATACAAGGTCATGGGAACACCTCCAAGCATAGTCAAATTCTCACCTAGCATCAAAACGATGAATAAAAGTTGAATTATAGTGCAAACTGTAAGTCAGCATAAAAGATAGTCATGTCAGCTTGAACAGGAGGGAAAAACCTCTATTTATAGAGGTTGTCCACTGTTAAAAAAGAGCAATGAACTATCTCTGAAATCCACAAGAAAAATAAGACTAAGAAGGATGAAGAAAATACAAGATAAAAGGTATAATAAGGCAGTGAAGAGAAGAGGAAGAACAATGAATATTGACAAGTTGTTTCTAGGGTTTATACAATCACACTTATGAAGGAATTAGGGAGAATCTACGGCTACATCAATAGCAATATTACAGTGATATATTTTCTATTGTTTGGGCTAGTAACGAGGCCTACAAAGGCCTCCTACTCCAGTTTGGAAGGAAGACTCTAAAGCGAAGGAAGGAAGGCAATGTGAACCTAGTGATCCTCCCCCACATGCATAGACTAGGACTGTAGTGCTGTCACACTCAACCTACTACCATACAAACAAAGGAACTTGGATGACCTAGAGAATGAGTGAATATCCTTAGGTGAAGGATATCACTAAGTAGAAGTATCTCTCCTAGAAGACAAAGTTGCAAGTGTCGAAATTTATAGTGCAGCAAGAGGAATGATTTGACTTGTGCTTGGAGGATGTTATAGTCAAAGGTCTAGGGTTTGGAAGTTGTTCAAATAAGAAGCTTCAATAAGAAAAAACTTACAAAGGGTTTTCCTCTCAAGAGTGGAGAGGTTTTGTCTTTGGCAGAGAGCCAAACTTTGTGTTCTTGTTATTTTGTTTTGGTAGCAGTTTGATGAAGTACACACATATGCACTAATAAGAAGAAGAAGAAGCATAATCTAACAATAAAAGTAAAAAGACTCGAAAAATTGTTATCAAGTAACAAAGAATCATCACAACACTAATTTGCCCTATATTCTTCAACATGGTATCAGAGTGTTAGGTGACACATCAAGGAAATGGAAACTCAAGAACACTCATCAAAAGAAGCATCCACAAAGTTGAAGCATCAAGCATAGAAGTCTCAACCACTTCAAGGACAAGAAGGGTCTTGTTGACAGTGCTAGACCCTCCAACATGTCAAGGGGATCTCCCCAGTAAGAAGTCCCAATTATACCCTAGACCGTTTGGTGTAGGAGTCCCAACAGTGGATCATAAGGTAATGCCTTGACCATAATGTCGCTCAGAGGCAAGTAAGATAACTCTGTCAGTAGAAAGGGTGTGATTTCTACAGTGAGTCAAGGAAGGTGAATGAAAGGTTCTAACACATAGGGGTTGGGATGAGTGTGCCCCTTGAAAACCTATATCAGTACTTAGTTGGGAAGGGAACACATGAGAAAATATGCATCACAAGATGGAAAGTAGATCAGTCGACAATCCAAAATGATGGTTAAACCAACAACACATCTGCAAAAAGATTCATATAATTACATACGAAGCAGTTCATACACAAATATGTAAGTTAAACAACATACATCATTAAAGAAACCGGAGCAGTCCAACTACAATAACAACATATGCATGAAAATGTGTTGGCTCTTATTGTATAAATAACTATAAGTTCTAATCATACAATACATCCATGTAAACCTGCTAGCGCCAACAGTGAAATGTTACAGCTACATCCGCTTCCTCCTCCAAAGAGATGAACTAGCTCCGTGTAGAGGAGAAGCCAAGGCGCATTACAATACTGTCCAAGCTCTTTCCAAGATAGTCTTATCAGAAGCTTGGCTGACCAAAAGCCTATACAATGAGTTATGAGGGACTATTTATAGCAAAGGGTGGGGTGGCCTTTGACATTCCCCTTTATGATTTTTCAACTAACCTCATGACTCTTCACCTACTCTATGACTCTTACATTCACTACTGACACTTAACTTATAGTTGACATGACTCAACATTACAATGCACATGTGCCCATGTGAACATAATGGATTGAGCAAGCCAAACTACACATCACTCTAAATTAGAGAACCATAGAAGTCCAACTGCTCAAAATCGTCATGCTGATCAACAATAACATATTGATGCCAACCTCTGTAGTCTTTGATAGTGTCTGTGTGTTCCAAAGTGACATTCGTTTAGAACCTAACCTTCACCTCCATAGCGTCTGGGTACATTGCTTGGGCTCCTTTGTCCAACTCATCTAAAAGCATGCACGTCATTGTCTTCAATGTGGCCGAACCAAAAAATACTTGTGCATGATGTCTGCACTGATAGGAAAGTCTGGGCTGGTGGCGATGCACATCAACTTGTCGAAGTATGAGCCAAGCTCTAGTCAGACTTGCTTCTTGGTCTTCGCGTGGGTGAGAGTCCCAAGTGATGGGATTGCATGTGTGTGCACCAAAATATCCATGCTCTTGAATACTCGTGAATGGGAATCCTATGTACTAGTGATGAGTTGTGGGAGGTCCTCATAGTTATGGATCTGACTGCGGATACATGATTTTAGCTCCACTGCATTTGGCCTCATCATTTTTGGCAAGTGAAGTGGGGCTCCCTTGTACTTCATCGTCCATGTTTGCATGTCATCAACAATAGCATGTATGTTCATCAAGATATGTCTTCTAGTAGCACATGACTACTGCCATCCATCGATATGGATGACTGCCTTGTCCACGGTACCAAACTTGGAGTACAATGCTCACATAGCTATGTCAAGGTACAATACTTCATCTAGTATTGCCTTCGTCAATTCAGCTCGGGCGGAGATTTTCACCAAGTCTCCTCCTTGCTTGGCCACCTGTAGTTCCTTCGCCATTTGTTATAGACATATTTGGGCACATCAACCCAAAACTTATATGTCAATGTATTAGGTCTCATCAACCCCTAAAAGAGTTGTTTCATATCCTAAAAGAACATAGTCATCTGAATACATCATTCCCCAAAAGTTCCATCTTAGAAACCATCTAGAAATTGCCTAAATTAAACCATACTGACTGCTCCACTGGCAAAGTGTGATGTATACTAAGTGGTACACTGCCAGGGTGTGATGCATACTATTTAGGCCTTTTATAGGGTGCGATGGGTGAGGATGGACAAATGTTCGACATAGTTTTCTAAGTGGATGCTCATGGAATCTTCTAGAAAATTCACCTGTGCCACTTGCCTCTCTGAATTCTCCCAAGGATGAATAAGGGATCTAAAACCATCTGTTATCCATTCTCTTATGGAACCAATTGTAACAAGTGGAATGACACTAATCAAACCCCATGGATGACTCACACCCTTGCAAACATCTATAAATGGATCCCTCATCTAAGAGATCTAAAGGTTGGAATGTTGTGAATTGCAAGTAAGTGCTGATAGTTTGTAATTGAGGAGAGAGCATTGTGTTCTTGTTGGAATGATCTTGCTATTTCATGAGGTGAAGAAGGATTGAAGCTGGGAGGATGATGCTGGATCAAAAAACTGGGTTGTAATTCTCCTTTCTAATAATAAAGCTCTTCAAGTTTTCTCCCATATGATTATGCAATTGTGCATGTTATCATTTGTGAATGCTATCATTCATTCATTATATATCTAATTCTGTAATGTTTATGTTGTAATAGATCACGATGCTTTGATGGTTCTTTGTTGCTATACTTGTGCAGGTACTCTCCAAGTGTGTTAAGTATGGGGAGGAGTTGCGGGATCTGTCAAAGGAGAGAGAGATCAAGCAAGGGATTAAGCAAAAGTTCCCAAGTTGGTTCCATTATCTTTCTCTTATCTCTTACACATAGGAGAAATCATTGAATTGCTTTAAACTGTTGTTTCTAGGGTCGCTTCCAAACCTGGAGGGCTAGCATTCCTTAGGAATACTAGTTTTCCCATAAACAAATTGGCGACTACACTGGGGAATGGTAGATGTTTGTTTGTTGTTACTATTTGTTTTATGTTCAATTTTATAATCTATAGACAAAGTCTGAAATCAGCCAAGAAGCTTTCGAATTGCTCTTGCTTCGCAATTGCATAGTAGATGAATGTTGCTTCTGTCAATCTCTGGTTTAGTTTATGAATTGAAAATTTGACTTGCAAGCACATCTAGATGCCCTTTTGTTATCTCAGTAACCTCTCAAGACATTCCATCATACTTTGCTCATCATTGTTCATCAAAACCCACCTTAACTCATTGAAAACAGCTCCACATTTGAGCCAAAACCCATTTCAATTGCGCTCCCTAGACCATCACACTGTCTTCCACTGTGACTTAGTATGCATAGCACCTCCTGAGCGTAGTAAGTGTGATGCATCTCAATTTATGTGAAGCCTATGTGCGATGATTGACTGAACACTTTTTCCATCTAGAAATTGAGGGATTTTTACCTTGTTTTCAATTTTGTTTGGTTGTTTTGCTGTATATGAACAGTGCCTCTTTACTTAAGCTTACTTGTATCACTTAGATCAGCCTCAATTATGTTAGGATTAGTGAATGTTTTTTTTGTAGTTGTTCATCATTTACAATCCTTTCTCGAAAAGTTGTTTTAGTTGATTTGTCGCTTTGGTACAAAAAGTGTCGTAATTGTCATTTTTTGTCAAAAAGAGAAGTGTCATGAATTCTTCCTTCCCTTGATAATCGATTGAAATTCTCTTGATGCAT
Source organism: Pinus tabuliformis (assembly GCA_031772625.1). Taxonomy (NCBI): domain Eukaryota; kingdom Viridiplantae; phylum Streptophyta; class Pinopsida; order Pinales; family Pinaceae; genus Pinus; species Pinus tabuliformis. The sequence goes on along the minus strand of CM062816.1, from coordinate 734,727,250 downwards.
TTGATTTGATTTGTTTACATTCAAAGTGTCGAAATAATTTCTGTTCAAAAATGAAAGTGTTTTTTAGGAGTCTTCCTTTCTCTTTTGAAGAAGAAATTGTCGAAAATGTCACTTTGAGTGAAATATTTCAGATCTTTGATGCATTTAGTTTTCCTTTTGGCATTTTTCACATTAAGGAGAACGAAAACAAATACAAGCATTTGAATTTAGAATTTTTTGATTTGTGTGCAAAAATATGATTTAGGGAAATGCACTAGTGTGTGCTCTTTGCTCTTTGCTTAAAAGCATTGTTATCTTCTTTCCCTAGTAGCTAGGATTTTCATTGCTCAAATAAACAAGCATTGTTTATCAATGTAGATTGCATCTTAAGGATTTTAGTTCATCATCATGCGGTGAACCATTGAAAGGCAAACTCTACACAAGATCAACCATAAAATAAATTTCAATGAACCTAACAACGCTTTGGAACTTGACACAACATATCTAGAGGTTTAGGCTAGTGACATGTTCTGGCGTCGTTAAAACTAGTGGCTATCGTTTTCATTGAAGGTTGGGTGATTCCTCCTCGATACGACAAGTGCTAGCATGAACTTGTGCTCCCCGTACCGTCGCGTATATATTCGGAGACCACGATAGGCTTAAATCCTTTATCCATAGGAAACTGAGTCTGTTGCCTTATTGAACGCAATGCACTGAACATAGCATTCGGGAAGATTGGCTGCCATACATAAGTCCTTGGTAATTTCTTTCTAATTTATCACCAAGGTGTATATTGCAGTTTTGCGTTTGGTTTGGTAATCCCTCTATCTAGATATTCCAAAGTAGTCACTTTCGTTCCTTTTTGACTCTTTAAAAGAAAAGTTCCATCTGAGCACTTGTCCTTTCAGGCTCATTAAAAATCGAAGGAGACTAGAGTCATCTTTAGCTTTTTCTCGACTCTTAAAAACTGAAAAATCAAAGTTGTGTCCAAGCTTCATTAAAAATAATTGAATTCGGAATAACATCATTTTCCCCTTAATTTTGAGTTGATCAAATAATCCAAAATCATGGAAGAAAGTCAATCAAAACCCCGTCATTCGCGAAGACTAGTGAGTCAACCATCTTTGTCCCTGGAAGTGAAGCCAATCTGGACAAAGCAGTCTTGTTTAACTAAGTTCAATTCATTTGGTTTATTTGAGACTTTTGTTTCAACATCGTCAGAGACTCGAGTTACTCCGATTATTTCTGGTATCTCACCGCTGCAGATACAACCATCGCTATCATTTTAGTGCAATAACATGATGGAATTGAACATCCTATATATTATTTTAGTCGTAATCTTAATGATATAAAAAGCAAGTACTCTTATGTTGAAAAGTTGGCTTTAGTAGCCATTCAAGCAGTACAGAGATTTCGACACTATGTACTCTTTCGCAAAACTACCATTATATTAGATTGCAACCCTATGACATAAATTTTGTCACGTCAATTGCTAGGGGGAAAATATTCCAAATGGATAGCCATTTTGCAGGAGTTTGATCTAGAATTCACCAAATTCAAATCAAATAAGTCTCTCGTCTTTGTGGAGTTACTTTGCGACCTTCCCTCATCCTCCAACGATTTAACATAAAAAGCATCAATCGTGGATGAGACTTTGTTTTTGATATCGTCAAGTGATCCATGATACGGGGATATACTGGTCTATCTCCAGACCCAAACTTTTAGGCCTAGCTCCTCTTTCTCTAAAAAATGATGTACTTGATACCAAGCCTAAGACTATCTGATCGTTGGTGATACACTTTACTGTCGTGGTGTCAATATGGTTTTACGAAGGTGCCTCATGCATGAGGAGGCCGAAAAAGTTTTGAATGATTGTCATTCAGGTGCTTGTGGGGGGAATCTATCTGGTTACGCTACTGCACAAAAATCTTACGAGCTCGTTACTTCTGGCCCACCATATTCAAAGATCGCATAATTTCAGTCAGAAGTTGCCATGCTTATCAGATTTTTGATCACAAAACCAGATTACCACCTGCACCACAGCATCCAGTCATTGTTGTTAACCCATTCACTAAATGGGACATTGATTTCATGACATGTACCCCACCTCGGCCGGGGGGCATGGGTATATTATAGTCACTGTCAACTATTTTACAAAATGGGCCAAGGCGATGCCTACATTAAACAACAACAGCAAAATGTCTGCTCTTTTTTTTTCAATCATGTAGTTTCTAGATTTGGTGTACCACGGGATATAGTCACAAATCATGGGTCACATTTTCGCAATCACATGATGATCGAATTAACTGCCAAACTAGGACTGTCCCATGATAGTTATGCTCCATATTATTCGCAGGCTAACGGACAAGTTGAGGCAATCAACAAAGTCCTTAAGTGCATGCTGCAGAGAATGATTGGAGTCCATAAATGGAATTGGCATTAATCCTGTACTCAGCTCTGTGGGCATATAGGACTTCGATGAAAAATGCGACTGAATTTGTGCCCTTCCAGTTGGTGTATGGTCTGGAAGCAGTCTTACCAATTCAGTATGAAATCTCATCCCTCAAGCTTGCAATCGATCTGCTTCCCGAAACTTCTGAAGAAGAGGCTTGTTTCTTGGAATTAATCCATTTGAATGAAACCCGTCATGATGCCTCATTGGCTAATAAAGCACATAAGAAATGCATCAAGGCACAATATGACAAAAATATCAAGCCTCGTGTCTTCTCAGAAGGTGACGTAGTCTTGCTGTACGATTAGGACTCTAACAAATTAGGAGTAGGTAAATTTGAACCATTATGGATGGTCCCTTACATTGTTAAACGAGTATTAACAAAAGGGGCCTATGAGCTAGTCGATTATGATGGGATTCCACTGTCGCAGCCCTAAAACGAGTTGTATCTTAAATGTTACTATGCTTGATTAAGTGTAGTAAACTCATCGTACATATGCTTTTATTGCATTTTTTAATGTTTACTTTTAGATTTGTCATTTTGGTTAGGTAATCCACTTCACATTTGTTGCAGATGTCAGACTTTTTGGAACCATTTGTTGGGTATGCCGATGGAGCTAGTCGTAGTACGCAGAACCTATCTTCTGTGGCCTCGACCATTTTCGCTCCAAATGATGAGTTAGTAAGTTTTAGGGGGATATGTATTGGTTGATCAATGAACAACATCGCTGAGTATAGCGCGTTGATTGAACTTCTCTCTGATGCCATTTCACATGGCATACGCCGACTCGTTGTCAGGCTAGATTCACAACTCGTCATTCTACAACTTACTGGTGTTTATTCCGTTCGAAACCTAGCTATTCATCGCATGTTCCTAAGAGTTATGATTTTGGAAAGAAATTTTGATTCCATTCAATATCAACACATTTCCAGAAACTTAAACACATTGACTGATTCATTAGAAAACTATGTGTTAAATAGACATTTGCAGCATTTGTAAAGAAATCATTTCACATCAACATTTGCATTAAGATTTCATCACTTAGCCAAAATAAAACTCCAAAAATAAAAAATAGATAGTTGTTTATAGTTTTCACAAAATGTTTTGTGTCTAAGACAAAATCGGTCATCTAACCAAGAAACTTAAAGTAAATGCAGAAAAACATCCTAGACTAGTGATGCTGGTGATAACATGTAACTGCCTGTGCTACCATGCGCAGGAGCCTAGTCTAATGACTTGGTACACCAATAGTATGGTGCTATAACCTAAAATGTAACTCATCGGTCCTGACATCCTGAATGCCAAGAGTGAGGCCCTCGATCTGATCCTGCAGTACTGCCAGGGTCTCTGATACATCTAGATCTCAAAGGACGGCCCTCCCTATAGCCTCTCCTGCTGGACTGTCATCTACTCCTTATGGACGTGCCATTGGTCGCACTAGTCCAATATCTGCACACACATATGAGTTTGTATAGTCTTGGTAACATCAAAAACATGAAAACATTATGAAACTGAAAAACAAAAATGTGGTAAAATCATTTTACCTATAGCACTCCATTGCTCACCACCTGGTAAAGCCAAATCCAGATCACCTTTGAAATCCATCTCGGTATATAGATACTTCACACATACCATCTCCTGGCAGTTGAACCACTTGAAAAAGGCATCTGAGAAGGAGATCTGTGACTAGCCAACATGTTTATCCATAAGGTCCACCCATCTCTGCATATGTGGTTCCCTCGATGTAGGCAATCCCAGATAAATGTTTTGAGGTTGCATCAGTGGAATTCTTTCCAAAGCAAAAGCAATCAATATGAATCCATAACCAAAGTTCTCGGTTATTCCATTCTTTACTTTGGACATTTGTTCTTTTATGATAGGAAGTATCACCACACACCAATTGAACACCTTCGATTCCAGGCATTCCAGGGCATACTGTATGTAAGATCTGTTTGCTAAATGTAAGGATGTGTTGCCAGCCAATCTAGCAAAGGTAAATAGAATGGTCCTCAAAGGTCGATTTGTAACATATCGGATATTAATCTTACCATCTCTATTGGTTTGATATCCATCCTTGCAGAACTAACGAATGTAATCTTTCACAGGTTTGCCCCCATGAGCAAATCCTGATAGTGAAAGAGGGGCACCATGCCTCGACAAACCCGTCAGAAAATAAATATCCTCGACCATGAAAGGAATAGATTTACCTCTATTCTAGAATACCTAGCCAATAGGATCCCAATCATCGATAAGATACTACAACAAACTGATCTGTTGTCTCATGCTGGACATGTGGAAAAACTTTAGTAAACCACAATTTCTTAATGCATCCACTGTGCCCTAGTCATGTAAAGCAATCATATCCTCCTCTTCATGTTCTTTCTCATGCCATGTGATAACTATCTTGATCCAACAAATATCTGAAATGCAAACAATAGATGAGTTAGGATCCAATTTTGAGCAAAAATAGGTAAAACTTGATGAAGAAACACTGTATAAAGTTGGCTTTCTGCACCCATCGCACCTAACTTTGAGCAAGGTGAGATGCATACTGACTGGCTTATTGGCAACTCAGTATGCATCGCACCTTTCGATATGAGCTAGGTGTGATGATTGGGGAATGAAATCTTTAAACCCCAAGGGCCCAGAAAAGTGAAAAAAACTTGCCCAAAATTGAGAAAAGAGGAAATGAAAATGAAGAGCTTGAGGTTAACCCCAACTTGGTCCTGGCAGTGGAGAATGGTCCACCGGATCTCTTGAAATTGACTAGTGAAATTTGAGGGGGAAAACTGCTTAAGAGCTCCAAATCCCAAATTTGAAATGAAATGATGAAACTAAAATGTTAAAACTACTTTTTATGTTACTATTCATGTACTTCAAAATGAAATGTTAGTTTTAGTTCATTTTTCGTCCATATATATATTTCTAATAAATTTGATGGAGTTTTGAGTAGGTCGAACGACTGATGAAAGAATCTGATGTGCTAAACAGTGAATTGAACATCTCTGACCACCAAGCAAACTTTTTGTCTTCTTTTTGAGCTTTTATTAAAAATGAAAAGAAAACTATAGAGTCCTCTTTAAACCCTTTTCAGACTTGTTAAATATGAAAATATTGTGTGATTTCCATTCTGTAAGTTGAGCCTTGGTTGTTTTCATCTCATCACCACCATCTCTTTAGCTGATCATAGACTTTCACTTGGTTGTTTTGCCCTTTTGAGGAATAGTTGCAATGAGTGGTCTTATTAGCCAGCCTCTTCACATAAATCAACGTGTTTTGAGAAGTTCCAACATCATCGGAACCAGTTTTTACCCTAGACACTGCTCGTTCCTCAAAATAGAGTCCTCTTTAAACCCTTTTCAGACTCGTTAAACATGAAAAGATTGTCGAGCGCTTGTCTTTTCCGGCTCGTTAAAGTATTGGAAATGTCATCCCTCCTGTATTATTTTATCCTTTTTGGGACCCGAGGGATTACTTTACGAAAAATAACTTGTGGGGTTTTCTTTTTATCCCTTTTCAAACTCTCTAATCATGAAAAGGACCGAGTTGTCCTTGTTGTTAAACTCTTTAAAACAATAGCAACAAACTTGTCCATCTATACGAGACCGAGTTTCACTGTCGCTAGACCTGTTAAAAAATTAAATAGTGACAGGTTTGCCTGAAGGGAAAATTATAGAACAAGCATATGTTATCCTCCTCAATCTTGAAAAAAATAAAGAGGTATTGGTCAGCAATGACTGGGAAAAAATGGAAAAAACTTGAAGAATTTATGGTAGCAAGTCGCTCTTGAACATGACACTTTCACTTCATCTCCATTATTGAGTTGGGTTGGGTTATTATGTTCACCAATCATCATACCATTGGTCTTTCATACCATCCATCTTTTGGGGTTAACGCTACCAATTCATCTCAATGTCGCCAACATGTTCAAGAGAAGTCATTCAGTTGAGAAACCATCATCTATTTATTGTCTCATACACTGCAATACCTTCAACCTTCATTTTTTTCATGACCGCCATTCCTGAACCTTGTGTCATCAGCTCATTTTTCACCTCTAGAAATCATTTGCTTCGTTTCGTGTCGTGGATGTGGGATACTTCAAGGCCCTCTTAAGACAAGTCACTTCTTGTCGACATCAGCTCATTATCCAAGAAGTTGACTTAGAAACAACCCTTTCAGTGCTTTGAAGCTTGCATACATCAATGGCAAGTTTCTCACTTCCAGCGACAGGTTGACATCAATGGCCTTCGACTGAAATATTTTGCGTGGTGTTTGACATCGGATCATGTATTCACACCATGTGAATTGTACTGTAGTACCTTGAGGATCATTATCATTATCAGTGATTCCTCTCGCACCTGTTAACAGCTCACATCATTGGTTGGCAATCAGGCAATGTCTTTCCATGTTCGACTTCAGAACATCTCTTCACATGGATTGACTTGTACATCGAGTGAAGATTGAACGAGTTTGAAGACCCTAGGTCTAGTTTCATCCATCCAGGATGCAATATATCAGGGATATGAAAACATCAAATGTACAAAAGCTCTGTACAGATAGCCATCCAAATCATGGATGGTGACTCCATATCTGAAGAATCACCAGTCTGTATCTGCAGACAACTATCTGATCTATGTACATGAAACGAAATTTATAAAGCTGAGCATGGGAATGCCTCCCTTAGCTAGATCATGAAAATCATATTATGATAATTTATTGTATTGTAACTAATGCAGGTCACCTTCTAGTTCGAAACTTCGGATCCTCATGATAAAGCATTTCACCCGACATGAATATTTGCGACCTCATGCTTTAGGGGGAAACTGTTATAGACATATTTGGGCACATCAAACCCAAACTTATAAGTAATTTATTAGGTCTCATCAACCCCTAAAAGAGTTGTTTCATACCCTAAAAGAACATAGTCATATGAATACATCATTCCCCAAAAGTTCCATCTGAGAAACCATCCAGAAATTGCCTAAATTGAACCATACTGACTACTCCACTAGCAAAGTGTGATGCATATTGAGTGGTACACTAATAGGGTGTGATGCGTACTATTTAGGCCTTCTATAGGGTGCGATGGGCGAGGATGGAAAAATGTCCGAGACAATTTTCTAAGTGGATGCTCATGGAATCTTCTAGAAACTTCTCCTGTGCCACTTGCCTCTCTGAATTCGCCCAAGGATGAATAAGGGATCTAAAACCATCTGCTATCCCTTCTCTTATGGAACCAATTGTAACAAGTGGAAAGACACTAATCAAACCCCATGGATGACTCACACCCTTGCAAACATCTATAAATGTATCCCTCATCTAAGAGATCTAAAGGCTGGAATGTTGTGAATTGCAAGTAAGTGCTGATAGTTTTTAATTGAGGAGAGAGCATTGTATTCTTGTTGGAATGATCTTTCTATTTCATGAGGTGAAGAAGGATTGAAGTTGGGAGGATGATGCTGGATCAGACAACAGGGTTGTAATTCTCCTTTCTATTAATAAAGCTCTTACATTTTTCTCCCATATCATTGATTGTGCAATTGTGAATGTTATCATTTGTGAATGCTATCATTCATTCATTATATATTTGATTCTGTAATGTTTATGTTGTAATAGATCATGATGCTTTGATGGTTCTTTGTTGTTGTACTTGTGTAGGTACTCTCCAAGCGTGTTAAGTATAGGGAGGAGTTGTGAGATCTGTCAAAGGAGAGAGAGATCAAGCAAGGGATTAAGTGGAAGTTCCAGGTTGGTTCCATTATCTTTCTCTTATATGTTACACATAGGAGAAATCATTGAATTTCTTTAAACTATTGTTTCTAGGGTAGCTGCCAAACCTAGAGGGCTAGCATTCCTTAGGAATACTAGTTTTCCTAGAAACACCATTCACTCATTCTCACCTATAAGAAAACAAACAATTGAGCTAGTGGCTTCGGCTTACACTCTGATTGCACCGGTCAAAGCAGCTGGATGCTTATGCACATCAGTAACGATCACTCGTTCTTCAACTTGCGTAGGGGATGTTTGATCCTCTGGAGTTGACACTCTACGAGACTACACAACTCTATGTTGGGATTCATCAAATGAGATGTTGTGCATCTATTCTTTTAGCTAATCACCAAGTATCTTAGTGCCTCCTTGTCATCCAATACTTTCTCTTCTACTAGATGCATTGAAGTGGATGAGTCAACCTCTTTGTGGTCAAGCATCAGCTCCTGCTACTCCATTTTTGCATCTAACTATTGAAGTGCATGTTTTATCTCATGAGCAAAGTCTTTCCCCTACGATGGTTCACCCTGTTCGCTTGATGCCAGCTGTTCAGATGAATCAACTACTTGTACGGGTGCTGCTTCGTCTGTTTGCACGTGATGCGCCCCCTGCTATATCTATTTTTGTTGTGCTTCCCTCTCCTGTTTGTATAGCTCTTGTTCCTTTCGGAGTTGCTCTCTCAGCTCATGCAACTCCTTCTCTGCTTCTTCCATTCTCTTCTTATCCTTCTGCCTTCATGCAATTCGCTTGTCGCACTGCTGCCTCTTTGCCTCTATAGCCATAACTACTTTCTCTACAAGTGGATCTGCTTGAAACTTGTAGCTTTGCTCCTCCTCCATGCGATCAACAATCTTCCTCTTCCATTTGTTATGCACTAGTATGCTAGGATCTGCTGCTATTGTTGGTGTTCTCCGTGATGTTGCTTCACGTGGCTTCGCTAACCACTCCCCAACGAATCCAACTAGTTCATTAGGTCTAGAGCAAATTGTAGCAATATCTCGATGGGTGCTCCTCAGCCCAATGAAACACCTTGCCAATCCAGTTGAACTGAAATCTTGTGCAATGATCCTTCATAATGTAATGTGGGTTGTACGGATTGTAGCTTCGAAGGTCAAACGGGTATTTCTTCATCAGTTCCACTTCAACATCCACTTTCTTGATACTCTGGATCTCATATAACTCAATCCACAATGGAAGAGTGGTCCAAGGTACCTTCTTCTTCCATTTCAGGCTAGTTGTTAATCTTGCCGAGATGTCATAGCTTACTTCCTGCATGACAAGTACGTCCAAGGCAAATTTTGGTAGAACATGCGGAGGCTTCTCCGTACTAAAAATTCGGATGAAAGTGTTGGACGGTGAGGCATACCAATGTACAATACCTATCAATGCCTCCATTTCTTCCTTTAACATGGAGGGTGGATCTTGTTTGAATACCATTTTGTATAAGGGGACGACAAAATGATCGGACAACCATGTGATTACTCCTTTGAAGTTGCGTTTGGACAACAACTTGAAATACGCATTCACAGTAGTCTCTGCCAGTGACCATGCCCACTCTAAGCCCGGGAGCTCATGTCAGGCACAGAATACATCTAATATGTAGGCAGACATATAAATCTCTGCATGCATACCCCTAGGTGATTATAGAGCCTTCGTGACTTGCTCCTTCAGCTGATGAGCCAGTACGCTGGACCAGTTACATGGTTTTCCTTCTCTAGCCACTTGGTCCAGTGCAACCACTAAACTCTATGGGAAGGTTTCCATGCTTGTCTGGCCATACAGTCGAAAAGTAGATATGATCAAGTATTGGTATGTCTTCCTCAGTATCTTTGTCTTATAAACCTGGTTGGGTGTCATCCTGAAACGAGATGGCTCCTTTACTCAATCCTTCAAAATGCCTCTGGAGTTAGCACTATTGTTGGGTAAGCTGAATGGAGTCTCCATGATAGTCACGAGCTTTGACATCTGATACATCTCATCATAATCATGTTACCAAAAGTTCAAAAGCTTTGTCCCACTGACACTGCTCAAGGTCATTGTCTCAGGATCAGTGTGAGAGACGATCTAGTGTATCATGTCCGCGCATGGGAACATGGGATATATGCATGAAATTTGGTATAAGATGGACTTGTGAATGTTAATGTATACCTGATGGTATTCGAGGTGTTCCCAAAAAGTGCCTGCAAATGTTTCATTGACTTCTTGCCACTTCAGTTTTATGTCCTTGTCTAGATATAACTTTGTATCTTTGTAGATCGGTAGACTAGTGGACATTTTCTCAGCTGCTGCTCCAGTTGCATTTCCATCAGTGTCCTAAGATCTAGTTCTCTTGGAAGCCGTTGAGATAGATGAACATCTAAAATATTTGGAGACAAGAAACATGCATGGCAAGAAATATGTCAGCAAAAACAAAGAAAATTCTAGGGAAAGACGCAACACATACCTGGGAAACTAATGAGCAGGATTGCGCAATTTCTTCTGGGAGGCTGCGTCACTGGCTGCCAGAACTACAAAAGGCAGTCTGGGCTATCTGAGAGGCAAGGTTGGATGCTATATCTGCACAATGCACAATCTAGACTGGCTGCTGGTTGCTGGGATTGTGCAATGTGGAATTCCAGCTCGGAAGGACTGGAGGCCCAGGGACTAATTTGCATAATTTCCTTGGCCAACAGTCATTATTCTCTAGAAATGCACAAAACATTCCTGGAGGCTAGTGCTGGTAAAAAATGCACATTTCTAGAAAGGAAGGAAAAGCCTTCCTTCCCTAGATTGCGCAGAGCAGTCTTAGTGAGGCAGAGTCAGGGCCAAGGTTGGCCCGACTCGCCGATGGGAAACTGAAAGAAAATAAGACAGTGAATGCATGGAAAAACTAAGTGATAGGAGAAGTGATTGATAGTGCATGCAAAAAATGAATGAAATATTTTGCAAATAGATCAACATGCATGTGGGTGAAGGAGTCCGTTGGTTGGGCGAACGTTCATGCAAAACAGTTTCATGCATGTGACAGCAGTGAGATAGCAACAAAATTTGAAACAAAGATAAGAAAAACTAGTATACATGTAAACAACAACAAGCATTCAAAGAAATCAAGCAAACAACACTCATATAAGCGAATACACAAAAAGCGACATAAATGCTGAAAAAGACAAGTTGAGGCCACTTACTCATGAATAGCTGAGCCGGATGTATCAAAGAGTCTTGGATGTGCCATGGGATGTCAGAGATCCAATATCGATGTGAAAGAATGAGCTCTGATGTGTCAAATAAATAATTTTTGGCTCATGACGCGCATGCCACAAATGTAGGAAAAAGAGACACTTAGAGGGAAACTTCTAAAACAACTTTGCATGTAACCCCTAGTTGCTAAAAATAGATCCCTGAATCATGGGATTCCTTTTGCATGTTTCCTTTTTCTATTCCAGGAAAAACCAGTCATTAATGCTTGCAAGTCAAGTTTCATCATTCCTGGGTGGAACTGGTCAACTAGTCTGCTCATGCATGAAACTACTCAATTGCCTTAGAAAAATACACATTCCTGGCTGGGAGCTGGGTTGAATTCCTAGGAGGATTGCACAATTTCTGGGTAGAGCAGCTGACTGTTGCCTTGATTTGCACAAATCCTGGGTTGAGCAGCCCTGCTGGGGAAATTTGCACAAATCCTACTGTGAGTGTTGACTGGCAGGATTGCGCAATCCTAGAGCCTAGTAGGTTGCTAGAGAGGATTGCACAATTTCTTTACGGAAGGTTGGTTTCCCTCTAGAAATGGGAAATTTTATAGGGGAAGCTGCTCAACCTATAGCTGGACCAAGTCCGGGTGAACAACCTATGAGGGGAATGGACCAAATTGTGATCGACAGGTTGCCTTTGTGCATGAAAAACATTGAAGCTTGTGTACCTGACGAGGAAAGACAAAGTGTTTTGTAAGGTTGGTAGGGAGGTTCCAAAATGGGCTAGGGAAAAATTTTGGAGGGTGGTTGTAGCTGCTACAACAATTAGAGACACACTAGTAGAACTCTAGCTCTCTGAATGGACCTTGTTCGTGAAAATCAAGTATAACACCTCTAGAAGTATTGTTCAGTTCTTGGCTCATCTTGGCTTCAAACTAACTTGATTGTAAGATGTACCATCTACCAAGCCCTTGGTTGATTGACACACATTCCAAGCCAAGGCAACATGGTTGTTTCAATTGGGCTTGAGGGGTATATTGATGCATAACTAGTATAGTCGTTAGAGTCTTAGTTTCATCTCTAGTGTTGCTCCACTGCCAGCAAGCCTAGATAGTACCCCGGTGGAGTCACATAGGAACACATGCATGGCTCCACTGCCATTGAAATTGGTTAGTACCCCGGTGGAGTTAATTGCATCACCTTCCTGCACCGGAAGTCTTTCTCTTCTTTCGCCTTATTCATTTTTCATTTCTTTCAACTGTGCAAAGAACTTATTCATTTCAGAGGCGGAAGAGGGATCCCGAGTTATTGAGAGTAGAAGAGGTTGTTCCAGTAGAGAAGTAGTTTATTATATCCCTGGCCTGTTTGTTAAGGTTTTCTTCCTCACCTTACTCTACTTGACTGAGCTGACAAGGGTTAACCCAAAAAGAACCAAATAGAGAAGGTAATACTAGTTAGTGCACAAGAGTTGTGTTTTCACCAAGGTTCACTTCGAACAGTACGTATTTTCCTTCGGCGTATCATGGACTGAAAGTAACAAGCTCTTCATACAAAGGAAAGATGATAGATAACCAAGTATTGATAGTTGTACAAGCCCTCTTGTACTTCACCCAACTCTTTTCAAGAGCCATACATGATTTCATGCAAAACTAACCTACAAATGAAACAAATGAACTAACAAACATCAAAGAAAAGAAAAAGGAGAAGAAAAAGTGAAAGTGAAGCAAGTAAGCAAACAAGAAAGCAGATAAACAAGAAAACAAAGCGAATAAGAAAATAAGCATGCAAGCAGACTGATTGAAAGCAAACACTACTCCTACTCCTACACTAATAGTGCATGGGTCTGATCACATGAAGTGATATTTCCAATGCAACCACTGGCACATTGGTAGACCCATACTGGTGAAGGTTTGGTCCGCGAGAAACCCAGTTGTGTGAACCAACAAACAAGAAAGATATAACAATGAAGACAACCACACTTCATGTATGACAATGCCCACATAACCTAACTGAGTGCAAGTGCATGATGAGAAGTCCATGGACTTATCATGGTGTTGAGTTACATTGCGTGCAACTTTGAAGCATAAACACACTCTTGACTGAGACATGCAAGCAAATGAAAGAAACAAAGATAACTTGCATTGTACACATGTGCTTGCAATGTAAGATTCCTCCAATGCATGAGCGATGGGATCATGCAGTTCGAGTGGAGGAGATGTGATTTGTGTGTGGGATGGATCTTTAATCCATACAGATGAGTGATGAGAAGCCTTGGGTAATTGAAAAATTTCATGATCGGAAGTGAGACTAACCCCAAGAGAGTGAGGACCTGACATAACCATCAATTCGGGCTAAAGTGCCTCGATGGTCTTAGGTGTTTGAACTTCATCATTAGGAATATCATCATAAATTGGTGGCTTCGAAAGATAAACTGCAATAAAGCCATGATCATGATCAAATATGAAACAAATGGATCACGACCGCCATGATCAGAAAAATCAATGAATTCATTAGAATCCTCATGATCAGATGTATCAAATAGAGGGGTAGATGAAAAGCAAACAAATTCATCCTCTGTGTTTCCAAAAAAGACAAATGAAAGATCAAGTGGATTTTCAATGGATAGCTTATCCTCTCCATTGTCGAATGATGGACCAACATCCAGTGAGTCCTGCGAGTGATAAAAAATGGGTGCATCCATGGATGAAGACACACATGCAAAATCATGGATGGCAGGTTCACCAAAGAGGTCAGGAAAGAACAAAAGGGGCTCAAATGGAAGGGATTCCTCCTTCACCAAGTGTTGATGTTCAAGCTCCCACTCATACTCTTCATGAATGACATCGCAAGTTGGTTGTGCACCACCAACCCTGTTAATGGTTTGTTCCTCATTCACAATAAGTGAAGAGTCCAGAATGGATGAGCACAAGGAAACATCATCTGGAGGAACACCTGAGTGCGAAGATGAAGGTTGTAGAAAAAAATGCATATGAGAACTCAAAGGAATCACAACCAAATCTGTGTGAAAATTGAGTGAAGTGATGTTGGGAGAATGTGAAAGATGAACAGGTGTGTGAGCATGATCTTCAACATCACTTGGCAGTGGTGGAGATGTTGAATGAGAGGGAGGTAGATAGTCAGTCGAGACAGTGACCACATCCACCTGAGATTTCATAGCTCCATCAATGAATAATGAGTGAGGCTTGATTTCAAACTTTCTCTTGGGATGGGCAAATTTCTTAAGGAAATACTTGAACCAGTCCCAAAGCTAAGAAAATTTCATCTGGCTCCTCTGAGCTTGAAATTGCAAGTCACGGAAGCATTGCCAAAAATAAATAACTGATTCATGCAGAGCCCTTTGTTGTTGTAACAATTTCTGGTCAAGATGGTCTGGATCAAAATGATAGAATGTGCCTTCAATGAGATCACAAAGTGCTCAAATGAGTGCATGCTGTCACCCGGTAGGCTGAGAAGCCAACAAAATGGAGATTCGCAAAGTGTGTATACAAGTAGCAAACCCGTCTATTCGTAAAAAAACTCATCTCCCTCATGAAGCATGGAAATAAATTCATGTAAGTACTCAGGCCAGGCCACTTCACCTTCACCATCATACATGAAAGTGGAAAAGAGATTGAAAAACTCCCCCGTGATTCAGACATCTTCATGATTCAAAAAACACAGTAGGGGAAGAAGAGTGAAAGACCCCATGAAAGGTATGCAAAGGTTCAAAATTGTATGAGAGGAAACAGCTTGTCATCTAGCCCTCCTTCTAGTGCTAGAAATGTTGATGGCACTGGACCCACGAACATGTCAAGCGGATATCTCGGGTAAGAAGTCCAAATTAGACCTCAGACCATTTGTTGTAGGAGTCTTAGTAGTGGGTTAGAAGGTAATGCCTTGACCACGATGTCGCACAGAGGCAAGTAATATCACTTTGTTATTAGGAAGGGTGTGATCGCTGCAGTGAGTCAAGGAAGGTGGATGAAAGGTTCTAACACATAGGGGTTGGGATGAGTGCACCCCTTGACAACCTGTATCAGTACTTAGATGGGAAGGGAACACATGGGAGAAGATGCATCAAAAACTAGAAATTAGACCAGTCAACAATCCAAAAGTTATGGTTAAACCAACAACGCATTTGTAACAAGATTCATATAATTTCATACGAAGAAGTTCTTACACAAATACGTAAGTTAAACAACATACATCATTAAAGCAACTAAAACAGTCCAACTACAATAACAAAATATGCATGAAAATGTCCTGGATCTTATTATATAAAGAAGTGTAAGTTCCAATCATACAATACATCCATGTAAACCCACTAGCCTCAATAGTGAAACATTATAGCCACATCCACCTGCTCCTCCAAAGAGATGAACTAGCTCCGTGCAGTGGAGAATCCAAGGCACGTTACAATACTGTCCAAGCTCTTTCCAAGATAGTCTTATCAGAATCTTGGCTGACCAAAAGCCTATACAATGAGTTATGAGGGACTATTTATAGCAAAGGGTGGGGTGGCACTTGACATTCCCCGTTGTGACTGTTCAACTACCCCCATGACTCTTCACCTACTCTATGACTGTTACATTCACTATTGACACTTGACTTACACTTGACATGACTCAACATTACAATGCACATGTACCCATGTGAACACAATGGGTTGAACAAGCAAAACTAGACATCACTTTGACTTAGACAACTATAGAAGTCCAATGGCTCAACATCCTCATGTTGATCAATAGTAACATATTGATGCCAAGCTCTGTAATCTTTGATAGTGTCTATGTGTTCCGCGGTGACATCCATCTAAAACCTGACCTTTGTCTCCATAGCATTTGGGTACACTGTTATGGTTCCTCTGTCCAACTCATCTGAAAGCACGTGCATCATTATCCTTAATGTGGCCAGGCCAACAACATACTTGTGCATGATGTCTGCACTGATAGGCAAGTCTGGACTGGTGGCAATGTGCATCAACTCGTCGAAGTACAAATAAAGCTCTAGTTAGACCTGCTTCTTGGTCTTCACCCAGGTGAGAGTCCTAAGTGATGGGATCGCATGTGTGCACACCAAAACATCCATGCTTTTGAATACTCATGCATGGGAAGATTGTATTCTAGTGATGAGTTATGGGAGTTCCTCATAGTTCTAGATTTGACTCCGGTTACGTGCTTTCAACTCGATCAAATTTGGCCTCATCATATTTGGAAACTGAATTGGGGCTCCCTTGTACTTCATCATCCATGTTTTCATGTCATCAACAATAGCATGTATGTTCGTCAAGATGTGTGATCTTCTAGCACATTGTTGCTACCATCTGTTGAGATGGACGTCCGCCTTATGCATGGTACCAAAATTGGAGTACAATGCTTTCATAATTGTGTCAAGGGACAATACTTCATCTAGTATTGCCTTCTTCAATTTAGCTTGGGCAGACAATTTCGCCAAGTCTCCTCCTTGCTTGGCCACCTATAGTTCCTTTGCCATTCACTCATTCTCAACTATAAGAAAATGAACACTTGAGCTAGTGGCTTTGGCATACACTCTAGTTGCATTGGCCAAAGTAGCTGGATGATTGCGCACATCAGTAACGATCACTCATTCTTTAACTTGAACAGGGGATGTTTGATCATCTATAGTTGACACTCTGCGAGACTGCACAACTCTATGTTAGGATTAATTAATTGAGATGTTGTGCATCTCTTCTTCTGGCTGATCACTAAGGATCTCAATGCCTCCTTGGTCATCCAAGACTTGCTCTTCTTCTAAATGCATTGAAGCGGGTGAGTTGACCTCTTTGTGGTGAGGCATGAGGTCGGTATCCTGTTCCAACTCTTGCTGCTCCATGTCTGCATCCAACTGTTGAAGTGCATGTTTTATCTCATGAGCAAAGTCTTTCCCCTACGATGGTTCACCCTGTTCGCCTGATGCCAGCTATTCAAATGAATCAACTACTTGTACGGGCGCTGCTTCGTCTGTTTACACATGATGCACCCCTTGTTGTATTTGTTGTTGTTGCGCTTCCCTCTCTTGTTTTTGCAGCTCTTGTTCCTTTTGGAGTTGCTCTCTCAGCTCATGAAACTCCTTCTCTACTTCTTCCATTCTCTTCTTATCCTTCTTCCTTTGCGCAATTCTCTTGTCGCGCTACTACCTCTCTGCCTCTATAGCCATAGATGCTTTCTCTACAAGTGGATATGCTTGAAACTTGCAGCTTTGCTCCTCCTCCATGTGATCGACAATCTTCCTCTTCCCTTTGTCACGTACTGGTATGCTAGGCTCCACTGCCACTGCCACTACTGCTGCTACTGCTGGTGCTCTCCGTGATGCTGCTTCACTAACCACTCCAAAACGAATTCGATTGGTTCAGTGGGTCTAGAGAAACTATAGCAATATCTCCATAGAAATGAAATTCCCCGTAGATCTCGTTGAATTGAACTCTTGTGTAGTGATCCTTCACAATGCAATGTGGGTCATATGGATTATAGCTTCGAAGGTCAAACGGGTATTTATTCATCAGTTTCACCTTGACATCCACTGGCTTGATACTCCAGATATCATATAACCCAATCTGCAATAGAAGAGTGGGCTAAGGTGCCTCCTTCCATTGTAGTCTAGATGTTAATCCTGCAGAGATGTGATAGGCTACTTCTTGCATGACAATTACATCCAAGGCAAACTTTGGCAGACCATGCAAAGGCTTCTCTGCACTGAACATTCAGATGAAAGTGTCGGATGGTGAGGCATAGCAATCTGTAATACCTATCAATTCCTCCATTGCTTCCATTGACATGCAGGGTGGACTTGTTAAAATGTCATTTTGTATAAGGGGATGACAAAATGATCGGAAAATCATGTTATTGCTCCTTTGAAGCTGCATTCAGGCAAAAACTTGAAATATGTGTTCACAGTAGTCTTCTCCGGTGACCATGCCCACTCCAAGCCTGGGAACTCATGTTAGGCACACACTGCATCTAGGATGTAGGTGTACATGTAAATCTTTGCATCCATACCTCCCAGTGACTGTAGAGCCTTCTTGACTTGCTCCTTCAGCTAATGAGCTAATATGTCGGACTAGTTACATGGTTTTCCTTCTCTAGCCACTTCGTCCAGTGCAACCACCCAACTCTGTGGGAAGGTTTCCGTGCTTGCTTGGCCATATAGTTGAAAAGAAAATATGATAAAGTATTCGTACACCTTCCTCAGTATCTTTGTCTTATAGACCTGGTTGGGTGTCATCTTGAAATGATCTTGCTCCTTTACCCATTCTTCAAAATTTCTCTGGAGTTAGCACTGTTGTTGGGTAAGTTGAATGGAGTCTCCATTATATTCACGGGCTTTTACATCTGATACATCTCATCATAATACTCCTCCCAGAAGGTTGCAAGCTTCGTCCCACTGATACTGCTCAAGGTCATCGTCTTGGGATTAGTGTGAGAGGTGATCCAGTGTATCATGTCCACGCATGGGAACATGGGATATCTGCATGCAATCCATTCTAAGTTGGACATGTGAATGTTCACGTACACCTAAAGGTCTTCAAGGTGTTCCCTAAAAGTGCCTCCAAATGTTTCATTGACTTCTTGCCACTTCAGTTAATTGATGTCCTTATCTAGATACAACTTTGTGTCTTCATAGATCGACAGACTAGCATACAATTGCTCAACTACTGCTCCAGCTGCATTTCCATCAGTGTCTTGAGATCCTGTTCTCTTGGAAGCCATTGAGATAGATGAACACCTGAAAGATATGGAGACAAAGAACATGCATGGAAAGAAATCTGTCAGTGAAAACAAAGAAAATTCCGGGGAAAGACACAGCACATACCTGGGAAATTGATGACCAAGATTACACAATTTCTTCTTGGAGGTTGGGTCACTGGCTACCGAAACTAAGGAAAAGGTAGTCTAGGTTTTCTGAGTGGCAATACTAGCTATTGGATTTGTGCAATGTACAATCCAGACTGGTTGCTGGGATTGTGCAATGTTCAATTCTAGTTGGGAAGGATTGGAGGCCAAGGGACTGATTTGTGCAATTTCCTCAACCAACAATCACTATTCTCCAGAAATGAGAAAAATAGTCTTGGAGGCTAGTGCTGGGAAAAAATGCACATTTCTGGAGAGGAAGGTAGAGCCTTCCTTCCCTAGATTGCGCTAAGCAGTCTCAGGGAGGCAGAGTCTGGGCCAAGGTTGGCCCAACTCGCCGACAAGCAACTGAACGAAAATAAGACAGTGAATGCATGGCGACACTAAGTAATATTATAAGTGATTGAAATTGCATGCAAAACATGAATGAAAGATTTAGCAAACAAATCAACATGCATGTGGGTGAAGTAGTTTGTTGGTTGGGCAAACGTTCGTGCAAAACAGTTTTGTGCATGCGACAATAGTGAGATAGCAACGAAAATTGAAACATAGCTAAGACAAGCTAGTATAAATGTAAACAACAGCAAGAATTCAAAGAAATCAAGCAAATAACACTCATACAAGAGAATACACAAAAAGTGACAAAAATGGTGAAAAAGACAAGTTAAGGCCACTTACCTGTGAATAGCTGAGCCGGATGTGTCGAATAGTCCTGGATGAGCTGTTGGATGTCAGAGACCCAAGATTGATGTGAAAGAATGAGCTATGATGTGTCGAATAAATAAGTTTGGGCTCATGACGTGCATTCCACAAATGTAGGAAAAAGCGACACTTCGAGGGAAACTTCTAAAACAACTTTGCATGTAACCCCCGGCTACAAAAAATAGCTCCCTGAATCATGGGATACCATTTTCATGTTGCCTTTTTCTATTCTAGGAAGAACCAGTCATGCATGCATGCAAGTTAAGTTTCGTTGTTCCTGGGTGGAAGTGGTCAACCAAACTGCGCATGCATTCAGCTGCTCAACTGCTTGAGAAAAATGGGCATTCCTAGCTTGGAGCTGGGCTAATTTCCTAGGAGGATTGCACAATTACTGGGCAGATCAACTGACTGCTACCCAAATTTGTGCAAATCTTGGGCTGAGCAGCTCTGTTTGGGAAATTTGCACAAATCCTGCTAGGAGTATTAACTGGCAAGATTACGCAATCCTGGAGCCCAATAGGCTACCAGAGAGGATTGCACAATTTCTGGAGGGAAGGCTGGTTTTGCTATAGAAATGCGCAATTTTCTACGGGAATCTGCTCAGCCTACAACTAGACTAAGTCTAGGTGAACAACCTGTGAGGGGAATGGATCAAACTATGATCAACAGGCTGCCTTTGTGCATGAAAAACACTGAAGCATGTGTACTTGACGAAGCAAGACAAAGTTTTGTGTAAGGTTGGTAGGGAGGATCCAAAATGTGCTAAGGAAAAATTTTGGAGGGTGGTTGTAGCTGCTACAAAAGGTATACAATCCATTATTCATCAAGGAGGTCTACAAAGCTAGAAGAAGAGCCTTATATAAAGAAACCTACAAAGAAGAGTAGATTGAAGACCTATATCAAGTTGCAAGTCTTCAAGAAAATCTCATCACCAAGCAAGTCCACTTCAAGGCAACTTGAAGAACATCCACAATCTAAACATAATCTAGACTAGGTTTTTGAATCATTGGCAGGAAACATTTATATTAGGCGATTCAGGACTAGTGTTAAGGGGTACTAGTTGGAGTGTATGCATTTTGTAACTACTCACCCCATATTTACCTACTTTTACAATCTCTCTTGGGTAAGCATGAGATGAGTGGTACTATGACATGACCTGACCTCCAAGTTCCAGTTATGAAAGTGGGCCTAGAATTCAAAAACTTATTGATACCTCTCAGGAACACTAGATCACCCAGACTCTAATGATCAGATCTTGAGCTAAAACTACTTTTCCACAAGCCTAACACCCCAACCTAACCCACAATATAACATGCCTGAGGTTATGAGGCTCCAACCGCACCCATAAGCCTACTTCCATGTGGTTATGACCGAAAAAATCTAGCTCTATGCCAGTGGTTCCGAGATCTAAACCAGCTTTCTAGGCTAGCATCGAGACCACTATCTAGAACTGCAACTTTCCAGAAACATAAACAAGATGCTAACAATGCTAACCATTCATAAAATAAGAAAGAACTTTATTTAGTCATGTGTAATCCAAGATAGAACTTTCGTCAAATATATGATAAACATATAAGCTACACGTCATGAATGCATATATGATCATAAACTTATGAAATATATATGAGAATCACCAAGAAGGTCTAATGCCCTCTCAAGTTAGTTGTTATAACACTTCTTACCCCATGCATTCATAAGCCATTCAATAGCTTATAAAATCATGAACACTAGTCATAACTAGAGAAGATCATAGAACCATGCATATAATTAGCATATAACCAAAATAGAGACAATGAAAAATCTGCCATAAAATCACCATAATAACAAGTACAAGTGCTCATAGATCACAATAAGAAAATAAATCTTATTAACTTATGCAAAATCCAAACAAGTTAGGACTTCGATGCACCAACTGACCATAGATTTGGCTGAACCAAATCTTTCTTTTATCCAATCAACCCTGTGCCATATTTCAAACATGAATGTGCCACCCTCAAGCTACCACAATCTCACCTAAATCAGTCTCGAGATCACAAAACCAAACCAAGCTTGGATGTCTTAGAATTTCTTCACCATACCTTAAGGAATTGGCCTATCTACACCCACCTGCCGAGAGATTCATGGAGACGACCATCTCCACCCCCAACTCTTGAGATTTTCTTAATACCAACTCACTCAGTTCCAAAGCCTTCTGGAAATCCAAATATCAACTAAGAATTAACCCCATCATACCATGGCTATTCAGGAAATGGCAAGGCATGGCTAAAACCACTATCATTCTAGGAAAACCCCATGCCAATGACAAAAAGTGAACCAAATAAATAAATTCATGTACCATTAATTCATATCCTTTCAAGGAATCACACATGCAACCTGTTACGTGAAAGATCTTCCCACTAAAGCCACATATCCAACCTTATACTTACTTTCCTTTGATTGTTCTTTTCCTTCCTTTACTTACTTGTCCAAGTTCTTATTCTCTTCCCTTTGCTAAACCTGCTCCAAGGATGGCAAAAAGCTATGAACTGATTCTCTGATGCCTTTTTATTTTTGATGTCTCAGCTTCTCCATTTTCCTTCATTTTTCCTATAATTTCCCTTGCATGCAAATTTGTGCCTCTTCAGCTTCATTTTCTCCTATTTTCCTTTATTTCCTTAATTAAATGCCATTTAATGCCTCTTTGCCTGTGCTAATGCCTTTACCAATTTCCATAGCCATAAATAAACCACAAGTTATCTCCACTATGATGCTCACCCACCATTCATCTTAAAATATGTGTCCAATGACCTTGGCCTTATTTCATTTATGTGGAAAATCAACTAGGGGTTGTTACACATTTGTGCTTTAGTGCATTGCATAGACACACCTTATCTTCATTATGCTCCTTTAGAAACGTTTTTAAAGAGAGGGAAGGTAAAGTAAAAGCCAAAGGAAACTCACTTCAATAATTAAGTAGTGAAAAAAAAAAAAAAATTATGAGAAGCAGCCAACTACTGCAAAAGGCAATTTTAGAGGCACATGAATAAAAAACTGTCACATTCTCCTGCTCGTTCTGATTTTGCATACAAAAGAAAAGGAACAACCACAACCTTCTATGAATGCTGACAATGAGGAAAATGTCATACTTGAAGGTAATTGGGTGTTAACACTAATTACATTTTTTGTGGTAAGAAATAAAATCCAAGGTCCCTTCTTGAAATATATGGAAGAATCCCTCCAAGTTGAGAAAGCACATTTTTCAAAGATCCTTTGTGACAAACCCTCTCACCCCCTTGGGTCATTCTCAGGGAGTGGAAGGTATTACATGAAGCTAACTTGACTTTCATAGTCCTCTAATGGAAATGGGGTCACAAAATTATTTAATTTTTAACTTCACCAAAACTAAAAAAATAACACTTCCATTGAACTTGACTTATTGAGAGCATTCCAACAATATAAATTTTATCACGATGTGAGCTACTAATTGAAAGTTATGTCCATTTGAACTCATACCTATTTAAACCCTACCATGTCATCATGCTTGTCCCATGTCACTCACTATGTGGCCCATGCGGTTTGCCCTATTAACATTCAAATCCAACATGGTAGGCTACATCTTCCATATCTTGCCACATCATCTCACTCTTCACTCTTAAGGATATGACTGCAGGGTAAAATCCCCGAGGTATTGAGACCTCAATGGCTAAGATGTTAATGTTATCGTTACTTATTGGGGATTTTTCCATAAGCCTTATCCCCATCATCCTCTCAGATAACCACATCATGACTACCTCGAGGTCCAAGGCCCTTAGATCTTGGGATTGAAATATTTTCGTTAATCATCGTATATGGCCATTTGTGCACACCACATGGAATTCTTTTAATACACCATGTTTTCCCTTAATCCACATCATTATGCCCACTGAGCCCCAGGCTTGGGTTCAACCAAGGCCCCGACCCTTCCACAAAATGAGGTTTTATGTTAAAAAATATTTTATGCCTGTTTTTGGTAAAGCTTGACCCGATATCCACGTAATCCCAACTTGGTTTATATTCCCGCACCCCCATTATAGAACCACCTCTTCAAAGTCGAGAACAAGATGGAAACACATCTGAATTTCAATTTGAAATGTTCTATCTCTCTCACCTCGCATTACTATTATTTCTCGAGCCTGTGATACCAATACATGGCCCTCTATGGGGCGAGAGGGAAAGCCCACCTATCACATAATAGAAATGTCCTCCGGTGATGATCCTTGGCACACACACACATGCAGATGTCAATGGCACTCTCGAAACTTTTTCATTGTCATGCCAATCCCTCATAAGCTTGACTGATATATATATAGGCTCTCTCTTAAATAATGCTTGGCCAACTTCCATATACATATGTAAATAAGCCTATACCTCTTAAGCTTAAATAAGACTTAGCCTAGCCTTCATATGCATATATATGCATTTTAAGCTATCTCTTCTGAGCTTAACTAATTTTGACTCTTTGGGTTACTCAATCACACATATAGGTGCAATTCCTCTAAGTGACTAAAAAACCCAAGCTTTTTGAACACAAAGAACTTAAAATAAGCAACAAGATAAATCAAAACGATATCCATGATACCACAATCATATGCAAATATACATATATTTTGGTAGAATTAATTCCTTTTTAATTAAAGACAACAACACAAGCCATTCACAACAAAAGCTATTAATGGACACAAGTTATCCATCATAGGCCCAACTAATGACAACAAAGTGTACAAACATCTCTCACCACAATAGCGAACAAGCTTATATTCGTCATGAAAATGGATGCATTTTATTAACAGTAACAAGCATATACATTGCATTCATTTACATAGGAGCATGAATAGTCAACTTAATAAGTCTAGAAATATATATTGGGACTCTAACTCTCCCCCCAACCTTAGACAAGATGTAGCCAATCTTTATTGTGGCTATCACCCCTGGGCCATATTCATGATCAAATGGAGTTTCTAGTTAGTCCTAGTTGGAGTTCATGCTCACCTTGAGGAGAATGGGATCATTTAACAGGTGGTTTATCAACTATCACAGTTCAAGGTAAGCATTACATGTATCTTGTAGCCCAAAATTTTGAGCGGTTTATCAACTTACTTAACAAGATATAAGTGGTTTATCAAAAGAACTTAGAGGTTTATCATTCCTTCCAAAAAATCACCCTATGAATGCTACCATGCCTTTTGGTTTCTCAGCCTTATTGACAAGCACTAAGGGCTTGATTAGCATCCTCAACAAGACCTAAATCGTATATTAGTCACACAATAAGCACCTTCACCCTCAGTTCTCCTCTGAGCCTTCCCATCACTTCTCCAAGCTAAGAAACTCATAGTTTGTAGCTTCACATATTTCACCTCCAATGCTCATCATGTGCTCAATTCATTCATTCCTCTAGTTCCTTATTCCTTCATTAGTGAAAAAACACCCCGATTCCATTACTTTCATTTCTTGCTTGTGTCCCCCTTCCTTTACAAGACTAGTCATCTTCCCCCGAAAGGGTGTCTTTTCTGTAGGCATGGGAAACATGGGAGTTTCTTTGAAATTTTCTTGCTAACTATTAGGTGAGGAATGTGGGTGGATATGCCAACCAACGCCACTCAACCCTCCCCCTTAGATCGTCGATTCATGTCCCTTTGTCCATAAGTTCTATCCAAACAAAACTTTATTTATATTTTTAATAATACATTATAAAATTAGGGGCTATCCCAAGGGTGTAAAAAAACCCAAGCCCTTAAATGGAACACCATCCTCGATGTTCCTTGTAACAGAGAAAGAAAAAATAAATAAATAAATAAAAATAAAAATAAATAAAAAATAAAAAATGTCGTTGTCACCAAGTTAAAAGATTCTTATGTGAAAAAGTGGTTTCCATCAGAAAGCCAATTCGTACCAACAAGAAAAACAACACTAATGAGGATTGCTAATCTCCTATGCCTGTTTTGTGTGGGTACTTTAGGCATTATTTTGTTGTCTTATTCATTTTTCAAAAGGAAGGCCTATTTATACTTTCAAATGTGGGGAATTAGGGGAACCACTGCATGGGAGAATTGTTATTAAATATTGCTATTTGGAGCCATTTGTGAAATCATTATAAGCTCATACATCAGAATCTCAAGTTCCAAGTCATGGACTGGGCATATGGTAGAGAAAATTGAATCTAAGAGTGAAAAGTGTCCAGGCATTTCGAGAATAGTTAAATTAGTTCCAAATCGTTGATGGAAAATAAAGTAAACAAACACTCCTTATACTAACAAATACAGTGTGTTGGAGATCAAATTGAAGGCACAAGTTGAACCAATGACTTGATGGAATCTGATTTAAATCCATGAGTTGCATCGAAAGTTGTTAAATGCTATTCTGTAGAGGTTGCTGTGGTTAATAGCCGCATAAGGGACAAGCTGAAGATTGGGTGATGACTGTTGTGAAAGTATTGAAGGCCCCATTTTTCTGGAGAAATATTTGTATATGCATGGTGTAAAATTCTATGAAGAGAATCGTTGAATTTGTATGCAATCCATTTAGTCATAGAAGCCTCAATGCTGGTTGTAGCGGAGGCTCCACTTCCAAAAAATAAGAGGAAGACCACTCTTAAAGTTGTAGCAGAAACATGATTTTCGTAAGGCAACGTAGACCATTTCTGTCACGAATAGGATTTTCAATTGCTTGTCATTGTGAGAAGCACATTGAGGAAGCAGCATGCACAGGTCAGTTGCATGACCCCAGATCAGTGGCTAGACCTGCATGAATCCACCTGCATAGGACTAATTTTTGAGAAAAGAGCTACACTGGTCCAACCTGTCAGATACAAACCAGTAAAGAAAAACATGTTTCATATGGGTCTAGAATAATTACTGTTGTACTCCCCCTTTTATAGAACTTCATTGACAAATAGACCACAGTTGAAGCTTTTGAGCAAAGTGTGTTTCATTGAAGCAACGTTCGAGTACAACTCTTCGTTGAAAGAATCACGCCGGAAAAGAACTACATAGGATCCATGCCATCAACAGAAATTAGTGATTCTTCTCTTTCCTTCAATATTTTGTTACTTAAACAAAAGATTCATGTCTTGGCTTATAAAGGGTGATTATTAATTTATGAGCCCACAAATTGTATCAAGAACCCACAAACATTCGTGTTCCAATGAACTTGAGTATCTGGTTGGAGGGAGTATCAATTTCAATGATCTATTGAGAATGAGAATGACAACAATAAAACATGTTGAAGATGATTAACCAATCAATATGTTAATCTAGTTTTATGGATGAGTATAATATATTTTATTCAAAGAGAAGCAACGATTGCAGGTACTTATAATGGTCACGGGAAGATCAGTACTAAGAGAATCTCTCAAATACTGTAGAGGATTATATTTCTTGCATTGGATGGACGTGTTCTTTATTGTGGAGATTCTGATCATATTAAATATGAAAAGGGGGCACATTATGATCAGGATATTTTTGTAGTTTTTTGTTTCATTAGTAATTCTTGGATCTACTGATGTAGGTCAGTGTTTCCTCACAGATGCTAGAAACTTTGAATATGTAAGTGAGACTTATTAAGATAAAACAAATTCATAAATCTTTGTAGACCTTAAATATTAAAGTTAAAGTTAAATTTAAGTGTATGGATGTAAAAAAAAATATGTAAAAAGTCAAAGTACATACCATTAATTCTATTGGGGAGTAATAAGTTGATTTTCTTATTACCTATAAGGGTATATTTTGTTGTAAGGCTTGGAAAAACCTCAATAGTAAAATTAGTAAGAGAGTTGTGTCAAAAAAATTGAATTGTATTGTAACTGTAAATCATCATTTTTTGCAAGTTAATATGAGTTCTATCCGGTGCATTCTCAGTTGAACCCGACAACCAAGCCTTGAACCATTAAGTCAGAATTGATAGGAGGTTGAGTTCTTTCAAGAGAAGTCATTTGAACTCATTATCTACTTGTTGTAAAATATTTAACTTGGGTGCATTTTCGATGGTAGCCAACACACTAAGCTTGTTAAAACGAAATCAAGTGAGTGTGAAAATGAGAGAAAGTACAAATCTAAGATCAAGTGAGCGTGAAATTCAAGAAAGAAAGTTGAAGCAAAAAAATTCAAGAGAGCGAATTCAAGAGTTCAAACGAGCAAATTCAAATGGAGAAAAGTATTCAATTGTTAGAGTTTTTGAACAATATGATACTATCCACCGTTGAGGACACAATGAAAATCAACAAAGCCACTCTTGCTGATTTTAAAAGGCATCTACATTATGCACATGAGGTTGTTGAATTTCTGCAACTTGAATCACAAATACATTGCAATGATCATATTTCTGAGCCATTCAACAATACAAATTCAAATGATGAAGATTATTCCAAGCCACTCAACGATACAAATTCAAGTGTGGAAATTGTACATGATCAATTTCAACCTTCTTGTTCTAAGCTAATCATAAATTTATGGGAGGAAATCTAATGTAACAAAAATCAATGTGGTTTACAATATGAAAAAGATGGAAACGATTTTCATATTCATGATTATTAAAAACCAATCAAGTTCATCAATGGAGGATTACTTGATCAAAAAACATCACAAGTCAATGAGAAAGTTGAAGAAAATCCAAAATGTCAACATTGTCAAAGAAATTATCATATGGAAGATCATTGTTTTGATCTCCATCCTTATCAGCATTTTGGTAAGAAGAATCACTTGTCAGAGAGATGTTGCAAATGAAACAAACTATCAAGATTGAAGATTAATTATGCATGGATTGATCCTTGGGAGTGGATGTAAATAGTAAAAAAATTGTTTATATTTTATCACAAAATTCAATCTCACATGAAGACAAATATTACATCCAACAATGAAAAGAAAATGGTACTCTCATGAAAGAGGGAGTACAATAATGAAACTCTCCTACATCTTAAGGTGGGGGGGCATTCAAAACAAATGGAGATGGTTATGGTCTCTCCTTTTAGTTGAAAAAGGGGAGAATTGATGATGAAATTGAAATTGAAATGATGATGATGGTTTTCAGGCTAAAAGTTTTGAAAACAATACAATTTTCCAGTGAAAATCAAAATTTGTCAGTGGACAAGAAATTGAGATGTTGATTGAGAGTACATTTGTGGGAATTTTTATTCACTTGGATTGCCATTGGACCGAAGAAATGATAGATAGATCCTTTTTAATTGTAGCTTGGCATTAGATTGAGTTGTCAAGCATTTTCAGGGATGTATCAAACTTGTAGTTGATTCACTTCTCTTGGTCCTCTCTCTTCATATCGGAGTTTTCAACATCTAGTTTTGGATTTTTTCAAGAAATTTTTCATTGAGGCTTACTCAATAGTTTCAACATGAGGACTTGGAGATGGTACCAGGTTCTTACTCTAGAGTTATGATTGAGGGGAAGAATTTTAGCTTCATACTCACAATCAATAAGTCCAAACTAACAAAATTATGAAACTTAGAAAATATAATCCCTATTTGTCTTTGATGTGCTATTCAATTCTAGAATGAGTTTGTTCCTAATACTTGGGAGTTTGTTGAGGTCTAGTTGGTTGAGAGATTCTCTCCAACTAGTTAGCCTACTAGATTAGAGTGTGGTTGAGATATTCACTCAACCAAGAGATTGCATGTCCAAGATAGAATAACTATCTCGAGGCATAGTATGATGTATATATATTGTATCATTATTATTTGTGAATATACAATCAAGCTTAAAGCCTTTTTCGCCAAAGTTGCTGGTCTCTCCTGAGTTTTTATTTTCTTTAATTATCTTCTATGGTATGGACCAAAATAAAACACTTCTACCACACTTTGTCCACACACCAAAAAATTTACAAGAGGAAAATTTTACTCAGTTTCACTTGCTTGGTTGTATGGTCTCTAATGGGAAAATGTTGCCAAGGTTTTAGTTAACAACTCCAAATATTCATAATGATGCAAATACGAATATAACCATAATTCATGACGTGGTTTATCATTGGTCTAGTAATCTTCCTAAAATTTTATATCTGTAATTAGACAGCATAAGTCGTGAAAATAAGAATCAAATTTTCTTTGGATATCTAAACATGCTTGTTGAATTAGGATTTTTTCAGAAGGTAAAGGTTGGTTTCCTTCTTTTTGGGCACTCTCATGACCATATTGATCAAATTTTCACTCATTTTTTCAGTAACATTGTGAAGGAAGGATGTTGGGAGCCTGCTATCATTAATTGAATGTATTGAAAAATCATACATTCTAGATCTTATTTTTCATGTGTTGGAAGAAACTATTGACATGCAAAGGTTTATTCTAGGATCATATGGTGAGGAGAAATCCATTGAATAACTTAATGACATTAGCTTCCAAAATCAATTTTGTATCAAAAAAATTGTTGGGAAAATGCTTATACGGGGAAAGAAGTATTCAGTTGCTGCATAATAGGGGTAGTTATCAGGTTTAACATTTATGAAGTTCATTCCAGATCATCCAATATTGGCATGAAAGATATTGTTATTATAATCAGTTGTTGAAATCCATAATGCACGAAGGCATAAGAGAGATATAAATTATTCTGAATGCTTAGAAGAAATTAAAATATCTATTAGAGATACATATGGGTACTTTGATGTTTTTGATTCAGTTTTGTGGGAGTATTTTTTCAATAATCAAAGTGATATCATTTCAGGATCAAGAAATGAAGATATACTTTGGAAGACTCCATTTATTTGTCCACAAAAAATGCCAAATGAACATGAGGAAAGGCATTGTTGAACAACTACAATCTCAAGGTATTATTAATTCTCCACAGGTAGAGGAAAGAGAAACCTATATTGGTTCTAGAAGATCATGCATGCAACATGAAGCCATGGAAGACATTTATAGGGGTTATGTGCAGGATCTTAAGGAGGGTTGCATGATCACAGTTTTAGAAAATGGAGATCCACATGGCTATCTATTCTAGGTTATCTAGGTTATAAAGTTCATTAAAGAAAATTAGTATATTATAGTTGTTGAAGTTCATTGGTATGCCATAAACACCCACCCATTCAATGGTGTGTACAAGCTAGAGATGGTAGTTGATAAACAAATTGGTAGAAAGAGAAAAAAAGGGTACAAATATAAATCTTCACCACACATGCCTCTTAAAATTAGAGGATGTCGACATACTTGTTTATGACTTCAATTTAACAAAGAGAGGAACTCTTCGCTTCAACACCGTAAATATTTTGAAGTAAATATTAGAAGAAATAATGTTGAGATAAGAGTTTTTTTAACCTAGTCGTAGATCTAGAAGACTTTTGAAACCTAAAATGGTGGGCATGCATGTTGACTCAAATGGGGCACTAATTGATGAAAGAGAGGAATATGGGTCATCTTCATCTGCATCTAGTCATTCATCTGAATATATTGTAGATTATTATGGTGTACCAGAACTTATGAGTGATTTTGAATAAATGTTTCAAACATTTTATATAAATGATATTTGCATGGTAGCGTGAAATATATATTTTGACTTCCATATGATCTTACATGAAGTTATCAGTCATTTCTGTGTTTGCTGGATTATATATCTTAATTATGAAGAATTCATCTATTTGGAATATCCATAATGCAACATTGACTTAAAAAAATATTTTATGTTATATTCAACCTACCAAAGTTGATATTTTGATTAAAAGTAAAAAAATATTAGAAATTAATGTTGAATTTTTAAATTATACAGTGATATTGTCATAATATTATTTATTTTTATCATTTGGTATAAGATAGTTTTAAAAAATGTTGCAATTTTAATGCCTCATTAAAATGGGACACTTTGTTTCGATGGTTGAGTTTTAGGTTTTTGTTGTAATGGGATAAGTTTTCTTAGGCTATGATTTGAAAAGAGCTATACTTTTAGCCTTTAAAATCAAAATTACTCTTGGAATAATGAATCTTTCAATTACGTGTTCATTTTTAAAATTTGTTTTATTCATATAATTTGTCCATAATGTCATAGTTGAAATATGTTGAAAACTTAAGGCTTTTAATTCCATAGTTGACAATTTGTCAAAATTTTAAGGCTTTCAGAGTTATGACATTTTATCTTTAATGTTGTGGTTTAAAACAATTACAATTGCAGGTTTTCTAGATTCATGATATTATATCTTTAATGACAAGGATGGAAATTTTTGAAATATTAAGGCTTTAAGACAAGATATTTTATCTTTAACATGATGTCTGAAAATTGTTGGGATTTAAGGTTTTTCAAAGCCCTGATATTTTACCTTTAATTCCATTGCTAAAAAGTGTTAAAATTGTAACCCAAAAATATTTGTTATTGTTCTAGCATCAACACATTTTTTATGGTGGTTTTTCCATTCTTTTTGCAAAAAAAAAAAAAAATTGGTTTTTACTGCCACTTTAAAAAGATGTTGAAATTTACACTAAACAAGAACATCGTTCTGACATACACACTTTTTTTTTGGGTTTTGGTGCTAGAGTTCTCATTTTGAGGTAACAGTTTTCGTTTAATTAGTAACTTTGTTGAATGTTTATTTATTGGGTTGGTGTCGAGTAATGGTTGCTAGGCTCGATCAATCTATAGCTCGATCGAGCATTTGTTTAACCATGTTCGGAGGTCGATCAAGGGTTTCCTAAACTATTGATCAAGATATTTAAAATTTTACTTTAAGCACTCATTCGAGCTTCTTAAGTGTTGCATTAGTTATTGAGGGCCTAAAAAACAGAGTTTTAACTACCCTTCTACAAAT
The DNA here is from genome assembly GCA_031772625.1 of Pinus tabuliformis. Lineage (NCBI taxonomy): Eukaryota > Viridiplantae > Streptophyta > Pinopsida > Pinales > Pinaceae > Pinus > Pinus tabuliformis. The sequence continues at coordinate 734,694,568 of CM062816.1, read as the reverse complement.
TTCTGTATAACACCATTTTGTAGCCTTGTGGACTTAACTCAATATTTTTCCTTATAGGTGGGAGAGTTTATCATGTTGGATTCGTGAATGAATCCTCTATCTAATGGCATATGAGTTTGGAATTTTCAAATTCATATGATGTTTTTCATCTAATTTATTTTAAACGTGATGCTTGAAATTGTTTTGGACATTTTTGAAGGGGCTGAATGAAAAATCAGTAACATAAAATATAGAAAATGAAAAAATTTCAAAAATACCATTGTCTTTATTTATGAGCCCTCTTCAAAAGGGTACTCTTGTTTTTTTTATTTATTTAAATAGTAGAAAAAAATAGTACATGAACACGTGTTTGAAAAATGAAATTCAATTATTAATTAGCCAAATTAAAAAATTAATAAAAATTATAATTTTGCATAAAAAATAAAGTTTTAAAATACATAACTTAGTTCTCTCAGTGTAGAAGATGCTTGTTCATATATATATATATATATATATATATATATATATATTAAAAATTATACATTTTTCTAAGTTATTCTATGTGAACACACAGATACATGTTAAGATGTGTGAAAATTTGCAAAGACAAGCATTTCATTTCATGGAAATTTGACAGATTATATGACACTATTTGTTTTTGTAAAAAATTTCGTTAGGAAAACAACATGATTCTCCACAAATTCTAATTTTACTCTGAATGAAAATTGACGATGATTATATGAATTTTGAGGACTTCAATTTGATAAAATAGTAAAATTTTAAAATTTCATCGACACATTTGGCCCAAAAGTGTAACCCATATTCATGCAATCACCTACATATAAACATTTAGATCATATTTACATTAAACAAAATGTTGAGAGAGTAAAGTAGAGTCCAATTTAACATACCTCTTTCTAAATGTCTACTTGAGGCCATAGAGACTTCTTGAGTTGACAAACTAAAGATAAATTCTTTACCTACCCTTGTAGTTGATACATGTAAACTTACTCTATGAGATAACCATGAGATAAATTGATTCTTCACATCCATGTAGTGATACTCCTGCCTTCTTGCTACTACAATAGCAAGAGTTAAACAAATAGAGTCCATTTTAGCGCCTGGAGCAAACTTACAGTATCCTGGCATAAGACATCTTGTCACACGCTGTTTCGATCCTACATATGTGAACAATTCATTCAAAAGAAAGAATTGTTGTATGTAAATAAGTACCAAATCAGATGTCCATGGGCGATTAGAAACTGCATTTGATAAAATCACAAATGGATGTAATTCCGTGAAACGAGAAACGAATCATCATGTGTAATACGTAATCTTGATACGCCACATTAATACTATATAATTGTATTCATTGAATTCGCTCAATGTACATCATTTCTTATTACAATACAACATATGTTACCAATACAATAATAGTAATCCAATATATGATCGTAGAAGTTTGAGGTGGTTTCGTTTTGCCTTTTAAATTTGCATCGAAAACATTGGTGATTTATTTATGTTTATTTTTTGGATTAATTTTCAACTATATCAAAAACTGAAATTTTCAATTAATTGTTTATAATATTTATAAATAGAACATGTTACGGATTACCAAGAATAATCGCAATGTTTATAGTGTATCAACCACCATGGCGCCATTACGATGTTTTGGCCTCTTAAAGGGTGGTTGACGAGAATAGTTGTTATCTTTTTTATTTAGGTTCAATCTCTAGAGTGACAGGATGAGTTATAATCCCTCGATGAATATTGTTTCAATGGCTTCAAGTTTTATGAACTTTTAAGGGAGTATACTTGTGAGCTAGTTTAATACCACCAATATATAGACACACTTAGTGTAGTCCAAATATAAATTAGCTATATTGGAAAGTTACAACATTTTTAAGATAATAAAAAAAAATTAATATAAGATTTTGAATTTTTCATAACATAACAAAAAACTTAGGAGAAAGTTTTAGAAGATACATGTTTTAATATGAACTTTCCATAGAAAGTTTTTATTTCATTGTCTGACAACTAATTATTTAATTAATTAAAAAACTTTCCCCCAATTCTTGGTCGAGTCAATTGTAGCTGAGGTCCAGTCCATTGTGGTTGTTTCCTTTGGTGAAAAGTAGTTTTTTTTTTCTAGCCGTTTGAATTATCAGTGTCTCTATTTAAGTTGTTTCCATGATATGGCTCTTCATCTTGTCCTCACAATGAACCACACTTGATGGTTTGAAACACGTCAACAAATGAATTTTAATGTGATTATCACTGAGAAACATGTCTCAAAAACTTGATATGGATTAGAGAATCCTTAATTCAATAAAGGATCATGATTTTTTTATTTTAAATGTTTATGGATATGTATATATCTATTTATGTCACTACCTAATAGGGTCATCAAGAATCGTTCTTGTGGAGGAATGATTACTTACACAGGAAAATCACATGAAGAGGTTCTTGGTCTTACAAGGAATTAATTGGGAAGAGTAGTTATGACAAATGTATGAGGTCAATATCATGTGGATATGAATTGATATTGCATGCTTGTATTATGCCTATGCTTATGTTATGATAGATAATTCTGAGGGATGCATCAATAGAATGAAAGTCATGTGGCCTGTGGCATGCTAGTATAAGCATGGATTGTAGAGAGACACTGGAAGCAAGGTTACTTGGTAGAAGTAGTGTGGTTTCGGATGTGTGGTATTACTTTTGTGCATATGTTGTATATGTTGTACATGTTGCATCTATGATTATTGTGTGCATGCATTATTGTGCATATGTAGTGTGTGTACATGTTGTTTATGCAATATTATCTACCAGATGTTAGTATAGATAGTGTGGTGTGAATGTTGCATATTCAATGCTGGGTATAGATGGTGCTATGTAAATGCTGGATATATGGTGTTGTGTACATATTGTATTGTGTGCATGATGGATATGCAGTGTTGTATGCATATGGTGCTCTGCACTTGTCGAATATGTAGTACAGTGTATTAATGATGTTATGTCCATGTTGGATATGTAGTGCTATGTACATGTGGTGTTGTGTGCATGTTGTACATGTAGTTCTATGTACATCTAGTGTGGTGTGCATGATTGTACAAGTGGTTTTGTGTGTATGTGGTATTGTGTACATGTTGTACAAGTGGCATTGTGTGCGGATAGTGTTGTGTACATGTTTTGCATGTGGTGTTGTATAGATTTGGTTTCACGTATATGTTGAGCATGTGGTAATATGTACATGTGGTATTGTGTACATGTTGTAAAAGTGATGTAGTGTACATGTGGCATTGTGTACACATTGTGCGCGTGGCGTTGTGTACATGTGATGTTGTGCAAACGTTGTGCAACTGGTGTGGTGTACAGGTTGTACTGTGTACATGTTGTACATATGGTACTAGTTCAAGTGTGATATTATATGCATGCCATACATGTTGCGTTGAGGGAATTTGGTACTAGGTATGTTCATTGTGTAGGTGCATGTATTGTATGGTGTTGTACATCGGGTATAGATGTATTGTGTTGTGTTGTACGCCAGGGGTAGGTGTATGTATTATGTTATGCATTGGATGTAGGTGTATGTATTGCATTGTATACACTCGTTGTAGGTGTATGTGTTGTATGTTAGGTGTAGGTTCATGTATTGCATGGTGTTGTATGTCATGTGTGGTTGTATGTGTGTGACTCACACTATGCGTATGTGCACATGGTTGAGGACAAGGTACTGGATGTTTTTTGGGTGTGGAAACCAATCTAGAGTGTGTGCGGAATATTGACAAAGGTAGAAGGTAAGGATAAGTATCAATATTTTATTTAGTTTTATTATGCATGTGATTTATGATTGTAGTAAATGATGATTATATGTGATCTATGATTCTGCTTTTTGATGTTGATCTATGATGATTTTGTTTTGAACTAACCATATGTGATATTTTTATACATGATGTTTTGATCAAACAATTAGTTTGACATGTTGTAACAGGAAGCCAACAAAATTGCAAGTGTACTTTATTAACAAGCTACCAATGAGATATGATTTGAATTTATTTCAATTTATTTCAAACCTAATGAAAGTTATGTGCTTGGTATAGGAAACACAAAAATGCCTAGTTGGATGGTTGAAATCGACTACATTAATTAGCAACAACAATGAAAGGAATTGAAAATGTAGCAATATGTTGGTAAAGAATTTTAGGAGCAGGGCCATTGCGAGACACTGATACCCAATAGTGTCCATTGATTTCCATGAGCATGCTATGACTGTATGATCGTTTTAAGGTAGGGATATGCCTTGGTTACAATATCTTCCGATGTGAGGAAGCCTTGCCAAGGGATGGGCTACCCGGGATGGGGGTTCCAGTAGAACTTGGAAGGTGAGTGACTGCACGGAAGGGGTTGACCAGGTTTCCCGAGGGAATATATAACAGATAAGGGAAGATTGAGGATGGATTTGTTTTGTTCATTAGCATTGCCAGATGGAATCATATGCACATTGGGAATGCGCCCTGGAACAATGAGTTGATAACTGTTCACTGAGAGGACTAGTGGCACAGGGTTGTAGCACTAGAAATTAGATGCAGATTTAACTTTACGATGGATTTTAGACTTCCAATGAAGGAAGTGAATCCTGGTATTACTTTGAGGGTGGAGGTGTGAGTCTCTGGATTCCCTTGTTGCAGATGAACACATCATATATTTTTATTTGTTGGTTTAGAAAATGTGCATATGTGTGTATTATTGTAAATATTGTATCAAGTTGGATTTATAAAGCTCCATAGAAGGTATGGTTATTTGATGGTTGAAGAAAATGTGTATATGTATATTTGGTTATTGTAGATACCATAATGAGTTATGTTATAAATCTCAAGCAAACAGTATGATTGTCATGTTTCAACAATGGTAATTGTAAATACTATAACGAGTTGTGTTATAAAGCTCCATGGGCAGTATGTTTTGTTTTCAGTAGTCTTGTTGGTTATAGTTGTCAATGAACACCGAGGATGGTGTTCCCCCAAGGGGGAGGGTTTTGTAATAGCGCTGGTGAAAATTCTATGTAAAAATATATAAGGCCATGGAGATGGGACACTTATTCCAAGATGAATGGTGGGAGAAGCATTCTAATGGGTGTTGATTCAGTTTATTATGGCTAAGGAAATTGACAAAGGAAATGGAAATTTTTTTGGAAAGGCATGACGCATTAATTAACATTTATTTATGAAAATAATGGAAATTAAAAGAAAAGGAAGGTCAAAGGTCAAAGGTTTCATGTGAGGAGGAAAATGAAGGAAAATCATGGAAAATGAAGAAAATAGAGGCCTCAATAATAAAAAGGCTTATGAGGATCAGTGGGCAAGACTTGATCAACTCAGTTCTAGAGCTCTCTCATTATTCTCTCTCTCTCTCATACTCTTGGATACTTAGAGTTTTCTTGGAGCACTCTTGAAGGGTGTGGCATACTTTGAGTTTTGGAGAAAGAAGGCAAAGGAAGAGTAGGAAAGTGCAAGAGGGCATCAATATCAGTAGTTATAATGAGTTTTGCTTGCATGTATCGAGTTGCAGGTATGTTTTCCTCATTAGTTTTGGCATGCATGGCATGTGCATGTGAATTTTTGGTTATGATCTATCATTGGCACAGAGGATAACCGAGATTGACAGTGGATTGTCTAGCCTTTCCATTTGCTGGATAGCCATGGTGATTGTGGGTTTATTTTCATTGTTTGTTTTCGATTGGTTATCATGTTGCCTCAGATTGGCTTGAGTTATTAGTTCTTGGAAGCCTTAGTTCGAAAACTTATCTGGAAGCCTTGTAATGGCTTGGATTGAGTTACTAGTCATGTAGCCTTGGTTCGAAAAATGCTCTAGAAGCCTTGTAATAGCTTGGGTTGAGTGACTAGTCCTAGAAGCCATGGTTGGAAAAACTCTCTGGAAGCCCTTTCTGGGTTGAGTTACTAGTCATGGAAGCCCTAATTTGAAAAATGCTATGGAGGCCCTGTAAAAGTTGTGGGTTGAGTTACTAGTCCTGAAGACAACCATGGGTTGAGTTAGTAGTATTGGGAGCCAAGTTGGAACAAATGCTTTGGAGCCCTAGAAGGATGGGATGGAGACTAATATGATGATGGTTTTTTTGATGTCCAGCCGTGAGGTGAAATCACTATTTTATGGGTTGAGGTGGATGGCCTCTAGAAGCCCTGGATGAGTTCTGATTGTTATGTTCTATGATCTCTCACATTCGTGATTGGTATATGGAACAGGGTGAATGGCTGAAGAGAGATTTTTCTCAACCATTCTACGGTTGGGTGGAATGTGGAAATCCCATACTGGGTTTGGATTTTGCATCAATAATGAAAGTTTATTTCTCCTTGTATCTCCATCAGCATTATTATGGATTATATGTGGTTTATATGGCTGCAATTTCATTGGTATTTTTGTCCCTACTATGCTGGTTATGTATGTATTTTATGACAACAATTATGTATGGCTCTCATGATGTTCTTACATTTTACTGAATGATTAATGTATCTATGACGTATTGGATGAAATGGAAGCTAATGTGATAAGGATACACTGCTTCATAACAAATCTCAAATAAGTCTGACACCCCTATGCTCATATCTGTTATTTACACCTATAGGTTGCATATTTACTAAGTATTTAACAAAATGTCTTTCATTGTTAGGTTTCATTAGGTAAAGCCTTTGATCAAGTTTTGTGTTAGAGGCTTTGCCTTGGTGTCATTTAATGTCTTGGAGAGTCTCATCAAGTTCTAGGCATTGGTTTGGAGACTAGCCCTGAAAAAATGGCTTAAATATCGCAGTCTCTGGCACAGAGCTGGCTGATAGAGATTGCACTCTCTCCCTTGTAGGAACTATAGGAGTAAATATAGGCTTGCATTCACATGCATGCCTTGTCATGCGAGTGACAATGGGTTCAATTCATGTAAATTCTAGGCTAACTTAGGGATTGGGAACCTTGAGTGGTGAATTAGCTCCTCGAGGTCTTGAAGCACCTAAGGGAGGTTTGTGTGTTATGTTGTCTATCGATTCCATTTCCTTAAGGTTAGCTAGGAGGTTGAATCATATCATAGTAGCCTCGTGTCACATGTTTACCTAGGCTGACCGGTTTCTTCGGTAGATGTGGGAGGAGGGTGTTACACTTATGTGACTAGGTAGCGCCAATCGATATGCAACTGGTGCAATTATTTCCAATAGTTGGAAAGGGCCACAAAATATGGGGGTAATATTTGCACATCCACCCCATATTAAGGTCCTCTTGTCCAGTTTAACTCATACATATACGTGATCCTCAAATTTAAATTCTCGATTAGTTCTCTTCTTTTCTGCATAAGCCTTTTGCCTATCATTGCCAACTTTTAATTTTTGTCTATCTTTCTTCATATTTCTCTCCATTTCAGCGAACATATTTGGTCCCAACATTAGTCTATCTACTATGCTATTGTTGTTGGAAGGTTTTCTACACCTCCTTACATATAAAATCTCAAATGGCATATCTTTTATGGATACACTTATCGCTTGATGGGTTGTTACGTGAAATACATTCTTAACATGTATTCTAGTACTTGATTGACTCGCTCGGTTTTCCAATCTGTTTTTGGATGGTATGCAGTACTGAACTGCATTTGTATTGTCGACCATGTAAAGAGATTCTTACACAATTCAGAAGTGAATTTTACATCTTTGTCCGAAATAACTACATTGGGTGTGTCATGCAAGAAAAATACCTCTTTCATAAAAATATCAACAATCTAGCTAGTCTTGTAAGTAGATTGTACCAAAATAAAATGAGTTGTTTTACTCAGTTTTTCTACTACCACAATGATTGAATCATTGTATTCTTTAGATATGGGTAGCCGCATTATAAATTCATGTGTAATAACTTTCCATTTCCAGTCAAGAATGGGTAGTGGATGGAGTAAACTGCCGAGATGTTGGTGTTCAACTTTAGCTTGCTGACACTCTAAAAATTTTGTTGAATATTTTGCAATATCCCTCCTCATACCAGGCCAAAAGTAATCCCTTTTAATTGATGAAAACAATTTTTGATAGCTGGGGTGGGCAACATAAGGACTTATATGGAATTCATCCAGAATAAATTGTCTAACTAAAATTTGGATGGGGACATATATTCTTCATTTGAAAGTTAACAAATGATCCTCATTAATTCTATATTCAAACTGCTTTACTAAATTGTTAGTCTCTTGGGATTAGTGCCATAAAAGCTTATATTCAGGGTGTTTTTGGGCCGGCTCTTTGATATTCTCTATAAGATTAAATTTTATTTGATTGAAGTAGGGTTCATACACACAATGCACTCTCTTACTTAATGCATCTGCGACTTGGTTCTCTTTTTCTTTTAGATGCTTAATATCAAATACGAAGTCACTAAGGAATGTATTCCACCTTTCCCTGTGGACATTCAAGTTATTTTGTTTGAAATAACATATTAAGCTATTATGATATGCAATTAGTAAGAACATTTTTTCTAGCAAATAATGCCTCCAAACATTCAATTCATGTACTACTACAGTTAATTCACAATCATAAGAAAAAAAGTCTGCTCATGCTCCTTCAACTTTCGGGGTTCATATGCCATCACTTTTCCTTCCTGCATCAACACCCCCTACCACTTCTTGACAAGCATCAGTGAATACCACAAATTCTTTGTTTGGGTAAACAATCTTTAACAATAGGGTAGTGGTTAACAATTGTTTCAATTGTTCAAAATATTGTTGGAAATAAGCCATCCACCTAAAGGCTCTCCCTTTATTTTGTAGAGAAGTAATAGGGTAAGAAAATTTGAGAAAATCCCTCGATAAAATGATGGTAATACCCTGCTAGACCCATGAAGGACCGTATGTCTACCACATTTTTAGGTATAGGCCACTCCATAATAGTTCTAATTTTCTTGGGGTCAACAACTATACCCTCAGTTGAAATGATGTGTCCTAAATATTGGATTTGATCCTTGTAAATGTCACACTTGATAAATTTATCATACATCTGATGCTCCCGCAGAACTTGCAGTACTATCCACAAATGTTCCTTGTGTTCTTTTAGATTTCTAGAATAAACTAGAATATTGTCTGTGAATATTAAGATAAAATTTTCCAGATATGGGTCGAATACATCATGCATTCAACTCATGAACGTTTTTGGTGCCTTGGCTAGTCCAAAATGTAAGAAAACAAACTCATAATGTCCATATTAGGTTTCTAAATGTTGCCTTACAAATGTTTTCTTCCTTTATTCTAATTTGATGATACCTTGGTCGTAGATGAATCTTAGAGAAAACTGTAGTTCCCTTAACTTGATCAAACATATCATCACATCAAGGAAAAGTGTATTTATTCTTGATAGTTAGTTTATTTAGCTACCTATAGTCAATGCAAAGTGTTACGGTGCCATCCTTCTTCCTTACAAACAACACTAGAGCTCCCCAAGGTGATACACTTGGGCGGATGTACGCTTTGTCAAACAATTCTTGTAATTGAATTTTGAGCTATGTTAACTCTGGTATACTCATACAATTTAGAGTATTTGACACTAGGACTGCTCTAGGGACTAATTCTGCAATGAAGTCAATATCCTGTTTTTGGGGGAGTCTCGGTATACTCTCAGGAAAAACGTCTGCAAAATATTGGATTACTAGTATGTTTTCTAAGGGCAAAATTTTATCCTTAGTATTAGAATACCCAACTTGGACAACATATATCAAGCATTCTTTCCTAACACATTTTCCTAACTTGGAGGTTATAAATGGGACGTAGTTTTATTGGATTTTTAACTTCCTGAATTTCTTGCCTAGAGCCATCTTTAGAAAGGTAACTAATAGATTTTTCTTTGCAATTTAATAAATACATGTGTCCCTACAACCAATCCATTTCAATCAACATGTCATAAGATCCCAGTGGAAATATATTCAGGTTAACTTTAATTTGTTGCTTTCCTATCTCAACAGAACAATCTAATACTTTTGTTGTTACCCTTCTTTTAGCCCTAATAGCTAGTTGTACCATCCATGGGTTCTTAAATTTTTGAATTTGTAAATGGAATTTTTCAACTACCTTAGGGATGACATAACTTAAACTTACTCCTGGATCTACTAAAATAGACACAGTATGGTTAAATATCTTACCTTCCCATTCTAACATGGAAGGTTGGTAATTCACCTTATGATCCTCTAAGGAACATTAATTATTGGTATAATGCTCACCACTTCACCAACCATAGAATATTCTTGTGCATTGGAAGTCGGTTATGGTCTCGTGTGATGGGAGAAATTTTTGTAGTAGTGTGGTTCCCCACAACCCAAACACTGCAAAGGGGTTTCAGAGCTTGATCAGGTTCTAGCTTGCTTGAAGCCTTGATTTTCCCGAGTTCACCGTGGTTTCTGGCTCATTGCTAATTTTTCCTAGAGCGTCTGCTCTATTTTTCTTTATATGCAGCCTTAAAATTAGTGGATTTTGTATTTATAATACTCTGAAAAAAATTTCCCCTTTTTACTTGGCCAGGTCTTACTACCTACACCCTTCTGTTTGTTTTGTTGGTAACAAATTTAAGCATTCCGTATTGCCTCATCCATAGTCTTGGGATTATTGAATTCTAATCTCTCCTTCATGAATGCAGGTGGGCTACTAAGAAAGTGTTGAACCTTGACCTTTTCCTCATGTATATATGGGACATATCACAACAAAGATGTAAACTTGGTCACAAATTCATCCATAATCAGTTGTCCCAACTTCAGGTCATGAAACTCCTTTTCATTTTCATCATAAAACTGTTAGTTAAATATTTATTTTTAAAGTTCTTATGAAACTCATCCCACGTCACCTCCTATTCCTCAATCCCATGCACGATTTTCACTTCTTCCCACCATAAATAGGCCTTTCCTTGAAGTTGGTAGATAGCAAGCTTGTCTTTAAGCTTATTTTCATATTCATTAATTTGAAAGCATTTGTTCATATTAATGACACAGGCTTTCGTAACTTCCTTAACATCCCCATTAAATTTTGGGGGCTTGATGTTTTTAAATTCCCCTTGCAATTCAATTTTTTGCTCCTTCTTTCTTCTCTCATCATAAACATTACCAAACTCTTCTTCATTATCATATATGTCTCCCTCAGTTCTTTGAGTGTGAATTCCTTCTGGAATATTATCATTTCTCTATTGATGTTCTTCATCCCTGGCCTTGTTTTCCGGGATGGGAATAGAATTCCTATGGTTTTTCCTATAAGAAATACTCTAGGATTTTCTCTTGATAAAACATTAATATTTCATTATCAGTTTTTAATTGAACCATTTCAGCATTCGACTGTTGGACAGTTTCTAGTAGCATAGTTGTTAGATTATGTCATTCTTCACCCACTTTCACCCACATCTATGGATTTGTTGTAGTAATTGGTACAAAACTGGATTCCACCATTGGCCTTAGCAAGGGTAAGCTTCCAGCTCCCCTCCTCATTATGTTCTCCCTTATGTGCTCATTCACACACTTATTATCACTACAATTTCCTAATTAGGTCACAATGTTGGAACTTAGCACTCTGATACCACATGTAACACCCCTCAACATAATTAAGGAGAAACTAAAAGAAAAATGACTTACCAAGCTTGGTAAAATAAACATCCCCTTCTTATTATTAAAGATGATTCAAAACTACGCAACTTGTGTTCGAATTTTGGATCCTCAAACAATATGTACATTATAAGGTTTGTATGGAATCTCTTGGGTTATGAAGCCTATGAAATATTATTTTGGGATTATCTATGCACCCTCAACACAACAAGTGTTATTTTATTATTATTATTATTGTCATAATTACATTCTGCTATGCCTGATTTTGATTTAACCACTAGCTGATGCATTAATATGACTCTATCAAAACATACCACATGAAGGGAAAAGTTACAGGAGGCTGCTCATAAGCTTAAATGAATTACACTGGAAACCTCTCGAACCTGACCTTTCATGGCATGAGGCCAGGCGTTGATCCATTAGGTTAATGATCCAACGACTCAATAATCAATGGTTTGAGTTAGGTGTAACTGTTTGGTTTTCCCCTTTTCATCTTGAGTCATTTAGACCACGACACTTAGTAGAATCCCTATGCAATTGTTAGTAAGTATCCCAAACACTCCTCATTCTTCTTGAACAAACGATGTTATTTAGATGATATATTTTTGGTTTCGTTAAACTTCATCCAATTTAGGGTAGGATATCACTTATCCCCTTTTTGTGCAGCTTCCAAACCGAACTAGCCTTGGCCAAGCTTCCCCACCCTCTCTAGGTGGAGTTTATCTCTCCCTCGGTTCTCAGGTAAGGATAGTCTCTTGTTTTATACCATGAGCTCTCTTTGTTAATTTAACAAAGGTTATCCCGAGTTGAACCCTAAATTTCGGGTTTCTCATGTTTGGTCCCTTGCTTTCTGACATGGATATTAACCATGTAAAGCGCCATTTATTCAAGTAGTGTGGGTTCAACCTAACATATTCTCATTTGAGTTCTCAACTAGCGAAAATGGTACTCATGTTTGGTATTTTTGTAGGTAGGTTGGCTTCTCGCTGCTTATGAAGTCTCGCTTCTTATGAAGCTGTCACTATTTGGTTTTCCACCAATCTAGATATGCCCTCACCAATACTTACTTCTTATAGGTGCATGCCAGAATCTATGTTCCTATCTAAAATTTCCTTCCAAGAAGGATATGACCTTATGTTACTTCTTAAGGGTTTCCTTGAGGGTATTTGATATTTCCTTAAATGAGAGTCCTTGTAAAGTTTTGAGAGCAGGACCATGTTTTCAAGCTCTATTAACGGTTTACTATTATGACTCTCGGTGCCCCCGAACTACCCATCGTAGTATTTTATGTTTAATACAATTGTTTTGTATTTCAAATACTGATGGTTACCTGGCCTTGGTTTTGTTGTGGTATTTTTTGATGATAAGCCACATTTAAAATATTTTGTTGTGAATGCGTGTATCTTTGATTATGAACAATGTCTTCATGGTGAATGTATGAAAAGATTATTGACTATCAAATTGAGTCTTAAAATGGGTTTTTCCTGTTAATTATTATATGTTTCATGCTTCGGGCTTGTATGCATATTCTTTCAAAAGGTCGTTAAATAATCGATTCTAGTAGTTATAAAGGAATTTCATAATTCTTCTCAGTAGTGCTTACCTAATTATTAAATTATTAATAAAGTTATAGACACACCAGAAATATTTTGCACTATTATACAATTTGTTTTTCCCAAGTTTGTTTGACTATTGAGGCTAAGTTTGTTTGGGACTATGTCCCAGTGGCTAGTATAACCGAACCCTGCGAGGACATTAACCCGAACATGACCCATTTCTCTTATTGCCTGGTATGACCTCTAGACCATTGTCCTCATCATGCAAAGTTTAGTTTAGTGACTTACAAATTTATTGATAGTTATGGGTCAATAACATTGCTAGTTAACATAATGCACTTGACAACATTACTGTTTCGATACTTTTAAATTTATTTCAAGGAATAACAAACATAACATAATTTTTTTTCTTTGTCATGGTTAATTTTAAATTTATTTCAAGGAATAACAAACATAACAATTTTTTTTTCTTTCCCATGGTTCACGATACCCTAGTCAATGGGTGGCGCTACATCCACGGAAAAATCTGGGCTGATCAACCCCGAAGGGAATCTAGCCCCATGGCCGACTAGCTAGGCCTAACCCCAAAGGCTTTGGGGAGAATGAACCTTGTGACCTCTCTATTAGTGAGGCACTGATTTTGACCAACTGAGCTAACCCTTATAACATATTTTTATTTATAAAATATCCATATAAGAATTTCTAAAAAATAAATTTATATAACACTTCTCTTCCTCCCTTTAGAGATAAAGGGAGGGGCTTTAACTTTCAATTTTGAACTAACATCATCAATTATTCTTCAAATTTACATTCACATTTTTCTATATTCGAAAACCACAATGGTAGCATAGATGCATACTATGAAAATTGAAAAATACTCATTTGTAGTAATTAGGAAATATAGTATCCACTGGGAAGACCGCGACCTCCTAACCTCAAGAGAGGAAATGATGTCTATTTCTCTTACCCGTGCCTTCTGATACCATAAAAATTCCTTTCTCATTACTCCTCAGGGCAGTTCAACACAACAAGACCCTTCCAAGGTCTAACTCGGAACTTCCTCCTAACCTCAAGAGAGGAAATGATGTCTATTTCTCTTACCCGTGCCTTCTGATACCATAAAAATTCCTTTCTCATTACTCCTCAGGGCAGTTCAACACAACAAGACCCTTCCAAGGTCTAACCCGGAACTTCTTTAGACACAGGAAAACTAGGAGTTCCACTGGCCCTCTGTCCAACTCAAGAACTCCACAGGCATGTGTAGGTGTTCAATATCTCTTTCTTTCCTATTTTCCAGATGCCTCTAGCCTCACTCGATTTCCTCGGCTATCTATACTCCTTGAGATAGTCTTTATTCCTTAGGAAAAGAAAGTTAATCTACTGATTAACTATCTGGTAAAAGAGTCTTCACTCGGCTTCTTTGTAAATTCCAATATTACCTTTTCCCAAGATTAAGCAAAATTAACCTTAAACATCAATTCCGGTTAGGCCTCTCCCATGCAGCTTATACATATTTTTAGTATTTAAAAACAAAGTAAATATAAGTAACCGGTCAAATAACCAAAGGTGTTAGAAGGGTCTAATGTAAGTTATAAATCAACCTAGATTCATCTTAACTCCGGATCTACACAGAGATCAAATTGTTTAGAGGTGAAAAATTGTTTTAGAGTGAATATAAATTTGATGTAGATGGGTATATTTGAAATACTTTTTAGATTTTACTGAATAAGTTTACCTCACACAAAAAAATTTCAATTATGATATCAACTTATGTAATTTATATGTGAGAAATACTTATTTTTTATTACCTCACATAAAAACATTTTGATTACGATCTACCAAGCATTAAGAGGGATCAATTAAGTACCACAAGGAATATAGTTATAATGATTTAGGGATGTATGCTACTTTTGTTATCTTTATAGGCTAGTTCGTTTCCTTTACCTCATACAAAAGCATTTTAACTATCACATGAATTTATTTGATTTATATTTCAAAAATACTTATTGTTTTTTACTTTAACAAAATTTAACTCACACAAAAACATTTTTAACAATCATATCAATTTACTTAATTTATATATGTGAAATATTAATTATTTTCTACTTTCATAAAATTTACCTAACACAAATACGCTTTTCATTTTCGCATTTTAGTTTGGTAACTATAAGTATTCCAATTTCATGCAACATTTCGTGGGTAATAAGAGTTGATTGTGTTTATTCACTCTCATATTTTTAGAAATAATATTTTTTAAGAAGTGAGATCTTTGTAAGTTTTATAATTGGGTGAGTATTTTTTCCAATATGAAGGCATCCATAATTTAGAAACAAATAGTTTACTTTTGTGACCCATAATATTATTGTGTATATGTTTTTTTTAATGTAACTCTACGTACAATATCTCTCTCATATATATATTCAATATTAGTTCTCTCACACAGACACAACATCTCTTTCATATACATATTCAATATTAACTGAAATATATTTATTAATTTTTTTAATGTAACATTACATGACAACATCTTCTCATATAATGTGTTGTAGAGTGCCTCTCGGAGCAATCAAATATTTCAATGTGCATGTTGAGCTAATAGTGCCCCTTTTAAATATTTCAATGTGCATATTGAGCTAAAAAATTTAATAACATAAAAAAGTTTAACATTTAAAAAAATATTAATAATAAAAATAATTCTATATATTAAATAAAATAAGTGAAAATTAAAAACTCCTTATTTAGTGTGTTGGTCCATTTTAAGTTCAAATCTATTAAAGAGGAATCAAATTTCAATGTGCACATTGAGCTAATAATGCCTCAATCAAACATTTCAATGTGCATGTTAGCTAAAAAATTTAATAACACAGAAAAGTCTAACATTTTAAAAATTATTATTAATAAAAGAAATTCTATATATTAAATAAAATAAGTGCTCGTCCATTTTAAGTTCAAATCTATTAAAGAGGAATCAAATCTTCATAAGTGACAAACTTTTGAAAAGTGGTTGCATGTTGAGAGATAGGATCCTTCTCCAGATCTGGAGTTAAGATGGATCTATTTTAGTAATTAATAAATAAATGGTAAGGAGTTAACGTCCACTAAATGTTTTAGAATATTTTTAGTAGTAATTATATATTAAAAAATAACATTTATCTCAAAAACGGTTATACTATTATTACACTTCTTAAATAAATTGATTAATTAAAAAAATGTGATAAGAAAATGAAATATGATTGAAAAATGAAAAATATGATAAATCATATTAATTATATTATTATAACAAAATTTATTTACAAATTAAAAATAGAGAGTGAATATTTATAATTTAAAAATAAGTTGTTGTTTGTTTAATTAATATCTTTATTTTTATATCATTAATAATTATAAAATAATTTTAAAAATGGAGAAGGAAGGAATGAATGACAGAAATAAAAGAATTGGCGAAAAATAAATATATGCGTACCATAAGATCCGTGCGGTGAATTCATTATGTGCAGTTTAGATTGAATGCTGCTAAATTAAGAAATTGCTCAACAGCTTCATCCTGCAAAACTCAGGTGAGAGACCCAACAAAACTACCCTTGCAACTTGACTTTTCTCTGCTGCCCGTAAGCTTCGCCGGGGCCCGGAGGAAACCGATCTGCTCTCTTAAAAACCAGAAACTCCAGGTTATGCCATTTATAATTAATAGCGTCCACCAACGTTTTAAAGTGGTAAGGATGGACAAGTCAACGAGAGATCTTGTTGTCTGATTCTTTCCCGGATTTCCAACGCAATGTCGTTGTGGACATCGTGGTGTAAGGATCCACACTATTCACTATGCCTCAAGACACTTAATCGCTGACCTAAATACTAAATTAACTTTCCTATATTGATTTTAAATATTTCAAAAAATTAATGTATAGGAACAGTCAAACGATACTTTACAAATTTCTATCTTTTCACATTTTATCCAATGGTATCTGCCACATCTCTCAATATAAAAATATCTACTACCTGCGTCTGACATAAGGGCAGTCTTTAGGGTTGATCTTCGTTGTCAGCGTTAGATGCCACATTTCTCAATATAAAAATATCTACTATGACATAATCGCAGTCTTTAGGGTTGATCTTCGTTGCCAGCGTTAGATGCAGGCTTCGAAGGCAGCAGTTTCAATATCTGTTTGCTTTTACTGTTGTTTGGAAATGATAAAAACATTTTCTTCTATATTTTATATCTTTAAAATTAAAAACATCATAAAAATATATTAAAATGATATGTTTGATCAATTATTATAAAACTGAGTTAAAAAAAATATAAATAAATTATAATGGTATGTTTGATTAATTTCCAAGTAAAAGATTCACTATATTTTTAACTTGTTAATATATTTTATTATAATATTCTAAATAAATATTATAGTTTATTCATAAGATATATTTAAATCTCTATCATTCAAATTCTTATCATCTACTTATTTACTTTTTACAATTAATTTATAATTTTAAAAATTATATTTCTAAATATAAAATTATAATATTATAAATAAATATTACAATTTATTCATAAGATATATTTAAATCTCTATTATTTAAATTTTTATCATTAATTTATTCATTTTTTATAATTAAATTAAAATTTTTAAAATCATATTTTTAAATATAAAATAAACACAATTGATTGCCAATAGTTTATTTTCATACTTTTAAGGTTTAATAGAAATCTTGGTTATGGAAAATAATTTATGAGTGAGCATCGTGCTTTATGAAGGATGGTAGCTTTGTTGTAATTTATTGTTTTTAAGTTTTTTTAATAAGAATTAATTTTCGTAATTACTATTCACTAATTACAATTATTATTATTCGCGGAAAAATGTTGAATATGTTTTTTTAATTTTCTTCAATTTTTATTAATATGAGTTTTATGTGTAACGGGTAATTGTTGCATGTTGAATTTATTTCCCAATAAGTGTCTACAATTTGAGTAAACATATAAGAAGATAAACCAAAAATACAATTAAAAAACAATTTATTTTAAATTTAAAGGATTTTGATTGGTTTAATGAAACTTACCTAAAAAAATTCATGGGTAGTTTTAGGCTGAAATTTCTTTTAATGTATTTTAGTAATTACATATATCTCAAAAGTAGTTATCTACTTTGAATATGTTTATGTTTTTTTGGGAATGCAATGAAAATGGTATTGTAACAAAGTCTATTTTTATACTTAGAATCTCTGTGGTAAAGTGAGGTAAATCTCCATGCTTAAAAAAATTATTACATGTTTATTTATATATATGTATATGTTTAACTCATATATTAATTATATTAATTTTTTTTCCCCTAGGAAAAAGTCGTAATTTTATTCATAATTGATAAAATTACATTTTGTAGATGCCAAGGCATATGCAGATGGCTGATCCTGTAATGACAGGCAGCGAAACAGAGACAATAACACTAAATAGCAAAGTAACATTCCTGTGTAGACAGGTATCAACAGAGTAACAGTAAAAGAGATAATATGTTCCAGCAAGCCTATACTTTTCTTCCCTTCTTCTTCTCCACCCGACGCCATCCTTCAGCAGTGGGTGTAATAATAGCTAGCTGGTTTTCCATTGTGTTTATTTTTTGTTCTTTGTCGGAGTCTGAGCCCTCTGATCCGTGAGTTCTCTTTATGCCACTTACCTCCATCTGTAATTCTTGATGCAGATCTGTAATGATCAGCCCCATATGAGTAGATGGGGTATTCGCTTCCTAAGCTTGTTTTTGTCCCTTTTGAGGGTCTGGTTCCCTCTGGTTCTCTGTGGGTTCCTCCTTTAAGTCTTCTTCTTCCAATGGGTCTGTGTGCTGCCAGCCTTTGGGCTTTTTTTGTTGCTTCTTAGTTTTCCTGGGGTCCTTCCGAGCTAAAGGGCAGTTGTATTGGAGGTGCCCTGTCTGCATACAGCTCCTACATCGGAATGTTGTGTTTTCGTAGTCAAGCTGTTGTATCCATTGAGTATTATTAAAGTTCAGCGTGATGTGGTCAGGTAGCCCCTCACTCAAGTCCACTTCCACGCATATTCTGGCAAAGGTAAAGATTCCCCTGATAGCTCTGTCTTCATCCATTTTTAGGAATTTCCCTAGAGAATTCCCAATGGCAATTAACACTTTTTGATGCCAGAAGTGTAGTGGGAGTCCATGTAGCCTCACCCATACAGGCATTTTTGAGACTACCATTGTAGTAGCATCAAAGTCCGAGAACCAGGGGGTAATGAAGAGGCCGGCACTGCCCCAGAACCATGGCCCCTGATTGATTATGCTGTCTCTTTCCTGCTCTGTATTGAATCTAACTATGAAAAACCCTTTGGGGCAGAGATAGATTTCACAGTTAGGTGTCCATGTTGTGTAGATCCATTGATGCAGGGCATCTGATTTAGGCCAGAAGCCATTGAATCTACAAATAACTGCAGTATTAGATAGATCGTTGTAAAGGCTATTTACCTCTGGCATGGTTACTTGTAGAGTTGGTGATTCTGGCTTTTGTTCAACGATGTAGGGTCCTGGCAGCTCTGACGGTGTTGCTGTTTTGTTTTCCATTTTTTTCCCCCTTACTGCATCCCGAAAAGAGCTGGTATTTTTTGAGCTGGAACCAGTGCTTCCACCACACAGTCGCATATTGAGGATGATGGTTGAATCGTTGGTAATGTCGTAGTGCTGGAGTGTTTGGTTGTCCTGCAAACTGTAACCAGAATATATAAGGTTTTGATATTGAGCTGGGGTTCCAAGGAGACCCTGGATCTTCTTCTTTAATTCGTATATGCTCATCCCCTTACTGAGCCTCATGCAAAAATGTTTGCCTTCAATCGATTTAATGAAGATCTGGATCAGATCTGTGTTTGTGTTGGGTAGACCCTGATTCACTGATTTATGAGTCAGATCTGGCGGAGATATGGCAGATCTGGGGTTCCCATATCGTCCGACCGTGGGAGAGAAAGGTCCGCCTTCAGCTAACAATTTACCCGCTGCTGCCATTGCCGGTTTGATGTGAACTACGACTGTTCCAACTCCTTCAGCAGTGTTATTCGTGAGTAAGCCCCAGATCTGGCCATCCTCACTCTGTTTTGCCCCCACACACGCCTCCATCTCCAACCATTCCGCTTCGCCCTTGCCCAAATGCGCAGATATTGTCTCTGATTGCGGATCCGGTCTTTGGCTGGCTGTATCTTCATTGCCGTGACCTGTTTCATTAGAAATAAATGGTTTGCAAGAAATATGACCCTTAGATCGGTAATAAGTGCTCGTCCATGACCTGTGAGCAGTCAGATCGGCCTTCAGGGATCGATTTGTTGCAGAAAATTTGTGTATTGTTGCGTTCTGGTTCCAAATCCTTGACGGCGCGAGCAGATCCAATGTCCCTGCGGTCGATTGCCCCCAAGATCTCTTTGTTTCCTCAGCCCCTTCGCACTGCTGCAGCATGTTGGCGGCCCCAAAAACCCTAGCCATCTTCGTAGACATTGAGCATTAATTATATTAATTATTTTAATAATAGTAGTAATTTAAAATAAAGTTATAGTTAGTTAAGATTTATGCATTTTTTTCATGTTGGGTATGTGTGAGGTATAATGAGGTACTGTTTTTGATCTCTATCAGTGTTTATTAGACATTTAATTTATATTGATGACCTAGTTATATGATGGCTACGACAATAAGTGTGTTTATTTTGGAATAGTGCTTCCATAATTTTAATTTAATTATTAAATGATTGAGCCAAGAGGCTTTCCACCACCCCATATGAAGGAGATGTTGTATGTAATGTTACACTTCAAAGTAATAAGATAATACTTACTTTAACAAATTTGAAAATAATAATAACAATAAATCAATGTCTATAATAAAAAAAATATTTCAATTTTCAACTTTATCAAGCCGAGAGCATCTCCACAACAAGAGATGTGAGATGTTGTCATGTAACGTTACATTTAAAAATATTAACAAATAACAAAAAATCAATGTCTACCATAAATAAAATAATTCAATTTTTGTCTTTATTTTACATCAAACTTTATATAATGAGATAAAGAATTGAAAGTCAAAAAAAAAAAAAAAAAAAACTTTATAGTCTGTTGGATATGTAATTAATTTCATTACTTAATATGGAGTTAACAAATGACATCTAACTAATTAAAAATTATTATTAACCAAAACAATCAATTTAGTTTATAAATAAAATACTTCAATTTCACCTTTATTTTACATCAAGCTTTATATAGTGAGAACAAAAAAAAATTAATAGGAGAGATATCTGTAATTTCTTCATTATATTATTTAATATGAAACTCACAAATAACATGTAAAATTAATATTATATTATTTAATATGACACTCACAAATGACATGTAAAACTAATATTATTAATATTATAGGATGATTAATTCATTCTACCTATAACATTTAAAACAAAAATATGCTGATAATAAAAAAATATTTTACTATCAGTTATAAATAATATAATTTTATATCAACTTTATATAGAGAAAAATAAAATAATTAAAGTTAAAAAAAAAATATTATATTTTTACTTTGAAGATATTTTACTATCAGTTATAAATAATATAATTTTATATCAATTTTATATAGAGAAAAATAAAATAATTAAAATTTAAAAAATTCATATATTTTCACTTTGGAGTTGTTCAATTTATTCCATTAGTTATTAATAATAATAATAATAATAATAGAAGAAGATTTCTTTTATAGTTAAAATATTTTATTAGTATATTGATCCATTATTAAATTCATCAATTTTTGGATTTAGAAAGAGGTTTGGATTGGATCTCTTATTATTAAATTCATCAATTTTTTGCATTTTAGAAAGAGGTGTCTATGTGGAAGGATTTGATCCTTCTAGGTTCTTGGTCCATCCCTACTTAAAGTGAACTTATATTTGTAACTAGTAAATAAATGGTAAAGATCTAATCTCTACATAATATTTTAGAATATTTTTAATAGTAATTATACATCAAAAATAGATAATAATTATACTATTTTTTCCCACTAAATTAATTAAAAAAATATAATATAAAATAAAAATATAATATGAAATGTGATTTTTTAAAACTGTGATATAATTTATAATAATTATAGATTTAAAACCTTATAACAAAATTTGTTAATAAATTAAAAAATACGCGGGTGAATTTTATATATATGGAGAATGAATGAATAAAAAATTAAAAAAATTGCCAAAAATAAATATATGCGTACCATGCTATGCGGTTCAGATTGAATACTGCTAAATTAAGAAATTGCTGTGAGAGACGCAACAAAACTGCCGTTGCAAGTTGACTTTCTTCTCTTACCCATAAGCTCCACCGTGACCGTGAACCCGGGCGTGGGAGGAACCTGATCTCTCTTTTAAAAAAGAAAGGCCTGCTTTAAACATTTTACGTTTGGGTATATTGGATTAGAATTGAGTGAATTTTTTTTTTTCTCTTTTTAAAATTGTTATAGATATATATATATTCCACAGTTTCAAAAACGGGTAAACATTAAAATTGTGGAAAGTTTTGAACTCAAAAAAAACAAATAAGAAAACAAAAACATTTATGCAAGATGTCAGTTTCCATACGTAGATTAAAATGTTACAGAGAACACCATTAAACTGCTGGGCAGAGACCGCGCTGATAGATACAACACATGGTATGTGTCACACACGCCCGGGCAGAGACCGCGTTGATGAATACAACAAATGGTATGTGTCATAGAGATTGCGTTGATTGATAGAACATATTTAGGTTAAATGTTAGATAGAGATCGCCATTAAAGCACCTGAGAGACATCACATACAAATATATCATATATATATAAACAGTTAGGTTAAAGTGTTGACATGTATCGACATTACACTCACAGTACCGTTATCGGTATAAGGCATATTGTGTGACAGCTGTAACGTTGAATCACACATATAGGTTAAGGTGTTGACTGATATCACCATCAAACCACGTGAAAGAGATCACGTTATCGTCTTAGCACATTTTATGTGTGATAGAGATCATGTTGGTCAATACATTACGTACAGGTTATGTGATAACACATTTTATGTGTGGAAGAGATTATGTTGATCGATAGGTCACATAATCACATACAAATTATGTGTGATTTAGGTCGGAGTTATAGCACATTTTATGTACATTACGTATAGGTTATGTGATCCCATATATTATGTGCGATATGATAACACATATTATGTGTGTTAGAGATTATGTTAGTGATATGTCACATAATCACACGCAATATGTGTGATTTGGGTGGAGATTTAATTTTTATTTGTTTTTGTGTATATTGCGTGGTGTGTTTATCTTAAAATATAATTGTTATTTAAGTTGTTTCATTGTTAATGAGATTAATTAGTTGTTTGACTGTTAAAATTAGTTGGAATATGCGAAAATAAATTAGTATGGGAGTGGGAAAATATAGGAAGCATCCATGCTAACATGTAGGAAAAAAATTAATGATGAAAGAACATTAGATATCATATACTATTATATTTCATATCTTTTGGAAATGGTGTAAAATATTATATTATATTTTGTAATTCTAGTTTTATGTATTAATATATTAAATTGATTTATAGATTTATAATCACTTGGTTTAAGTGATTATAGTGGATTATAATAACATGAATATGTAAATTTAAATATTATTTTTATTGTAAGGGAAAATATATTTATTTATTTATTTTGTATATTATTGAATTTGGATTTGAATTGGTTATGAAATTTTTGAAAAAAATGTATTAAATAAAATAATTTTGTTTTTTAGTAAATAAATATGTAATATTATTATGGTTTTGATTATAGAGTTTTTATATGGTTTTAAATCAATTTAGATTCATCTTAACTCTAATATATTAAGAGTCAAGTGGGATCAAATATTTTTTTACTCTAAAAGAGGCTTCAATTTCAAAGGATTTTATCCCTCTCACCTTTTGTAGATCTAGAGTTAAGATGGATCTATGCTAGTCTAATTATTAATTATTTTAATTAATTAATTAATCAATTTATTTATTTTTATTTAATTTGATAAAGTAAAGATGTTTTAATAATAGTTATAATTATTATTATAATTTTACTTAGCCAAAATATTTAACAAGATAGGATAGGACATCACAACATCTCTTTCATATTGGCCTGAGTACCTCTTGGAGCAATAAGTTTGATGACTTTATATTAGTTTATATGTAGAATTGAATTTCTATGTTGTAGTTATCACTATTTCCTAAGCAACTCTTATAAACAATTATGTATTTGTGAATATGGAGATGTCCATAACATTCCCCACCACCATTCTGTAGCATTTATAGACAATTATGTATATATGAATGTGATGATGTTGTTGATATTTATCACCACTATTCTGATTTCCCCTCATATATTATAAAATCCCACTTTGCATATCACATTTCTCCTTTTGAGTAACTATTATGTATTTGTGAACTCTAGATTATTTTCTATATCACATTTGTCTTTTCGAGTAACTATTATGTATTTGTGAACTCTATATTATTTTCTATGCTAAATTGTATGAAAGTGTATCATTCATATTGTTCCAATCTAGGTTAATTATCAATGATTACATTAGATAAAATATGAAATGTGATAACCATCCACTCTCGATGTATGTTAGCTACGTGGAATATATGCTACTTGATAGTTACAACTTATCATCACTATTTCAACATGCATAATTGGATATTGTTATAATTGACCTTCCTCCCCAAAAGTGACTTGCAAGCAAAGCTTTGATCTGTAATTCAATTTTCTTTGATCTTTGAGGTTTAGGTACAAATTACACATGCAGGCAAATCATGAGTAGCAAATATTATTCTTATTAACATATACATATTTATTAGTTCAAAGTACAAATGAATTGTAAGTCGATTCTAAATTTACTACTTTGATAACATAATGTTATCTAAATTTTTTCTATTCTTAGTCTCCTCACCAAGAAAGTATGTGGACTTGATATGTCTTAAGAAGGGAAATCCAAGCATCCTTTGGTGTATACACATGTAACTTGTAGTAGTTTTATGTCCTTCAAACTTAGGACAACACTGGCTAATGGTTTTGAATCCCTTTCTTCCACTTTACTACTCCATTTGATTCAAAGGGAATAAGGATCATCCCATCACTATTTTTATAAACATGCTGGCATAGCCATTCATTTTATCTTGAGATAGTGATACTCATTACATCAAACTACACAAGGGTTCTCCACATAAGCTAGGATTTGTTCACCTTCCTGATTTAGCATGGAAGGCTCATAGAGTTTTAGATTCTCTACATTCACAAATGAGTAAATGCACATATGTGGTGGTAAACTAAATCGATAATAATTATCAACCACCTTTTGTAGTATCTCGACTGGACCATACCTCAGAGCCTTAATTTTATTACTTGCCCCCTAGAGCTTTTCCTTGTTCGATTGTAGCCATACTTTGTCTCCCACCTTGAACAATTTATTTGTTCTATGATGATCACACCTAGCCTTATATTTATCGTGTGAATTTTATAGTGTATCTTGTACTTATATATGTATATACCTAATCTTCTCTATAAAAAAATTATCCCTTAATGCATATCCTATAAGATCTTCCCCCACTCCTCCTTGCTACTCATATGTAATGTCCAAAGGTGAAGGAAAAAAATATTAAAAACATGTTTCAAATTGGGAATTTGTTATAGAAGTGTCGATTTCTCTATTGCAAGAATGTTGTATATGTACTATATTTTCATCCCAAGTCTGTGGATGCTTTTGGATGCACCCCCTTAGAAGTTGCAACAAAGTCTTGTTGACTACTTTTTCCCCTTTTATTTGTGGATGCAATGTTTTATATCTCTTCAACTTCATGTCCATCTTCTCCCACAATGTAGTCCAAAATGCATTGAGGAATATTTTTTACTTGTTTGAAATGATGCTCCTTGGTATCTCAAAGTGCACCTAGACCTGTCTGCAGAGCAAGTTTTCTTATTCCTGCCCACTGATGGTTTTATTACAAGGCATCAGAACATACATCTTGTTGAACATGACAACTTACACGAACAGTTTGTCATGTCCCTTCCTTGTTGTTGGTAAACCTCCCACAAATTCCATGGAAATTCTTTCTGAAAGATGAGTGGGTACAAGGAATGGATGATATAAACCATGCTTCATGTTGCTAGGATTTCTAGTATAAGAAAACATGCATCGTCTTATGAACCTAGCTGTATTTTCTTACATCTTGAGCCAATACACATACCTCTGCAAGTTGACCACTATCTTCCCTACATCAAAGTTCCCTACAAACCTAAACATAAACATAATTGGTGCATTGCATAGGTCAAATGGCGTGAGTAACCACTCTTACAAACCTTCTCTAGCTTTGAAGGTGGTCCTCTAAGTGTCATCTTATCTGAGTCAATCCTGGTGATATACAACCTTTAAGTATAAATTGGTGACGTATTTTTCTTGTTGCAATTGATCCAGTAGATCATTCATCCTAGGTGGGGGGTACCTTTTCTTGAGCGTTATTTTGTTCAATGCCATGTATTTTATACACATCTGCCAAGTCCCATCCTTATTTGGCACAATGATGATGGGTGACACACATCGTGGTGTACTTGGTCAAATGACACCTTGTTCTAGTAGTTATTGCAACTGTTTCTTCTCCTCACTTGATTCTATAATAGAGTACTTGTATACCCCAATTCTTAGCAATGGGGAGTCTAGAAATAGTCGGATCTCATGCTTTATTTCCCTCTTAGGTGGTAACCCTTTAAAATCTTAGTTTACATCCATGTATGCCTATAAAAATTCATCTAGTTATTGTTTTTCTTTGTTAATACACCCCTCGAGGGATGCATTTCCTCTAATAAACTCTTCTACAGACTAATTTTCTCTTAAAAACAATAAAACATACTTATTGATCAAACTGATCAATTTTTTCGCTTGGTTGGCAATTACTAGAGAAATTTTTGACTTGCCTTTATGTGTATTGATGGTGAACTATTTTTCATCCTTGACGAGCCAATACTGGTTGGTTCTCTGCATGAATGTTGCATCTTACATGCACATGACTGACTTTGAAATACACTCTACATACATGAAGGGAAACCACATCTAGTTCTACTTCATTAATAAAATAAAAAATGGTGAAAAATATAATTTTGCACCATTTTTTTTACATTCAGCTCTTCATCCTTATCTACCCATCCTAGTGGATATGGATTTCGATGATCATAAACTTCCAATCCAAATTTCTTGACTAGCTTTGCTGCAATGAGATTCACTTGTGATCCTAAGTCAAACAAAGTTTCAATCGTGGTATTCTTTACCTATATCCTTATATGGAAGAGTTTGGTCATTTGTTTTTCTTTCTCAGTTGAAGGGTACTTATATTCACTTCCTTATACACTGATGTACAAATAATTTTGTCATCCACGTCTGAGCTAATTTCAACTTGGTTGCTTGAATTCGTGGCCATGAGATTCTTATTCCTAATGTATTTCTCTTTATTCTTTGTGTTAAGCTCTAGATGCAACTTCTAACACTTCTCCTCTGTATGGATGTCAATGTTGCAGTGGTTGTAGTGGTTGCATGGATCTTTGCATTGATATGTTATGGCTTCCATATTTTTATATTTTCCCTCTTTTTTCATCTTCTTCCCCTCCTTAGAAGCATCGTGTTGCTCCTTCTACCTAAATCCACTTTATTTTGCTTTCTTCATACATATGTTCTTCGTGTATTGTGCCAATGCACAAGCCTCTTCCACTAATTTGGGTTTGAAAACCATCACTTGCTCATGAATATGGCTTTGTAGACCCCCCAAATACTTCAGGAGTACATATAGGTTCTTTTGGGGAGATACCAAACATTACGTCCATCTTTCTTAACTTTGTGGTATACTCTTGTATGCTTTTCCTTGACTTTTATGTAAAGTAGTGCCACTGGATCCACACTTAGCCACTAGATGCTCTCCCTCTAACCTCGGGGTCTTCATGTGGATTTCCCAACAACTTAGCGCATGGACCTCCAATTTCCTTCGTGCTAATGAAATCTTTTATTCTTCCTTAAATTGATGGATACTGAAGTACACTTTGAGTTGCTGGAACGAATGATTTAACTTCAGAACATCGCTCTCACCATGCTATGGCCTAATATCAATATTCACTTCCATTTTGAATAGGGGTAGTGATTGATTCATGACACTCGAACTAGGTTGACCCTTTTGGGTTCTTTCTTTGGCTAGTTATTTGTTTCTAATCAATCTCTTCATCCCGCTTCCTATTTTTCCTCTACATTAGAATGCCCATCCTCTCGAATATCCCAATTTTATTGTTCAAGGCCACCATGAGGATATTTACTTTACGATTTATATCTTCTACTTATTTTTCAGCAATGAAAACCTCTCCTCTACAGGATCACAAAGGTTATTCACATATTTGTCAGCGATGATTAGCGTTTTACAACTTTTGGCCCAACTGGTCTAAATCCCCTATAAATCTCCACTTTATACCCAAATAAACTTGCTATGAGACAATAGGATAGATAAATTTCCATGATTATTCTACTGGACAGCTCATCACAATATATCTAATAAAATATACTTAAAAACCCAATATCTACACTCTTACAATTATTTCTCTATAGATAGATCACCATTAATAACATATGCATGCGAGTCAAAATTATGTATAAAATAAATAATAGTGAAAAAAAACTCATGCACACATTTGTCACAAGACATGATCTCGTATACGCTTAGGGAGAAAAACCTAGTTAGAAGGTGAGGCTACTCCACTTTCTTTCTTTGAATGGAAATCTAGTTAAGAGTACAAAGAAGTATGGTATGTTGCCCATGGGTTATTATAATGCACAAGTCCTCCCCTTGTGCTCTACCTTTTATCCCTCTTGGCTATTTTTTCTCGGCTATTGAAAAAAATGTACTCGAAAGAATAGAACCCCTTTTCCTTCTAGTGGATTGGTTATAACACAACTCAATAACCTAGTCGTGGTTAGGTTTGACTACCCCACCTCTTAACCAGAGTTACAATAGAAAATATTTTAGATTCTTCTATATCATATCATGTGGATAGCCCCTCTTTCATGAATAATGGAGGCTGACATGACATCCTCTTGAATTATGGTGTTGAAAATACGAAGGTCAACTTCTAAATGGAATAACTTTTGCATATGGTCCTTGTTTGACATGATTTTTGTATCATTTGAATAATATATGTGTTTAGAATAGGGAAAAAAGTACCACACTAGGGAAACAAAGTTCTACCTCCCAGAAAACATTGTTTAATGCATCAAAATACTCGCGAAAGCTTTTAGACCCTAATTTGTTAAGGTGGGTCACATCGATAAAAATGGTCCTAGGAGATGATTCGTCCACTTTCCTCTCTGAAAACATTGAGATGGGTGAAAAACTATACAATCGAATACAGAAAATTAATTCCAGACCTACAAGGTGCCAAACAAAAGGTTAACAGAGATTTGATCCCTCTTAGTACTAGGCGCGCACACACACACACACAGATATATATATATATATATATATATATATATATATATATATATATATATATATATATATATATATATGAAATGGATTTTTTCAAGGCATTTTTTCTAGTTAATTTTAAATAAAATCTAGTGGAGATTTTTTAAAAGTTGAGCTTAAGTTGTTTAATCCATATAATTCTAGTTTCCTAGGGTTTTCAAAGGTTCTAAATCCATATATGCATTCAAACATGTATTTTAAATTACAAAAAATCGCATATATATATATATCTATATATATATATATATATATATATATATATATATATATGTTTACCGAAACATCACCAATAGTAATTGACTATTTTAACTCAATCTATTTTACTTAATAATTTTTTTATTTTCTTTAATTCCATTTTATTTTTATTTTTATTTTTTTATTTTTTGTGAGTTACCCAAGTCAAATATTTACATAATAGGACATTATAATATCTCTTTAATAGTAACTAGAGAGTGTCTCTCCACCATTATTATTATTATTTAATAAATTACTTTATTTTTGTTTATGAGTTATAGTAAATTTTTATTTTTATTATTATATTTTTGTTTTAAATATTACATATGAACTTAACATAAAATGAATTACACATCAAAATCTATATTAAATAGTAAATAAATTACATATCTCATATTAAAAGGTAAACTATTTCTATTTTACTTTCAATTATGTCTTTATATAAAACTGATTTAAAATTAAGATGAAATTTGGTTTATTTTATTTGTGGCTAACATTAAATTTTTAATTATTACTATTTTTAATTTATTGATATTCTGTTTTTTTTAATATTTTTGAATTTAAGGTGACAAGCTGTAAAGGTTTACATTGTATAATAATATTATTGTAAAGTTGGTAACACAGTTTAATAAATAAAAAATATCATATAATATAGTGTTGTATGTAGATCAAATATTTAATTAAAAATCATTTAAAATAATATGTATTTTATGCTTAGTATTAGAATAATATTATAAGATTATTTAATAAAATTTATCGTAAAATTTTAAAATTACAGTTAATAATATATATAATTTTTCTTTTATTAATTTAATTTTAATAAAAAATTAAAAATCTAATCAGATTTTAACCTTTGATATTAAAAAAATCAAAGGAAGTCGTTCAAAGTGTTTCCTTATTCATGGTCTTATTGATAAAAGCATATCATTCAAAAGAGTCAATGGCCTTCACCCAGGAATCCTATACTTTCTAAACCCTTTTGGGGAAAAAGTATTTTAATTAATAAATTTATTAGGTTTTTACATTATATGCCGGTCATATCTTTGAAAGACATTCTTGCTTAAGTAAATTTTGATAACGGATGTAGCCAATATATTTTTATTTTTTTGTGCCCAGTATTATTATTTTAATAATTTTTTTACTATAAATATTTTAGGGAAGAAGAATTTAGATAAATTTGATGAAGTAAAGAATATAAAAGGGAAAGTTTGGATTATTATAATTTTAACTAAATTGGATTGATTATTTTTTCCGTTAAAATGGAGTGATTAAAATGATTTTAATTAATTAATGAGTTAACTAATTATTTATAGAGCATAATCAATTTAATAAGTATCTTTTTTTTTTATATAGTTTGATATAGGGGATTGATAAAAAGGCTTATGCACTAAATATTTAATAATGGGTGGTTTCTATAAGAAAGAATAAACGAGAATTAGAATCAAATGCTTTAGATGCTAAATGTTTTTACATACATAATTGTTAGAAATAAATATATTCAAAATAAAAATCTCAATTCCACTCATGCTCCTCTCCTCTCCTCTAGCTAAAACTCTCCCATTGAACAACTTGGTATTTCCATAGTCACAAACATCTAGCACATAATAAATATAGTTCATTAATATCTATCATAATGAAAATAGATGAGTCATTGAGGAAAAAATGTGAAACTAATTTAACAAAAATTATAAGCCTAATCCAACTAAAAAAAATAAAAAATTACATAATTAGCATCAAATCAGTATATTGTGCTTTATCACATTAATATACAAAAATGGAGGTTACTTCAATTATTGAATGTCATATAGTACAATATGAGTACACTTTACCTAGTAATAATGAACTAGATAAAATGCATTGACATTTATTATTTTCAATCTAGAAGTTTGAATGCATAATTAGTTATAAAAAATAAAAACTCTCTATAAAAATTCATATTAAAACATGTATCTTCTGAAACTTTCTCCTAAATTTTTTGTTATGTTATGAAAAAACCAAAATCTTATATTAATTTTTTTTTATTATCTTAAAAGTATTGTAGCTTTTCAATATAATTAATTTAAATTTGGACTAAAATATGTATGTCTATATATATTTTTTGGTGGTATTAAGTTAGCTCACAAATATATTCACTTAAGAGTTCATAAAACTTCAAACCATTCTCATCAACCACCCAAAATACTCCCAATTAAATTCCCAAAATAATCCCAATTAAATTATTTTCCAGTCAAATTATTTTCTAAAATATTAATAAATATAAAAATCCAAAACATCATAATCGCGTCATGGTTGTTGATACACTATTAACATTGCGATTATTCTTGATCATCCGTAACATGTTCTATTTATAAATATTATAAACAATTAATTGAAAATTTCGGTTTTTCTTAAAAATTAATCTAAAAAATAAACATAAATAAAACACCAATGTTTTCCGATGCAAATTTAAAAGGTAGAACAAAACCACCTCAAATTTCTGCGATCATATATTGGATTACTATTATTATACTTGTAACATTTTTTGTATTGTAATAAGAAACGATGTACAATGAGCGATTTCAACGAATACAATTATATAGTATTAATGTGACGTATCGAGATTAATACTATATTCTCGTTTTACTGAATTACATCCATTTGTGATTTTATCCGATGGAGTTTCTAATCGCCCATGGACATCTGATTTGGTACTTATTTACATACAACAAAATCTGCTTTTGAATGAATTGTTCACAGATGTAGGATCGAAACAGCCTGTGACAGGATGTCTTCTGCCAGGATACTGTAAGTTTTCTCTGTTGGATGGAAAGAATCCCAGAACACGTGTTTCGATGGATCGCGACAGATGGGGGTCAAGGGGGTGCACAGTACTGATGCCTCCAGCAAACCTGTTCCGCAGCAACCTCTCCTCACTTCTTCAAAGCCTTCCACACATTAATTAATTTATAAACTGTTAGGAAGATCTGCACATAAACGCCCCCATATATATTCCAGCATTAAGGGATAAGAAAGAGCGAGAATATTACCATATTTTTTGGGATTCGTTATCATGTCAAGCAGCTTATCATATATGTCAATATAAGCCATTTTAAGACCAGGAAGTGTGGGTTTCAAAGTCTCTAGTAAGGCTGCAGCTTTTTTATTGAATGAGATCGCAGCATCATTAAACTCATCTACGCACGCGTCACCGATCAAGTTGTGTAGAGTAATTTGTGAAGGCAAGCATCCAAAAGGAGGAAGACTGATGAGGCCAAATAGGGTGGCACCTTCGCTGTAAATACCCTGTCACAAAATCATTTGTTAATGACAGCTATATTAGCGCAAGGTTATCAGCAGTAATTTATCTATTCATGATCATAAAAAGGATTAGATCAAATCCTAATAATTATCAATCAAGTAATTATCAATTTTCCTAAAAAGGATCTGATCAAATCCTATAGGATTTTGATACAAACAGATCAAGATAGTGTTTATCACTTCTCGTAAAGTCTAAATATAGATATATACCCGTCGACACGAAATATCGTTAAAATCTATTCAGTGAAATCCTTTGAAAAAAAACACATCTCAATCAAGTAATTATCAATTTTCCTAAAAAGGATTAAATCAAATCCTAAGGAATTTTGATATAAACAGATCAACACAACGTTTATCACTACTCGTAAAGTCTAAATATAGATATATACATGTCCACATGAAATATCATCGTTAATGTAAAGTCAATATGATCACCTCAATAAATCTTGAGAGGGAGGTGAGAAGATGATCCTGGAATCCTGTAACATTATAGTCTGCTCTAGTAATGGGATTGATATAATAAGTATTGGTGAAGTCATCGGATCCGGTACTTAACACAAACAAGGCTCCTGATATTATCTCGCTGGCATTCTCCCCGCCTACCATATTTACAAGCCGCCGTCGATAAAGCTTGAAATTCTCCAATTGGTGTCCCAGAGTTAGAACATTCTGCATGAATTCAAAATTATATTTCAGCTATGAAATGCTTTTCTATATATCTATGTGCTGTGTAGCAGAACATATAAAACATGTACTAACCATGGTATGCGAGGTAGTGTCATCGTATCCAGAAGCAGCAGAAGCAAAACTGGCTCCCCTAAGAATTAGTGGTCCTCGGAATTCAGGATCCAAAGATGCGTGCACTATATCTGGAAGGCCTGCCAATCCGGCTGTATACAGCGGGAAAAATTAAACATAAACATTATTACCAACAGATAATAAGAGTACTAGAATTGGAAGATTTAAAGCTAAACATTTTACCAATGGATAATAACAATCTTAGAATTGTGATCATTATACATAAAAGTGTTCCGGATCAATTAGAAGCACTTGTAAAAGAAGCCTACTATGAGTTCCTATCATCATCTATGCAAACCAAACCATGATATATTTCCTTTCTACATTAAAATATAAAGTGAAAAGAGGGGGACAGTGAACTTACAGAGTATATCTGTTACTAATTTTCCGTTTGTAAATCGACCAGTGGGTTTATGATCCATGAAATCTCTCCCATATGGAGGAAAGTTGGCCTTTGCAAGAGTTACAAGTTCATTGTTATTGCCAGGGTCTACAGTAGAATCTCCAAAGAAGTAGATGGCTGGCACCAAAGGCTTTGTGGCACTTGTCTGTGTGTTGGTTAAATTTCGCAGACGTAATGCCAGGAAAATACTCAGACATGTAATAAATATACAAACAATAAGACGCCCCTCCATAGCTGATACTTTGTCTGAATTGCTATGGCACGCCCATGTTAAATAGCAGCGTGATGGGTTTGCATCGGGCTGTTGACGATAGAGATGAGTTACTTGCCTACCTAACCTGGCACAGGATGTAATTTGACTGACGGATCACAGAGTAGATTTTGACGGGGTCAATTTGCTTAGCCAATGGAATTAATTCTTCATGTTATGATTATTTTTTATTAGAGTGTGTTTACATCGATGTTAGTTTATCAATGGAACAACAATGCGTTGAAATAATGGGAGGCCATCAATTCTGTGCGATTGGGTTGATTTTTATCATGCTTTCAGAAATCGTAATGTGAGACAGAAGATGGTCATATTTAATATTCTATGAAAAGTAGAAACATACTTCTTAAATATCACGTGGGCTTCCATTTCAACGTTAACA
The DNA here is from genome assembly GCA_031772625.1 of Pinus tabuliformis. Classification (NCBI taxonomy): domain Eukaryota; kingdom Viridiplantae; phylum Streptophyta; class Pinopsida; order Pinales; family Pinaceae; genus Pinus; species Pinus tabuliformis. The sequence goes on along the minus strand of CM062816.1, from coordinate 734,659,484 downwards.
AGATGCCTTCAAAAATATTTCACGCGAAAATATGTTTATATCGGATTCTTGGCCATTTCTTTCGGATTCGGTGGTTGAAGGAGAATAAACAACTCATGCTTTGCCGATGAGTATATGTTGACTTTTAATTTTTTTTTAATTAAGATTCTAGATGGATTCTTATGTTCAAATATGTTCCGAATATTCACCAACTACTGTGGTGTGTTTGAGAGTTTATTAGATTATATTGAATTTTAATAAATTTCAAAAATTTGATATCTGCGCTTTTAATGGAATCCAGATAATTCAGTTTTTTTTGTAGTTTAGTTTTGTTCTCTTACAATTTCCGTGCACACAACTGAACCTTTAACTGTAAAATTTAGACAACCAATATTTACCAACATTTAAGCCACCCATATTTACGAGCCTATAAACCCATTAATACTAAAAGCTATATATGCCAACAGTTAAATTTAATCAGGTACATTATCCAGGTGGGCTTATACCGCCGAAGCCCATTAGCGGACCTATAGGCTCGTAAATATGATTCCGCGCGAAGTTTCCGTAAACCCGTCACCGCACATCACAGCTGGCAGCGCCAGCAGGGTACGGCGGAAGCGTCGGTGCTGCAAAGAAAACATGACCTCAGGTACGAACCCCTGGATTGCCGCCACGTCCTTGAGATTTGGATTCCCGGTATATTGCCCAACACGTTTTGCAGATAGGGGATGGTGGCTGCCGGCCCGCGGGAATGATTTCATTATGTCCGCGGAGACAGTACAGCAGTCTTTGGGTGGTATATGAATCTACAATAAAATTTATGGTTAAACTATTTTTGGTATAAGTGAAAATTTTGTTAGAAAATTATTAGAACGAAGGTGCCATGGATAATCCTTCCAATCGTACTTCACGGAGTGAATATTTTTACCCTTTTTCCGTGCAACATTTTTGACTGCTATGCCAATTCTTTTTTCCTGCTGTTTAAATTATGTTCTTAGGGCAAAAACAAACCCTAGTTTTTCGATTGGTTCTGTGGGGATACCAGAGGCCATCGGAATTGTTATATCTTCCGGGCATTTTATTTGGAGGATTGTTCTTTTATTTTATCTCTTTTGGCTATGAATGAATAATTTGCAAACATCAATATTTTGGGCAGCGAGGTAAGTGTTCGTTTCTCCCGAAAATTCTGCGATTCATTCTCTGAAACTAGTTATTTTAATATGGTAGTGCCCAAAACCGGAAGCCAATTACGCGATAGCCAATGCGACAAAACGCTGAGAGTTGCTGCTCTGGCCATCAGGATGGGCCGTAGTGTCATGCACTAAGTCTCACTGTGTTTGGCAGGCGAGAAGGATTACGATGGCGGACCGTCCACCCATGTGTTCGGTGAATTTCACCGAGTATACATAATTTTTTACACACATTTAAATTAAAATTTCCTCAAACTAATCATTAAAAAAAAAGATATTCACGTTTTTTTGACGACAATGTTAAAATTCAACAAAATATATTTTCGTTGGACACCTAAAATTATATTTTATTGACAACTATATTCTATATTTGATTATTAAATGATAACTATACTCTATATATTATCATATACTTAAAAAAAATGAAATATTTTTCCTTTTTCAATGGGATTTCCCACGTGAAGGATTCAAGCTTTACTTATTCAAACATACACCAATGCTTTTATCAATTTCATTTTTTGAAATTTCTTTTATCAATATTAAATTATTTTACCTTATTAAATTAATCAATAGTTTAAAAATAAATTTAGAGGTAAAGAATACAATGAATATTATTTAGAAAAAAAAATAATTATTATTTTTATTATTATCATTATAGACCAGCTTTAATAAATTTTTCATAAATTATTATTTTTTAAGCTAATAATTTTTTTTAATATATATATATATATGGGCTTTTTTTTAAATGGAAAATTTTAAATTTAAATTTAATTATCAATTAAATTGATATTATTTTTAAGAGTGACTTTAATGGTTAAGAGCATGTGTTTCTTAGTAAAAGGTCATACGTTCAAAACCACAGGGGGTAATGTATGCCTTAATAGACTTAGCACTCAAACCACTATGTGGAGATGGGTCATGACATTAAAATTGAATAATAATGAATTAATAATTTTAATAATATTTACTACTACTACTACTACTAATAATAATAATAATAATAATAATAATAATTAATATCAATCTGGACTTAAATTAATAAATTGAGAAATTAATAAGTATTACTAGCACAACCACATTAAAAATATTAATGTGGTTCATATAGACCAATGCTCCTTGTATATCTAACACTGATAAATATATATTAATAAAAATAATATTATTACAACAACAATAATAATTATTGTTAGTATTTTAAATTTATATTAATTAATATTTAATATTTAATTTAAAATTATTTGATATAATTTAAAATTTTTATAATAATATTAATCCAAAATAGTAGTAATATTAATTAGCAAGAACCACACTTGTTGGCTCAAACGCTTTGACAAATGAATTTTGATGTGATTTCATAGAAAACATTTCTCAATAAACTTGATATGGATCATAGAAGCCTAAATTCAACAATAATTATTTTGATAGATGTGGTTGATATACGCCGAAAGCTTCATTTATATCTATAATATTCAAAAAATAAATATATTCAATTAAATATAAATACAATTAAATAAAATTAAAAATGAATTAATAATGATAATAATAATTTATCATTTCATTTTCCTAAAAAATAAATAAATAATTAATTAGTTTAAATAAATAATGATTTATATTAAATGAATATTTCTTATTAAATAATTTTAATACATACTAAATAAATTAAATCAACCATAATTAACGATGGTAGATTTTCATCAACCATGATTAACCTTGATTATAGTGTCTTTGATCATGATCAACAATTATGGTCAACCATGGATAAGCATGGTCAATCATGGTCAAAGATGTCATATAAAATAAAACATGGTCAACCATGGTCAAACATCGCATTGTGACAGAGATTATCACGATATGGAAACCAGCCATGGTCAATCAGGCTCCAATATCGCATTGTGACAAGAATTGTGTCAATATGAAAGTCAACTGTGGTCAACCATGTTTATTTTGGTGTTTATAATATTTATCTTAGGGTTTATATACCTTGGGTTTATAATATTAGTCCATTGGGTTTAATATTATTCCCTTGGGTTTATAAGATCAATCCCTTAGGTTTATTACCCCCTTAGGTTTATAATATCAATCATACTCAACCATTGTCAATCATAGGCAATTATAGTCAACCATTGTTGAATGTCACATTATGACAAGGATTGTCTCAATATGAAAATCAACTATGATTAACCATATTTATTTTAATGTTTATAATATTTATCTTAGGGTTTATATATATTGGGTTTATAATATTAGTCCCTTGGGTTTAATATTGTTCCCTTGGGTTCATAATCTCTTGGGTTTATTAATATTAAATATTAATTAATATAAATTTATAATAATAATAATAATTTTATTGTAACAATATTATCTTTTTCAACCATGATTAACCATGGTTGAATTTCATCAACTATGATAAACTTGGATTATAGTCTCTTTGATCATGATTAACAATGATGGACAACTATGGTCAATCATGGTCAACCATGTTTGTGGTAAGGATTGTCTCAATATGAAAATCTACCGTGGTCAACCATGTTTATTTTAGTGTTTATAATATTTATCTTAGGGGTTATATACCTTGGATTTATAATCTTAGTCCCTTGGGTTTAGCATTATTTCCTTGGGTTCATAACCTCTTGGAATTTTGGTATTAATTCCTTGGGTTTATAATATCAAACCCTTGGGTTTATTATTCCCTTAAGTTTATAATATCAATCATGGTTAACCATCATCAATCATAGCCAAGCACGGTCAACTATGGTTGAATGTGGCATCATGACAAAGATTGTCTCAAAATGAAAATCAACCATGGTCAAGCATGTTTATTTTAGTGTTTATAATATTTATCTTAGGATTTATATACCATGGGTTTATAATATTAGTCCCAAGTTTGATTTAATATTGTTCCCTTGGATTCATAATCGCTTGGTGTTTTAGTATTAATCCCTTGGGTTTATAATATAGATCCATTGGGTTTATTATTCCTTTGGGATTATAATATTAATCCTTTGGGTTTATTATTCCCTTAGGTTTATAATATCAATCATCGTCAACCATCGTTGATCATTGCAACCATGGTCAGCAATGGTTAACCATGGCGCATTGTGACAAGGATTGTCTCAATATAAAAATCAACCATGGTCAACCATGCTTCTTTTAGTATTTATGATATTTATCTTAAGGTTTATATAGCTTGGGATTATTATATTAGTCCACTGGGATAAATATTATTCCCTTGGGCCCACGGGGCTTTGGATTGATAGTGAATGGGTGTGTTGTTAAGGCACTCCTTGCGATAGGTCACCGGTTCAAATCCCCCATGGGTACTTAGGTTAGTCTAATAGATAAGAAAAAAATGTTATTTCTTTGGGTTTATTAATATTAAATATTAATTAATATAAATGTATAATTATCCCTTAGGTTTATTATTCTCTTGGGCTTATAATACCAATCCCTTGGGTTTATTCTTCCGTTAGGTCTATAATATCAATCATGGTCAACCATCGTCAATCATAGCCAACTATGGTCATTCATGGTTGAATGTCACATTGTGACAATGATTTCCTCAATATGAAAATTAACTATGGTCAATCATGCTTATTTTAGTGTTTATAGTATTTATCTTAGGGTTTATAATATTAGTCCCTTGGGTTCATAATCCCCTCAGGTTTTAGTATTAATCCCTTGGGTTCATAATATCAAACCCATGGGTTTAATAGTATTGACAAGGATTGTCTCAATATGAAAATCAACCATGGTCAACCATGTTTATTTTAGTGTTTATAATATTTATTTCAGGGTTTATACACATTGGGTTTATAATATTAATCCCTTGGGTTTATAATATCAATCTCTTGGGTTTATTAATATTAATTATTAATTAATATAAATTTATAACAATAATAATAATAATAATAATTATTATTATTATTATTATTATTACTATTATTATTATTTATTGTAATAATATTATTTTTATTAATATATATTTATCAATGGTAGATACAAATGAAGCCTTAGGCGTATATCAACCACATTATTGTAGGGTTTAGATACTGTGGGTTTAATCTTTCATTGAATGGTTGACCATGGTTTATGAAGTCTTTCGCTATATCAACCACATTAATAATTTTAATGTGGTTGTGCTAGTAGTTATAAGTTAACATCATCATTTCATTATGCACCATTCAATGCTATTATAATCCACCTTCCTCCTAAAAAGTGACTTGTGTGCAAAGCTTGGTCTTGTAAATGAGTTCCACTTAGAACTTTGAGGTTTAGGTACAAATTACACATGCATGCAATTCATTAGTAGGTAATTTTATACTTATTATCATATGCATAGATTAGTTGTAGGTACAAAAAATGGAAGTAAATTCTAAATTCACTACATTTATATCATAATGCTATCTAACTCTTATTGATCCCTAATATCCCTTACCGAAAAGGTACCTAGAGCTCTTATATCTTAAGAAGGATATTCCAAGTTCTTAAGAATGACATTCCAAGCATCCTTTGATAGTTTTTATGAAGAGCATTCCAAGTATCCATTGATATTTTTACATTTGCAATTTGCAATAGTTATGTGCTCTTCAAGATTAGGACTACAATAGCTAATGATTTTGAATCGCTTGCTTCCACTTTACTACTCCATTTGATTAAGAGGGGATAAGGATTCTCCCATGGATGTGTCTATAAAGATCCTTTTATATGCATTTATTTAATCTTCAAATAGTGACACCCATTGCATCAACCTACGCAAGGGATTAACAAAAGTGGTGGAAAAGCTTCTCATAAGGATTGGGATTTTCATGAGTCATATTCCTACTCCAATGAAGAACGTGTTAGTAAAAGATAGGTCAAGCTATGATAATTGAGATCGAACAACATATAGAGGTAGGTTACAATGCTAATGAACTTAAACTTGTTATTTTCTTGACCCTAACCTTGATTATCGTTTGAAATTAATATGTACATGAAGAACCTAGCTTATAGAAACTCTTCTACTAAAGGTAGACCCACAAAGACAATATGAAGTAATTTTTATTAAGATTAGCTATCAATATTATTTTCATTGAGACTCTAGAGGCATGATCAAGATGAATGATTAAGGGCTTGAGTGTTACAAATTCATCAACTTACCACCTTTTCTCTACTATTTTCTGGTAATTTTATATTCATTAATACGAAAGTTCATCAAAAGTAATTCAAAGGAATACATGGACATGGAAACTTACTAGGGAGAGAGCACTATTGACACTATAATTTATCTGAAATGATACACTCAAGATTTTATGGTTAGGAAGGTGGCCAAGACGGTGGTACCATTGAGATATATTAGACTCAAATGACCTGGAGAGTCTTTCCTCTAGTTGTTGATACTAACTAGCATAGATCCATCTAACTGTGGATCTGCCAACCACTTAGAGGAATCAAATCTCTCAAGATGAAACACTCTTTTTGAGTGCAGAAATTGAGGAAAGTTTTTCACCTCGAGATATTTGATTCCTTCAACTTTTAGTAAATCTCAATTTAGATGGATCTATGCTAGTTTTGAGAAACACACTAACAAATTTTTTTAACTATAATAAATTTCTTATTTTCACTTCTTTTATATATAATATATATAAGTAGTTGAGATTGAAATATTTTATTTATAATTCACACATTAAAATTTTAATACATATAACATCACATTCAGATTCTAGAATAGAATACATATATCCATATAATATAACTCTCTCTATATGTGTGTGTTTGTGTGTGTGTGTGTGTGTGTGTTGAGTGTTATATATACATACAAATTCTATACACACACTTTGTTTTTTAATTGATATTTTTCTTGTATATATAACACTTCCTTTGTTGGTCCCTTACATCCTCTGGACATCCCACCCTTCTCCATCCCTAGCTCTGGACTTCCCTCTACTACCAATCCATGTTCTCTTCACCAACAACTGGTTTTCTATTCTCATTTCTACACCCTCTCCAACTTCTTTAGTCATGCTTCCAGGAAGAATTTAGAAAAGGATTATTTTTTAGTCGAGGAAACCCTCTCCTTTAGTCGTATCCTCTGGTCATTCTTTATATACGTTATTATTCTTCAAGGTTTACTTGCCTTATGACTCTCTATCTTTATATTCCCTTTTCCTAATCTATCTTTATTTGATTCATCTCTTAAGACACCTGCATTCTTTGGAGAAGGGGACACAATGAGTACAACTACATTCTTACAAGAATAAATAACCTACATTCTATTACTGATATGATCATGCATCTTGTATGAGCTTATCTGTCATTTTATGAGCTTGTCTTATCACTGTCTCTATTCCTCAAATGGTAAGCGAAGCTACACCACATTGAAATATTTTATTTATGATTCACATATTAAAATTTTAATACGTATAACATCACATTCAATATCAATAAAAAAATCAATATGTGTGTATCTATCTATCTATATATATATATATATATATATATATATATATATATATATATATATATATATATATATAAACACATTCGATACACACTTATTGATTTTTTTTTAATTAATATTTTTTTAAAGTTACATATCAAATCTACATTAAATATAGAAATAATTATAAATCTCCCTCATGCCTGGAATTAAAGAGAACCTACTAATGGAATAATGTTTCTCACATATACCTATAAATTACACATATCCCTAGTAATAGGAAGTGAAAAGGTAAGATCTTCTTAATTTAAATTACTATATTTTTATTTAATATGAACATTGAAATATTTAAGTATTGAAGAAATATCAATAACATTATTGTTTGCTAACTCTACATTTAAGTATTGAAGAAAGTAAATATCTCCTTCATACTAAAATGTAATGTTTTTCTTTACCTTTAAATGCTTTATATCTTTATATAAAGTTGATGGAAGTATTTTATTTATGACATAAATTTTTTATTGGTTATTATTATTTTTGATTGGTTAATGCAAGTATCATTTTATTATTTAGCATATAGTATATATTATGACAAGGAGATGTTAAAAAATAAAATTATTATAATAATAATTGTATTATTGGGTGTAAGATCCATAGTTGAAAGTATGCTTATTATTATTAAGAGTAAAATAATAGTATCATGGCATATATTGTTATCTATCCATATAAAATAATAGAATGTATGTGAATATATAAAGTTGGAATTAATGGAGAAATCTAGTGATTTCTAAATTAATTTATTACTAGGACAACCTCATTAAAATATTAAAGTTGTTGATATAGGCCTTACCACTGATAAATATATATTAATAAAAATAGAATTATTGCGATAAAAGTATTATTATTATTATTATTTATATTGATTAATATTTAATACTAATAAACCAAAGAGATTAATATTATAAACCGAAGGTATATAAACCCTAAGATAAATATTATAAACACTAAATAAACATGGTTGACCACAATTGATTTTCATATTGAAACAATGCGATGTGGGACCATGGTTGACCATGATTGACCATGGTTGTCCATGATTGACCATCATTGATGATCATGATTGAAGAGACTATAATCAAGGTTGATCATGGTTGATGAAATTCGACCATGGTTACTCATGGTTGAATTAATTTATTAAGTAATATTTATTAAAATTATTTAATAAGAAATCATTATTTATTTAAAATAAATCATTATTTATTTATTTATTATAACAAAATGAAGTAATAAATAGTAGTAGTAGTTGTTGTTGTATTATATATTTGTTTTTAAATATTATAGATAGAAATGAAGCCTTGGAAATATATCAACCACATTTACTAAAATAATTATTGTTAGTTAATATTACTGCTATTTCAAGTTAATATTATTTATTAAATTTTTAGATTATATTAAATAATTTAAAATTAAATAAAATTAAATAAAAAATATTAACTAATATAAATTTATAATAATAAATATAATAATTTTATAGTAATAATATTTTTTTATTAATATATATGGTAGATAGAAACGAAGCCTTGGCATATATCAATCACATTAATATTTGTATGTGGTTGTGCTAGTAATATTTATTAATTTATCAATTATTAATTTAAATCTGGATTGATATTTTATTTTTATTATTATTATTATTATTATTATTATGTCTATGGTAGTTCAATTGGTGATTAAAGTAATGTGAAGTCTATGAAAACTGAGAAATCTAAGGTTTACGAAGAGGAGGACAAGTAGTAGACCCCCATAGATTTATTAATAATTACGTATAATAATAATAATAATATAAATTTATAATAAATTAAAAATATCATAAACTTAATTAATAATTAAATTTAAATTTAAAATATCTTTTCAAAATAAAAGCATATATATATATATATATATAATTTATGAAAAATAATTTTAATAAGACTTGTCCATAATAATAATAAACACATAACAATTAAATTTTTTTTTTTTTCCAAATAATATTCATTGTATTTTTTATCTCTAAGTTTATTTTCAAATTATTAATTAATTTAGTAAGATAAAATAATTTTATATGGGTAAATTAAATTTCAAAAACTGAAATTAATAAAAACATTGGTATATGCTTGAATAAGTAAATATTGAATTGTTCACATGGGCAATCCCATTGTAAAAGGAAAAATATTTCATTTTTCTTCTAATTATGTGATAATATATAGAGTATAGTTATCAATTAATAATCATATATCGAAAATAGTTATCAATTAAATTTATTTTTAGGTGTTTAAGGAAAATATATTTTATTGAACCTTTAACCTAGTCGTTAAACAACGTGAATGATCTAAATATGTAAACTTGTAGATTTTTAACAATTTGTAAGTGAAAATTATGTGTTTTTGGTAGAGGATCAATTTAATAAACACATAAAATGAATTTAACCACAATTTATAGCAAAAAAAAGATAAAATAAGCATATCTAAAACACATAATACAAAAAATGATAAAGGAGTTCACCTCTCTCCTAGGCTACATCTCCTGGTCCAACTTCCAATGAAGAGCTTCTTTTATTAAGTATTCACAATTATGTTTACATGCTCTAAAATAGCCCAAACATCACAATTAATGTCTCCAATGGATCCAACACTCTCAAAAACCCCCATTTTGATTCTTCTTGCACCTCATTTGGCCAAAAATTGAGTAAGTTATGCTTGTTTCAAGTTTTTTCCCAATTCTACAACTAATCATCCTTCAATTCTGCCTAAACCTGACTTGAGCATCCCAAACCCGGAATCAGCGTGCAAATATGGCCTAAAATCCCGCCTGATGGGTGAAATTGTAGAATAGTTAGTCCACCCATTAAGGCCCCAGTTCTGAAAATCTCGTTCACGTTGGCGCATATTATTACATTGGGGGTTGAGATTCCAGGGCCTAACTTCACGCCTTTTGGGTTTTCTAAGCCCCCATTCTTATGGTAATGATATGACCTGGCCTATCCCATCTCCTCCGTGCACTCCTAGTTCTATGCCCCATCCCATGGCCTTGGGTTGGACCCCTTGAATTGGTCCCCACCTCATTTCCGCTCGGTCTAAGTGCTAGCTCCAACGGTTAAGAGTTGGGGTTGTGGTCATGGGTTGAGCTAAGGCCTAGCCATTTGGCCCCTCCGCATGTGGTCGCATTCACGCTGGGGTGGCTAGAAGCTAGGACTTAGCCCTCCCCCCCCCCCCCCTAATGTGTGCTTTATGAAACTTTAAATAGGATTTTCGAACCATAGTAGTTAAGCAACACCATAGGCGGGCCAGTGGAGGGCTTGGATGGAATACTGTTGGTCCCATGTTCGAACCTCATGGAGGCAGTTCAACCTCAAACCATAATTTTACACCAATCTCAGGAGCCCATGTGGCAGCCACCCATTGGCCCACGTGGCCTCTCCTAATTAGACCACCTCAATGACCATTCAACCAATGGAATTACACCAACCACGAACGAATCCAAATGTGGCACTTATCACCATACCATTGGCCGATAGGAATTCCTGTCACCTTGTATGATCATTGTCAAGTGAGCATATGGATTGCTAACTGGGCATCCCTACAAACTCATTTTAATTTTTTTATATGTTTGTGAAATCAATCAAAATGTGATATCAAGAGCATCCAATGTCGGTTTTGAGTGAAACAAATTGCGTTGGATTCAGGGCGATGTGATATGTTCTTTGGCATTGGTTTCAAGCCAATCCAAGTACTTTGAATTTTCAGCATTAAATTGATCCATGTGATCATTCCTCCCCATTGGAAGCTTTTGGACCTCCAAAAGCTCATTTTCATTCAAAATTTAGATGAGGGTACAGTTTCCTCACCCTTCCAGTCTTAATCCACTTAGATTTGCTTGAATTTTTCACTTCGAGCTTTTCATGAATGTACTTCACTTTTGAAGTCTTTGTCTTTCTGTTCAAAGATAACATCTTCTTGCAATTTCCCAAGATTTTAAGAAAATAAAAGTTCCCTTGAGGGAATTTAAACATCCCCTCCGCAGTCCTTAATCAATGGAAACTTAAAAAATTTCAAGTTCCTTTCACCTTTAACATGGTTTCCATAATGATGCTTAGGATGTCTAGCCTTGTTTTTTGCTCAACGCTTCACCAATTGTGATCACCATCACCATGCAATATCCCTCTTCAAATCCAAAACATTATGAAACCCACAAGAATATGTTTTGGGACCAATGCCCTCATTTTCAAATAGACTTTTCTTTTTCTTTTTAACCTCTGCATGCTTTGACACTGACATCTTGGTCACATCAATATTTAATAATGATGCAACCTGCTACAATTTCACTTCATGTTGTTTCCCTCTTTTTGGAGGAAACATGTTAGACTCCTAAAGCATCTTATCACATGAATTATCAAGCTCAATAAAATCAGATTTAAAACTTGATTCATATCCTTGAAAGGCTTTAGGTTCCTCAACATCTTTGTGCTTGAACATTAACAATGTAAAATTTTGACTCGCATTAACAATTCTCTTCATTTGTCCAACGTTCATAAGAGATGAACTCAATTTCTTGTTATGCACTCTAACAATATACTCAATTCCATTCTTGAAAAAATGATATGTGTTCTCATGGAAATGAAAAATGGCTCTCCTATCATAAAGATATCGACTTCCAAAAAAAATACCACATATATCAAGCGAAACTACATCAAGTTCAACCTCATCAAGAAAGTTTGCAGTGATTGCAAATCTAAGTATGCATTTCTTTGTCACCTCCAATTTTTAATTCTCACATACACAACCTAAATGATTAGGTTTAGGATGAGGAATGGTTTCTAAATTCAACTTCTTGAATATTTCTTCTGAGATAAGATTTTCTTGTGAACCAGTATTAAACAGTATATATATCCGAATGACTCTAATGTGAAAAAAAATCTATTCTTTTTTTTTCATATTCTGTATCATTGAGACAATTTGAAGAACTAGTACTTGAAATGTCCTTTCCTTTCAAACCCATAGTTGTGATCTTTGTTTCATCCCCAAAATTAGAACCTAAATCTTGATGTGTAGTTGTAACAATCTTGTCTTTCTACTTGTTATTAAACATTTTCGGTCTCATTTCAGGATGAAGTTTCCAATAGTGGTCTTCATCATGGCCACCTTTAGAAGAGCGTTGACATGTGATATTTTCTCCTTCTTTCTTAACTTTAGTATTCTTCTTATCTTTGCCTTTAAATTTCCCTTTTCCTTTTCTCGATACTTGAATAACTTCTCACTAGTTTCTTTGTAAATATATTTCCCTTTTTCCACTAAATGAGTTACCTATACACAAACTTCATCTAGTTTTGTAGGGTTAAACATGAGAATGGTATGTCTGAAGTAACTATGCAATCCTCCAACGTATTTGAGAAAAGTATCATCATAAGACAAATCTATACCCAAAATCAAAGCTCTCTTCCTAAATTCTTTAGTATAAGATTACACATTTTTCCCCTTAGCTTTCCTAAAGTTTTTCCAATCCATAATAGATTTTTGCATGTATGCTAATGGGTAAAATTGCCTTCTTATTGCAACAACAAAATCATTCCAAGAGGATAAAACCTTACCATGTTTCTTCATGTCCTCTTGAGTTTTGGTTTCACACTAAATAAGTGTTGCACCTTCCAATCTAAGAGAAGGAAGTTGAATCTTTATTTCATCATCTTTGATTATTTGTATCATGCAATACACTTCAATCTGACGAACCCAATTATCCAATCTCTCTGAATTTACCTCTCTATTGTACATAGGAAATTCAAACTTAATATAAAGCTTAAGAAAAGGAGTTTTAGCATGTCCTTTCGAAGAATTTGTAGTTGTTTGTTTTGTGAAAGGGTAAAAGAAGTAGAATATGAGGATGAGGATGATGGAGGTGAAGGTGGTGGTTTGTCACCATTCCCTCCATTCCCTTTTTGAGGCTTGTCTCCTTTTCCTCCAACTCCTTCTAGATGTTTTGAGCTCTATCCCTACAACCTTTCATTTTTCTCTTCATAAAGAACCTTAACCATTTCATACAACTAAGAGAATGCTTTTTTTAAATTTCTTTCATCTTCAAACATCCCTTCAAAACCTTTGTCATGTGCCATGACTATTTAAGCTTGAGGTGTATTTGTTCTCCTTGAAAAATTTAAGATCTTGGCTCCACAAGTTATCTTTCTCCTCTTTTGAGCTTCAACCTTGTAAGCATCAGAAAAACAATTGCAAACAAATCAAACCTTCACAATAACATGTTGCTATAATAACATAATGATATGAATATGTAAACTTGAATATTTTTAACAATTTGCAAATTAAAGTTACATGTGCTTTAGGTAGAGGATCAATTTACTAAACATATAAAACAAGTGAATTTAACCATAATTTATAGCCAAGTAGAGAAAAAATAAGCATATCTAAAACACATAACACAAAACATGATAAAGGAGTTCACCCCTCTCCTAGGCTACATCCCCTAGTCTAGCTTCCAATGCAGGGCCTCTTTCATTAAGTATTAAAATGTGTGTTTTCATGCTTTTACATAGACAAAATAGTAAAAATTGTGTCTCCAATGGATCCATCACTATCAGAAACCCCCATTTTGGTTCTTTCTACACCTCATTTGGCCAGAAATTGAGTAAGTTAAGCTCATTTCAAGTTTTTGCCCAATTTTATAGCTAATAATCCTCAAAATTCGACATAAACCTCGCTTGAGCACCCCAAACCTAGAATCAGTGTGCAAATCTGGCCTACAATCCCACTCGACGAGCCAAATTATAGGATGGTTAGCCCACCCATTAGGCCTCCAATTCCAAAAATCTCAGTCACATTAGCGCATATGACTGCATTGGGGGCCAAGATTGCGGGGCCAAACTCCAACCCCTTTGGTTTCTTTGCGCCCCCGGTCTTATGGTACTGATATGACCTGGGGCTAGACCCCTAGGGGCTAGCTCCCTTCCTCCACATGCTCCAAGTTCTATAGTCATCACGTGGGCTTGGGGTTGCCCCCTTGCTCCACATGCTCTAGGTTCTATAGTCATCACATGGGCTTAGGCTGGCCCCCTCCTAATTTCTGCTCGGTCTAAGCATTGGCTCCGATGGTTAAGTGTTAGAGCTCTAGCCATGGGATAGGCTAAGGCCTAGCCATGGGATAGGCTAAGGCCTAGCCCCTTGGTACCTGTGCCTGTGGTCCCATGGGTGTTGGGGTGGCTAAGGGTTAGGTCTTAGCCTATACCCCCTCCCCCAGTGTGTGCACCATGAAACTTTAAATAAAAATTTGGAATCATGGTAGTTAAGCAATGCGATAGGCGGGCTGGTGGAGGGTTTTCTTGGCTAACTATTGGTCTGGTGTTTGAAACTCATAGAGGCAATTCAGCTTCGTAGCATAATTTTACACCAACCTCATGAGGTGACGTGACATCCACCCATTGGCTCACATGGCCTCCCATAATTAGACCACCTCAATGACCATTCAACCAATGGAATTACACCAACCACCAACGAATCAAAATGTGACACTTGTCACCATACCATTGGCCGATAGGAAGTTTGATCACCTTGTACGATCATTGTCTGGTTAGTGTATGGATTTCTAACTAGGTATCCCTGCAAACTCATTTTACAACTTTTAATTATTTACCAAATCAATCAGAATTCGATATCAGGAGCATCTGCTTTTGGTTTTGAGTGAAACGAGTTGCGTTGGATTTAGGGTGACGAGATATTCTCTTTAGAACTAGTTTCAATCCAATCCAGGCACTTTGAATTTTGAGCATTAAATTGATCCACCAGGTGACTCCTCCTAATTGGAAGCTTTTGGACATCCAAAATCTCATTTTCAGTCAAAAATTAGATGAGGGTACAATTCCCTCACCCTTCAAATCTTAATCCACTTAGATTTGCTTGGATTTATCGCTTTGAGCTTTTCATGAATGTACTTCAGTTTTGAAGTCTTTGTCTTTCTGTCAAAGATAACATGTTGCTGCAATTTCCCAAGATTTTCAAAAAAGAAAACTTCTCTTGAAGGAATCTCAAAATTCCCTCCTCGGTCTTCAATCAATGGAAACTTAAAAAATTTCAAGTTCCTTTCACCTTGAAAAATATCACCATAAATATGCTTAGGATTTCTAGCCTTGTTTTTGGCTCGTCTTTTCACCAAATGTGATCATCATCACCATGCAATATATCTCTTCAAATCCAAAACATTATGAAACCCAGAAGAGCTGATGTTTTTTGACCAATTTCATCTTTTTCAAATAGCCTTTGCATTTTATTTTTGACCTCTGCATGCTTTAACACTGGCATCTTGTTCACACCAAATTTCAAAAGTGATGCATCCTGTTGCAATTTTTGTTCATGTTGCTCACACCACTATTAAACAATGTATCTATCTTGGTATGTTTTGAAATGACTCTAATGTGGAAAAGCTCTATTCTTGCTTTTTTATATTGAGTATCATTGAGACAATTTGAAGAACTAGTACTTACAATGTCCTCACCTTTCAAACACATGGTTGTGAGTTTGTTTCATCCTTGGAATTAGAACCTAAATCTATTTTTGTAGTTACAACAATCTTGTCTTACTCCTTGTTATTAAACTGTTTGGGTCTCATTTCACAATTAAGTTTTCAATAGTGGTGTTTGTCATGGCCTTATTTAGAACAATGTTTACATGTGATCTTTTCTCCTTGTTTCTTAATTGCAATATTGTTTTTATATTTGCCTTTAAATTTCACTTTTTCTTTTTCTCCATAAGTCTTGAATTACTTGTCACTAGTTTCTTCATAAATATATTTACCTATTGCCTCTAAATGAGTTGCCTGTACACAAACTTCATCTAGCTTTTTAGGGTTAAGCATGAGAATGGTATGTCTCAAGTAACGATGAAATCCTCCAATGTATTTGAGCAAAGTATCTTGAGAAGACAAATCTATACCCAAAATCAAAGCTCCTTTCCTAAATTATTGAGTATAATATTGCACATTTTCCCCCTTAGCTTGCCTAAATGTTTGCCAATCCATAATAGCTTTCTGCATGTATGCTAATGGATAAAACTGCCTTCTTATTGTAACAACAAAATCATTCCAAGAGGATAAAACCCTACCATGTTTCTTCATGTCCTCTTAAGTTTTGGCTTCACTCCAAACAAGTGTTTCACCTTCCAATCTAAGAGAAGCAAGATGAATCTTGGTTTCACCATCTTTGATTCTTTGTATCCTACAATACACTTCAATATGATGAACCCAATTATCCAATCAATTTGAGTTTAGATCTCCATTGTACATAGGAAATTCAAACTTAATATCAAGCTTAAGCAAAGGAATTTTAGCATGCCCTTTTGGAGAATTTGGAGGTGTTTTTTTTGTCAAAGGGTAGAAGAAGTAGAAGATGAGGATGAAGATGAGGATGAGGATGATGGAGGTGAAGGTGTTGGTTTGTCACCAATCCCTCCATTCCATTTTGGAGGTTTGTCTCCTTTTCATCCATCTCCTTTTAGATGTTTTGAGCTCTCTCCATACAACCTTTCATTTCTCTCTTCATAAATAACCTTTACCATTTCATACATCTCAACGAATTCTTTTCTAGAATTTCTTTCATCTTCAAACATCCCTTCATGACCTTGTTCATGTTCCATGACTATTGAAGCTTGAGGTGTATTTGTTCTCCTTGAAAAATTTAAGATCTTGGCTCCATAAGTTATCTTTCTCCTCTTTTGATCTTCAACCCTGTAAGCATTAGAAGAACAATTGGAAACAAATCAAATCTTCACAATAACAAGTTGCTTTGATAAAAAAATGATATCAATATGTAAACTTGAACATTTTTAACAATTTGCAAGTGAAAATTATATGTGTTTTAGGTAGAGGATCAATTTACTAAACATATAAAACAAGTGAATTTAACCACAATTTATAGCCAAGCAGAGACAAAATAAGCATATCTAAAACACATAACACAAAACATGATAAAGGAGCTCACCCCTCTCCTGGGCTACATCTCCTAGTCTAGCTTCCAATGTAGGGCCTCTTTCATTAAGTGTTAAAAAGTTTTTTTTCATGCTTTTATGTAGATAAAATAGTAAAAGTGATGTCTCCAATGGATCGATCACTGTCAGAAACCCCCATTTTTGTTCTCTCTACACCTAGTTTGGCCAAAAATTGAGTAAGTTGAGCTCATTTCAAGTTTTTGCACAATTCTATAGCTAATAATCCTCCAAATTCATCCTAAACCTAGCTTGAGCAGCCCAAACCTAGAACCAGTGCGTAAATCTGGCCTACAATCCCACATGATGGGAAAAATTGTAGGGTGGTTAGTCTGCTCATTAAGCCCCCAATTATGAAAATGTTGGTCAAATTGGTGCATATGACCACATTAGGGGTCGATATTACAGGTCATAACTCCAACCCCTTTGGGTTTTCCGCGCCCCCGTTCTTATCGTATTGATATGACCTGGGGTTGGCCCCTTTCCTCCACGCACTCCTAGTTCTATGGCTTATCACGTGGGCTTGGTCTGGCCCCCTCCTCATTTCTGCTCGGTCTAAGCATTGGCTCCAATGGTTAAGTGTTGGGGTTGTTGTTGTGGGCTAGGCTAAGGCCTAGCCCCTTAGACCTTATGCTTGCGGTCCCAAGGGTGCTGGGGTGGCTAGTGGCTAGGGATTAGCCTGATCCCACTCCCCCAATTTGAGCACTATGAAACTTTAAATAGGATTTTGGAACCATAATAGTTAAGCACTGTGATAGGTTGGCCGAAGGAGGGTTTGGCTGGCAGACTATAGGTCTCACGTTTGAAACTCGCGAAGGAAATTCAGCCTCATACCATAATTTTACACCAATCTCAGGAGGCCACGTGTCAGACATCCATTGGCCCATGTGGCATATCCTAATTAGACCACCTCAAGGAGCATTCAACCAATGGAATTACACCAACTACCAATGAATTATAATTTCAATCAAGAAACTGGATTTGATAGCTAGGAACCTGAACCTTGAGGGCCCAATTCTAAAGCCCCTCGCCATATGAATAGTGAGCGACTCTGTCCCTCTCCTTATCAGTCGAGCGTGTTAAAACACCCTTGATGGTACGCTTCCACTCATCGGATGAGCTACAACGCTCCGGGACAGGCTTTCGAGAAAACCCTCTCATTAGCCAGAAAACTTCCTCTCCTTAAAGTTTAGTGTACTCACACACCCTGTGAGGCCTCGAAATCCTTACCCCTCCATCTGATGGCTGATACAGCTCGGCTCGAGTGACTTGACTTGGCCGACACTCTCCCTCATAGGCAGTCGATGTTCTTGAAGGGGTGAGCGATGGGCTTGACCGACCCTCTTTGGTTCGTTAGGCCTACCATTGGTTGATAGGAAGTCCAATCACCCTATACGATAATTTTCCAATCAGCATACATATTTTTGACTAAGCATCCCTGCAAACTCATTTTCAAATTTTTAATTGTTTACCAAATCGAGCAGAACGTGATATCAAGAGCATCTGATTTCAGTTTTGAGTGAAACGAGTTGCGTTGGACTCAGGGTAATAAGATATTCTCTTTGCAACTAGTTTCAAGCCAATCCAAGAACTTTGAATTTTGAGCATGAAACTGATCCACCCGATGATTCCCCCCCATTAGAAGCTTTTGGACCTCCAAAAGTTCATTTTTAGTTAAAAAATAGATGAGGGTGTAGTTCCCTCACCCTTCTAATCTTAATCCACTTAGATTTTCTTGTATTTGTCACTTCGAGCTCTTCATAAATGTACTTCCCTTTTGAAGCCTTTGATTTTATGTGAAAGGTAACATCTTCCTACAATTTCCCAAGATTTTCATAAAAGAAAACTTCCCTTGAAGGAATATAAAAATTCCCTCCTCGGTCTTCAATCAATGGAAACTTAAACAATTTCAAGTTCCCTTCACCTTGAACATTGTCACCATAATGATGCCTAGGATTTCTAGCCTTGTTTTTGGCTCAAATCTTCACCAAATGTGATCGCCATCACCATGCAGTATCCCTCTTCACAGACAAAACGTTATGAAAACCACAAGAACTGATGTTTTGGGACCATTGTATTCTTTTTCAAATAGCCTTTCCATTTTCTTTTTGACCTCTGCACGATTTAACAATGGCATCTTGTTCACAACAATGTTCAACAATGATGCATGTTGCTATAGTTTCACTTCATGTTGTTACCTCTTTTTGGAGGCAACATGTTAGACTCCTAAAGCATTTGATCACATGAATTACAAACCTTAATAAAATCAAATTTCAAACTTGATTCATATCCTTGAAAGGCTTTAGTCCTCAACATCTTTGAGCTTGAACGTTAACAATGAAAATTTTTGACTAACATCATCAATTCTCTTCATTTATCATAGTATAAAAGGATTATTTTACTGAAAAATAAATAAGAAGTTAATGGTATGGATATTTTGTGTTTGGTATGATTTTGGATAATAACCATTTTCCTTCCTTCAATTTATAGGCATATATAAACAAAGGGATATTTTTATGACCAATAGTCTATTAAAGAGAGGGTTACTACCTAACTGGTGGGTAGTAAGCCTAACTATTCAACACAGTCCTTGGATTGGGGAATAAGAACACTTTCTATATAGATTTAAGAAAAGGGAAAAATCAGTGTGAAACCACTTTTAAGACACACAAATGTTTGGGGAAAATCTTAAAAAAACCCTAACTATTGGGAAAATGAATTTCTTTCACATCTGAAACATGACTGTTAACAAATGAAAAAAAAATTAATAAACATATTGCTATATAACTACCACGTCCAAAATGGGATTTTTTCCTTTGCACTTTCAGAATAGTAACCCAAAATAAAGGAGTGTGATATATATAATAAAAAGAAAATAACTATACAAATTACTTTCATCCTTGCAAAAGGAATATATATATATATAAATATAAATATATATATATATATATATATATATATATATATATATATATATATATATCAGATAATTTAAGTTACAATACACATGTTAAGATGATTTTATGAAATAAATATTAACTTATGTTCCAAATAAAACAAGACCACAACAACCATTTATAATTGTCAATTTTTGACCAAAAATTAATAGTAAAAGTTATGGCTAGAGAGGCCATAGTTTTCCTTCAAAAATACAATTGGAACAAAAAACTATAGCATAACCCTAAGGGTTGATTTTGACCATAAAATAACAATAATAGTCATGTATAGAGTTGTTGTAGTCTTTCCCAATGAAAGAAATAACTAGAATACTTAATGGTAACAAAAACCTTAAAGGTTAAATTCTAGTCATAAGTTATAAATATGACAACGACCAAAGTTCAGTTTTGCCTTGACAATAGAGCTGGGTTTACCGATCGTCTGATGGGGAAATAGAAAAATAATTAAAATGGAAATTAAAAAACAAATTAAGAAACCTAGATGGGAGTTGTCATCAAGATATTGAGTAGAGGAATTTCCTTATAGATGAATTTTCTCCAAAGAATCGAAGGGTTTTGCGAAAAAAATAATCGAACAACTAGATAGGAATTAATAGTTGGGAAGAAGTAAACCATAAGGAAGAAATTCCATAGGTAATGAAACCCTTAGAAAAGTATTTGAAGCCTCTTACGAGAGAAAACCCATTTCATAAGAAAGTAAATTGTACTTGTGGGTGGCAAGAATGAATCATTTCTATTGTGTGGAGTGACTGTAACACTTATAGAAAGACAAGGATCGAAAAATTAGTTCATTGTATGATATGGAAATGAGACAAGAGAGGAACTGTAAGTGATTTACCTATATGCTAGATGGAAGAAGATAATTTTTTGTTTAACAAATTAAGAGTTTTGGGAACTATATAGATACCATACTATGTTTGGTGGATGCGGCACAGGTGAAACCATGAAAAGAAAAAAAACAAAGAATAGTTTAAGATGTCAAGAGATCAAATATCATTATGAAAAAGAATTAGTAGAAAACAATGGCTAAGTGTATAATTACCCTTACATAAAAGAAAATGGTACGAGTGATTTTGGCTTCCCCATATCCTACCATGATAACACAATTAGGGTCAGATAGTCCTTAATAAGTTGAAGGTTGATAAACCTTAGAGTGAGCTAAAAGTGACACTCTACTTCTCGAACAAAGAAACAACAGTGATAGAAACTCACCAGTGACCCCTGCTCTGGTTACCCTATTGGCATGTTAGTGAAGTTTGATTGTAAATATCCAAAGACGACAGGTGTATGAACCAGATTAAATCTCTATTAAAAATATTACT
The DNA here is from genome assembly GCA_031772625.1 of Pinus tabuliformis. Classification (NCBI taxonomy): domain Eukaryota; kingdom Viridiplantae; phylum Streptophyta; class Pinopsida; order Pinales; family Pinaceae; genus Pinus; species Pinus tabuliformis. Next base: position 734,637,608 of record CM062816.1, on the reverse strand, counting down.
TACGTGTTATCTCAAAATTCCCAACCATATGTATCCAAAAGTTCTAGATAATTCCTATAACATTTAAATGCCAAGTTAATCACTATAACACCTTCCTTGCACATTTACCCAAGTTAACTAGTCCACCGGGGTAAATATGTGATGAGGATTTAATATGATATGATTCAACTCCCTAAGTGCAGTTAAGGATGTGGAACCAACTAATGAACACTTTACAGACCTCCTCAAGTTCTACAGGACCCCCAGGAGCTAATCCACCACTCCAGGTGCCCAACCCTTGAATTAACCAAGAATTTCAATGAATTTAACCCCCAGTCACTTCCATAACAAGGCGTGCATGCAACTAGAACCCTATATTAGATCCCACAATGCCTGCAAGGGAGAAACTACAGTCTTTTTCAGCCATTTTTTTGGCAAAGACTACGATATTTAAGCCACTTTTTCAGGGCTAGTCTCCAAACCGCTACTCGGAACTTGATTATAATTTACAAGAAAATAAATGACACCAAGACAATTCCTCTAAAACAAAGCTTGATCAAGGAATTTACCTAACCAAGCCTAACCATGACAGAAATTTTGTCAAATAGATCATGAACATGTAATCGACAGGCCATAATAACAGATCTGAGCATAGGGGTCTCATACTTATCTGGTATTCGTCTGGAAGCATTGATGCCTTATCACATTAATTGCATTATCATATGTTAGGTCATATATTCATTATTCATACATTTATCAACCAAAACATGATGAGAGCCATACATTATCACTATCATAAAACATGCTCATAACCAACATATATCTAATTGAATTAACAAGGATACAACAAACATAAATGCCACATATGAACCAATACATTTACACATAAAATACCAAGGAGAAGAAACTCTTATTAATGAATGAAAAATCCAACCCACTATGGGACTACCACGTTCCACTCGATGGAATGGCTAAGACAAATCTCTCTTCAGCCAATCACCCCCGTGCCATATTCCAGGCATGAGTGTGGGACTAAAAACCAAAAGAATCAACTAGGGCTTCCTGAGGCTAAACCACCTAACCCACATGAATAGAACCAGGCTTTACCACAATCCTTATCGGATCACTAGGCCACAAAGAAGCATGGGTGCCACCAGATTTATCCACCTACACCGTGAGGAATTTTCTTGTCTCCTAGTCTCTAGGATTTACCACAATCCACATTTAAATCTTGTTGTCTTAGGTTGAACTGACCCATGTTCAGCTTTCACTGCGCACCAATGAAACCATCAACCACTGGCCCTTTCGGCAATGACCTGTAAGAAGGTTGCAGTCTCACTTGAAGTGACTATGGGAGGTTGTAGAACTAGGTTTCTACAACTTGAGGGATGTTGCGATGTGGCACTTTCGTGTTTTATTTATGCTTTAATACTAAACTACTTTTCATACATCAATTACTTCAAACTTATATATATTACTTCGTAGAATTACTTTCATCACTTAAACATAACATAACCATCCATGAACTTCACAATATTGAAATAAACTGCAGATAATCAGAAAATCAACACATGAGACACAAATTTTACCATTGTTCATCCTAATGTGGGACTATGTCCACAAGAAATATTTCTTATAATAGAGAATTGGTACAACAAATAGTTCTTTCCTACAAACACAACTGTAGGTTGTCTGTGCACTAAGCTGCAGACCGTCTTCACACTAAGTTGCAGACCATATTCACACTAAGCTGCAGACCGTCTTCACACTAAGCTGCAAACCTAGGCCTCCACGCACTCAGCTACATTGCCTCACCCTTTTTCCAAAGCACAGATCACAAAAATATCACCATAAACATATATCTAGATTAATTTGATAGATGTTTTCCTTCTTTATTATTCATCCCTATATATACTATTACATGAGGGATTACATTGCTACATTACCATGGATCTAATACCATAGTTTCTGAAATACAAGGGACTATGGTCCAAAACCATTAACTTTTATAATATTTTATGATTTTTACAAAAAGGGAGGGGCTTCGCCATGAAGCCCCTATGTTGCATGGTGACTTTTCTATGTGGTCTTTGTTGTAGTTTGCTGTGCGGTCAACTTCGTACTCTGTGGTATGTTTTCTACTGTGCGCTTCGCAAAACTCGGATTTCTTGCCCAAAATCTAAATAAGTTGGGATACCCCCAATAAGCCCCAAACACTCACATGTGACTCTTCTTGAGTCACCCAACAGATTTTCCTCTGATCTTTTCTACAATGCTATTGTAGGCCTTGTTGAACTATTGGAGCACTTCTATCATCTCTTTATCCTCATTGTGTGCTTCCTCCGATAATGTTTCTGTTACATGATCTACAACCTTTTGTGGCAATGCTACCTCCTTCTGTCGAAGTTCTTGAAGCTTCTCATCTACTGTCTGCAAGAGTTGAAGGGCCTCATCCTACCAAGGTTAAGTTCTTTCTATCAATGTCTTCTCTTCCCTCTTCAGCTCTTTGATCCTCTTCTTCAACAACTTTTATTCATTGATATTTGCGAGCTTATGAAATATAGGAAATGTCTTCACAGCTACTTGACTCTCCTCTAACTATTGTTGCCTATGCTACATTTTCCCATATAGTTTTTGTATATTTGTACCTTCCAATAGTGGATTCCAAATTTGCAAACTTTCATCGAGTAGTTTGTTATAGTCCACCAATGTTGCGAAGATGCTAACCATGACTAACTTTAGGTCAGCTTCCCCCTTCCTTCTTACTTTCACTGGCGTAGTTCGCTGCAACTTTATTCATAGTTCGCTAATTTACATCTCATATTTAAATTGCGCTTCAGTAATTTTATCCTTGTATTGCATGACTACAAGGTCAAGCTTCATGACCTTATCTTCTATGGATTCCTCCTCACAAACATCCATGTCTAGAACTTCTCTACAAGTGGATTCGACCACTTCTTTCAATTTCTGCTACTGTAGCTCTATCTGCTCATTTTCTTTGATTTCCTGGTCGAGTTATTTCTTCAAAAAAACTTATTCTTTTTCTATTTGAATATTCAGTATTGAAGTGCGTTGTTCGGGTTCCTTTAACTCATTTGTGATTCCTTGGTGTACATCATGCAATATCAGAATGGGAAGCGCTACCATTTTCATCTTGACATGATCCCAACTATTCACATGCTGCTTCACCTCGACAGAGTTGAACTACAGAGCTCTGGTAGGTATCTGAATTATTCTCATCCCAGACGTCATTTCTATTAGCCTTTCTGGATTGATTCCTTGAGTTATCTTCACTGGTTGAGTTAGCTGCGCTAATTCTGTGGATTCTTCTGTCAGTAATTTTAGCTCTGCTATACTCTATTACACACATGTGATAATCTCTCTATAGTGTTCTTCCACCCTATTCCAAGATTCCATTGTTATCCCTTAAACCTTGTCTCCAATTTGATCCAGGTCACCTTCAGTTAAAACCATTAGTGTGACTTTTTTTTCATTTATCCACCTTATGCTTCTTTCTGCTGCTCTGTGAATCTCCACTCTGCATCTTCCTTTTTTCGTTGTAGATTTCTCTATTTCTACCTTCTCTATCTGCTTAGTTGTATCTTCGTCTCCTTGATGTTTGTCCTCATGTTCTTCATCATCGTGTTCTTCTTTGTGGTGTTCTTCTTCCTCTTCCTCTTCCTCTACTTCCTTCTCCTTGTCTTTTCCACTACCTTCATTATGGTGTGAAGTGTCCAGCTCTTCTTCTTTTGTAGCACTGTCTCTTGCCTCCTCCAGCGGAGTCATCCAATCTATAGGCCATGTCTACACTACTTCTACCATATTATCCTCTATGACCATATATGCAAATGCATCCCATTCCTTCTTCATGTCTCTATGCACCTATATGTACAATTTATGGAAATTTGTTGAGTCTCACCATAGGGCTGTATTGTTTATGAAAACTTGGCTAAAGGCATGGATTCTCATTTACCAGCATGTGTATATCCATTTGATATTGTATAAAAAAAGATTCTATTTTCCCGTGCACGTGATCGTTGAGTGGTAAGCCACAATGACGCATACCTCACAACATTACATACATCTTCTTCTATCAGAGGAAACTACGTATCCTCCGAGTCCTTCCATGCAAACATACCAATAATCAAAATTAACCTGGTGTAATGGAAATATGTACCTTTCTCTTGGACCTCACAATAATCATTCAGGAATTCCTTAAATATCTAGCCCAGTTATACTGGACTCCATTCGCGCACTGCATGGCTAAAGACACCACCGACGCACAAACTTCATTAGCATGACACTTCCTCATGATATTTTCGGCCAAAATATGCAAAGGAAGTAGATTTCTTGGTCGTTGATTGAGTTAATGTCATAGCCCCTGTTTCCTTTGGCCAACCCATACTTCTTCTTTATATTCTCCACCACAATGAGGTCCTAGTAATTTCCCACAAACTCTTCCATGGGGTTTGCCCTTGGCAAGGTAATCTAGTGATCCTCCATATCAAAAGTTGGTCTATGGGGATCTTATTCCTCATCCATAGGTGTGGATCATGTATCAATACCAATGATCTGTTTCCTAAGGTCCTGCAGAAGTGCAACACATTCAACATGTTGAGTAGTCCTAACTATGCCAACCCATTTCCCCACTGTTGTGGCTCCTATATCGTCACTCTTTTCTCTGGTTAGTGAACCTGATGTAAGTATCCATCTAGTGAAAAATCTAGGTACTTTTTCTTGTCATTAGAATCATTCTCTGTGAATTTGAGCTGCAAAACGTTTCCTAAAATCTCTCCTTCAAATGTCACATCCTCCTGCAATAGAGGTGCGAATGTCCCATACTTCGCATCTTTGGAATATTTTACTGGTTTAGCATTTGGCTTCCTTGGCAAGATGTATGAGGGAAGAGGTGAGATGAACACTGCACCACCTTCCTCTTCCTGTGTTTCCTCCACTTCTCCTTCAATATCGACCTGCTCCAGATTCTTCTCAGGTCTCACAGGTTTGGCACGCTTCTTGTCCTACTTGTTTTTTGTTCTTACTTCCTTGGTTTGCTTATGTCTTGGTGACGACCTTTCCTTCTATGGTGGCGGTGCTGCTATTGTGGGTGTTCCTACCATAGGTGTTTCAACTACTGGAGAAGACTCCATAACTACAGACATTCTCTTCTCACAAAAAATTTGCACAATCTCCTCCCAAGATTGCTCAATCAACATATACAATGAAGTCCCCTGCAAATTGTTCGCACTATTAATCACTCGAGCTGTCGACTCAGCAAAGCTATTAATATGAGTGGGATTTGAATCTTTATAATAATTCCTACCTTAGAAACTCATCATTAGATTTTATTTTTTCCCGATTTTGTTTAAATTTTGTTATTAAATGTGTATGTATCCTTAAATTATTCCAACCTTTCATCTTAAATGCAACTTCGCGCCTGTCTTTTCCCTTTTAGTGGTCATATTTCTACTTTTTTGGTGAAGTTCGACATGTCCCCTATTGTAGTGCACCTATGTCATACGTCGCAGCTTCCTGTGAACTTCGACATATTTCTGACTGTAGCGAAGTCCTTTCTTCATCAAATATCTTTCTACAGTGTAGTTTATAGTCTAGTGTCCACTTTCAACTGTATGTGACACAAATACTTTTCTTCTTTCTTCTTCAGGGCAAAGTTGTAGTGGCAGGGTTGTCCCTGTACAATTTGAACCTACTGCCATTTACATTTCCCAGAATTAATTCTCCATTTAACTTTTCTAGCTGCAGTACGCATCCATATATAATATACTTAATAACATATGGGCCTAACCAATGTGCTTTGAATTTCCCCAGGAATTTTCAGAAGCTTACTGTCATGGAGGAGAATAAGATCTCCTATCTATAACCTTTTTTTCTTAATGTGCCTATCATGTCAATCCTTATCTCTTGCTTTTGATAGTTGTTGATGAAAACCTGCTATAAAATTGTCTTCTTCCAGAGCAAGTAACTGCGACATCCTATCTTCCATTATGTCGGGGTCTTCCATATTTGTAGAAACTAAAATTATTAGGCTAGGGACAATGTATTCCATGGGAATCACAACTTATTTTCCATAAACTAAGTTAAAATGTGTCTAAGCTGTCAACTTTTTTCATGTAGTCTTATAAGCCCATAATACTACTGGAATCCTAAGATCCCAATCATTCCTGTTTACATTGCATACCCTTGTCAGTGCATTCTCCAAAATTTTATTGAATGATTCCATAGTTCCATTTTCTTGAGGATGATAAGGACTACTCTTTTGGTGGTAAACATGAAATTCCTTAGTTAATGCTTGAATGGTCTTATTCAAGAAATGTGATCCTTGATCACTCATCAATATATTTATACACCCAAATCTAGACAATATGTATTCAAATATGATCTTCGCAACAGTTTTTGCGCTGAAATCCTTCGTTGGTTATGCTTCAACCCACCTTTTCAAATAGTCAATTGTAGTAATTATATACCTCACACTAGTCCTTTTTCCTGGTGGATTGATGGGTCCAACAAAATGAATAGCCCATTTATCAAATGCCTACAATGTTACTTGTGGCACTAGTGGAATTTCATCTCTTCTTGAAGGTTTTCCTATTCTTCTGATAGATATCATAAGTGACAGTACTCATTTGCATCTTTGTGAAGTGTAGGCCACCATAATCATGCTCTTAGAATTTTCTGCATAGTGGCTTTCATTGTGTAATGTCAACCAACTATGCCACTATGAGATTCTATTAAAATTATCGATATTTCATGCTCAGGGACATATCTGTGCTGTATTTCATCTGGTCCCATCTTATACAAATGTCCTGCTATTAGTGAAACATCTACTACCTTAGCCACCAATTCTTTCTTCTACTACATAGTGTATTATGAAGGGGCCATCCCTGTGGTTAAGAATTAAACAATATCAACAAAGTGATCATTTGATATCCTGATTGAAAACAATTGTGCATAAGGAATATTATTCTCCATAATTTTTGGTTCTTCTCCTGTTTCCAACCTTGGTAAATGATCAGGTCCAACATTTAGTCTTCCTAGCTTAATAACAACTTCAAAGTCATACTCTTGAAACAATAACAGCCATATGCAAACCTTCCCTCTTAAAGCAACCTTATTGACCAAATACTTTAGTATAAAGTGATTTGTTAACATATTGAAATGTGATGCCAACTAATAATGTCTAAACTTCTATAAAGCATATACCATAGCCAGTGCTTCCTTTCTATAGTCGTATAGTTATTTTATTCTTTACACAGTTTCTTTCTTGCAAAAGCTACAGGGTGATTGATTTGTCTTGCACTACATTGTGCCAATACCACTCCTAAAGCTATGCGTGAAGCATCAACATGAAAATGAAATTCCTTATTCCAATCTAGGAATACCAATATAGGAGAAATTACCATCTTTTCTTTTAGTGTGTTGAGGCTCTTTTGACATTCTTCATTCCATAGGAATGTTACATTTTTCTTCAACAATTTTTCCATTGGCGTAGTGATTTGTGCATATCCCTTGATATTTTTTTTATCATATCCTGTATGTCCTAATGTGGTGTGAAGCTATCTTACTGTCTTTGGTTGAGGTAAATTTACAATAATAGAAATCTTTGTAGGATCCACCATCAATCCTTACTTGAAAACAATGTGTCCTAGTAATATACCAAAAGTTACGTAAAATATGCACTTTTTGATATTCAAAGAAATTTGATACTGCCTACATGTGTCAAGCATCAATCTTAAGCTCGCAACATGTTTCTTCAATAGCCCAAATAATGTCCAATCATTGAAGTATACTTCTAAAAATTTTCAATATATTCTTTGAAAGTTGTAACCACCACTCTTGAAAATATGGTAGGGGAATTATTCAGTCCAAAAGGCATCATTGTATATTGATATGAACCCCATTCTGTAGCAAGGTGGTCATATGTTGATCCTCTGGCGCAACTATAATCTAATGGTATCTTGAAAATCCATCTGTAAATGAATAGGCTTCCTAACCTCCTACATTTTCCAATACTTGATCAGTAAAAGGAGTAGGGAATGGGTCATGTAGACATGCTTGATTTAACTTCCTTAAATCAACAAAAATCCTGATTTCTCCTTGTGTTTTCTTTTCTTGTACCACCATAGGACTTACCCACTCTAATTCTTCCATAAGTTCAATGATCCCAGTTGCTATCATTTTGTCAAGTTCTTTCTTCACTTTTTCTTCGTACTTTGGATTCAGTCTATAAGGCATGTGCTTAACTGACTTCGCATCAGTCTTTAGAGGAAGCTTGATAACTCCTAAATCTCCTAGTATTCCCTTCATATTTGAAAATTTAGTGGGGAATAACTCCTCGTATTCATGTAGAAGATATTTCACTTTGTTGTTCATTTTTTCATCCCAATAATCTCATATGGTTGCAAACTACGGCTCCTCTTCTAATCCTATATTTACCTTCTTTGTCTTCAATGGATGTGTTATATCAGGTATTTCTAACTCAGGTCCATTCACTTCGTGGTAGCCTTTAGATTCTGGTATATCGATATTGTGAGGGTTTTCATCTTCTTCTGTAGTGATGTTGTAGCATTCTAGTACATTTTGTAGTTGCGCAACCCAATCAGGCTGCCAAGTGTATGGAATATCATTCTAAAAAATATTCTTTTTAACTATATGAAGGGTTGAATCTATACATGGACAATCATATTCAAAGCTAAATATTAATATAAACCCATCAACCATCTTTGCCCAGTTTGTAGTACCATGTCAAAGTTCTTTTTCCAGGTACCAGTTTTGAGTAATTGTCACTAATGTATGGATGAACCCATGCACCCATTCTCCTCGTGGAATTTCCTTCCATGCTATCATGTAGAGATGGATGCGCTCTTTAGGATCAATTTTACCATCATATTTATCTACCAACTCTATTTCTACCTAACCAAACCTTATCCATATCAACCTTTGACATTTTGGCCAAGTTATGATATTCTTCATATGTTTACCCCACCATCTAGAAAGAGTAGCTCTTAGGGATATATCTAGGGCTAACAATCTTTGACACTCTGGTACCTATTCTTCATATTCTTCAAGAAAAGTATTTATATCACCCAAGCCATCATGAAAAGGTAAGTCACATACCTTAGCTATCATACATCGAACTGCTTTAATGAGTCTTGCACATCGCCTTGTAGATACTTCATGTAACCTGTTTTGCCAATTTTCCAGCTCTTCTTATGAATCTGAAGCACATGAACTGTCATGATCCCAACTCAACTTTCCTTCAGTAGGGTTAACATAGTCTTTTTATTTTTCTATCATATGATAGATTTTATCTATATCAACTATGTTGTACTACTCTTTAACTAGTTCAATATACCTTCATCCTTCTGATGGATCCAAGGGAATGATCACTCTCATATGGTTGCTTTCAAATATCATTTACTTCTTCTTTAATATTATTATAGCCTTGTTGCAAAATGACAAATCTAGTCCAAGTAATGCATTGGAGGGGTTAATGTTATCCACAATTTCTATTACTTCAAAATCAATAGTAGTGCACAAACCTTCAATGTCCACTATAATACCTGATAGTATTCCTAGAGGAATAATATTTTGTTGATTCACCATTATTATCTGAATAGGTGACCATTGCAACTTCGGTTTACCCATTAAATCCCAAGTTTTCTTTGTAAGTACATTAACTTCATATCCTAGATCTAAAATAACTTGGTCCATGTCATATTCTCCTATTTGTGCAGTAAGCCTAATTCCCTTTCCATTTGTCTTCCGTTGATGTAAATTGTTAACTTCGTGCATCTCACTCCATGGTGCTTCTTTAGATGCACATGAATTTATTAGTTCCTGAAGTATTTCTATAGATCTTTGACCTCGCAAAAATTTCTTTTTTTTGGTCAAGTAAGAGTGGAACCTTCTATTAACCATATGAGTGCATTACATATGTTACCAGTGTTTACCAGTGCAAAGATCAACACCAAACAAACCCAATGCTGGTAAGCCACCAACAAGGTCCACAGGACCCAAGAACAAACATCTATTCAAGGAGTTTCATCTACTTTTAAGCTGAGAACCGAAGAAATCTATCGCTCAAGGAGCTAGATCCTATCTGTTCATAACGCACCATAATGTGCATTTACTAGAATCGTAAATCTGTACAGACTGCAAAGACTACCAGCCCTTCAAAAACATACAAAATCACGCCAAAATTCTTCATCTCGTTTGCTCAAGCCCCAACCTAAATGCACAATTCCCACCGCTGCCGCCTCATTTTCATCTGCCGGTCAACAAGCCTCTAATCATGAGAGCTGCATGGAGGTACAACATCGTCGATCAGAGTCTAAATGATCCAACGGCCAACCTCAATTTTGGCTTGACCATTAGCACAATAAATAATGAGAATCCAGACCTGAAAAGATTAGAGAACTTCATTCTAAAGGATTTCGGGTCAACCCCAAAAGCTTATCGGTCAAGCTTTTTCTGGCCCAAAAACCACAGGATACACCCTCGATCAAAGCCTATTTGATTTGACGGTTCACCACAATTTCGGCCCGCGTCACAAGCACGAAGGAAAACAAAAAACCAAACCCAAAAAATAATAGAGCCCTTCAGTCTAAAGCATTTTGGGTCTAGCCAAGCTGTTAATAGATGATCACTTTTTGGCCTGAAATCCAATGGATGATAGAAGCAAAATAACCTACGGATTGTGGCCATGCAACATGCGAGCTAGTTAAGCGGCGTTTAACTTGTACAGGTCCCCTCATCACCATTGATCCAATCTATCAATCCAACGATCCTAATCAATCCCTATAAATCTGATCCACTCGAGATTGGACATAATTCTGTTGTCCCTTTTTAGCTCCTTCTGAAGCAGTCTTTTCCAAACCACACCACTACCACTGAACCCAACTAATTTTATATTCACTTCACTTTTTCGAATCATTTTTCCTTAGGAAAGACTGAAGCCCAAGTATCTCCTCTCTCTTCACCTTTCTTTAATATTCTTCCTTCTCATTTCTGAAGATTTGGAAGAGTTCCATGTCTTTTGCAGCCTGACAGAGACAATCATCACACAATTTTCCTGGGGGTATCAACTCCCAGACCTGCCTGGTGTAGCCTTGCTTACTAATCACTCATTCATTTTCCATACAATCAGCCAACCCATTTGCTTTTCGTTTCACATGGACAAAGTTAACAGTTCTCAAGGTTTGTAGGTGGATATGTATATGGTGAAATACCTGTGATAGCCTCCAATGTTTCAACACTTTTTTGGATGTCGTTCCATTGCTCATTTTCTTAACCGCTTTAATGATCATTTTCGAATCAGCTTCAATGATCACACTGTGTAAATTTGACTCCACCAGGAATTCCGGGCATTGCTCTAGGGCCATGAGTTCCTCCATATTATTAGAGGCCTTCCCCAAGTGGTTGTAGAAGATCGCCTTTATGATTCCTTGCTCATCTCTTATAACAGCCCCAAAATCAGCTGACCTTGGGTTGGCCTTAGATGCTCCGTCTATATTGACTTTTAAGAAACCCTCTGTAGGAGGCTTCCAAATATTCATATCTGCATTTATTTGGCTCACACCGTTGCTTATTCCCTATGGAACTATTACCTAGAGACCCAAATGCAATAGTATACAAGCATCCTGGGGTAGAGGAGGGTCCTCAGGAAAACTCCCCAGCAAACATTTAACTGTGTCTTTGAGCTACCTTAAAATTTGATCAATTATGTGCTAGGGCATACATGTTTTGTTCTTGAAGGTCCTACTATTGCATTCTTTGCAAACATCCCAGATGACAAAGCCTGGAATCAGAGTCTAGGTTTTATTGATGATTTCATTTCCTGAGATGTTTTTCCTCCAATTTTTCCTAGTGTTGGAGATGCTGAGTCTATCCCTATCAATGTGCCTAAAGACAGAGGCCACCCACTCCCACACGGTGGAGGTGAAAGGGTAGAGGTTGAGTAGGTGATCCATCGGCTCCTCTTGTGAGCCACATAGGTAACATTTGGATGGGCCAGTAAAACCTCTTTTCAGGGGATTCTCCCAAGTTAAAATTTTCTTTTGTTGAACGAGCCAAATGAACAACTTTATTTTCATCTAGTGAGGGTTTTGCCAAAGATTATTCCAAAATTGATCAAGGTTTTGGTAGTTAAGCCCTATTACTACTCGTTTAACTTCTTTGATGCTAAAGTTTCCTTTAGTGTTTCTTCCCTGTCTTAGTTTGTCCGACAATGATGATACCAAAATCTTCCTTTGCTCTAAATCCTGAGCAAGGGAGTCCACCTAGGCCTTCAGAGGGCTCTCTTAAATATGGGCTAGATCCCTCCATATTCTGCATTTACCATTGTTCCTTACCTCTGGGCCTTCAGAGGGCTCTCTTAACTATGGGCTAGATCCCTCCATATTCTCCATTTACCATTGTTCCTTACCTGGTCCCAGAAGTCACTTACCATAAGTAGACCTTTGTTGTCAGTATCATTCTTGAGAGCTGCTAATTTGTCCTTATACAAAATGGGTTCTTGTTGCCAGTTATCTTTCCAAAATCATGCCAGGTTCCTAGCTTGGCTCTCCTAGAAACTATGCTGCTGGATAATACCTTTATTTTCCCAAGCAAGGTTCCAAGTGTGGGAGCCTTTAATATTCCTTAACATTCGAATATGATCCTTCTCCTGCCAATTATTTTCATATTTTTGTTTCCAGAGTTTGGCCCAAGGGGTTGTCTATTCCTTGAGCCACCTCCACAAGAGTTTAGCTCCCGAAACTCTACTGAGGGTTTCAAGGTCATGTAGCCCCAAACTGCCATGGATCTTGGGTTTGTAGATCTTGTCCTAGGCTGCCAAAGCCCATTTATTTTTCTCTTCTCCTCTGCTATACAGAAAATCCAATTGAATTCTCCTGATTTGTTTCATAACTCCTTTAGGAGTAGGAAGAGCTAAGAACATGAATATGGGAATCGTCTGCAAGATAGCCTATGTGAGCACAAGATGTCCCACCAAATTTAAAGACTTACATGTCCATTTTTTGATCTTGTCATGAATTTTATTTATTATCTACTCCCACACTCTCTTGTTTAGAGGTTTGTCTGTAAGAGGTATGCCTAGATACTTGGAAGGTAACTAGTCCCTTCGAAACCCAAGAATTTTGGTGATGTTTCTCTTAATAGCAACGTCAGTATTGAAGAATTTTTTTTTTAATTTGTTGAGGCTTACGTCTAGGCCAGTCACCATAGCAAAGTCATTTAAGATTTGTTTGATGGCTCTGGCTTCCCTGACCGTGGGTATACCCTGCAGCATCGTATCATCCACAAATTGTTGATGGGTATTTGTTGCTCCATCTAGGGTGAGTTTGATACCCTAGATTCTTCCTTCAGCATTTGCCATTTTGATTGCTCTTCCTAGCCCTTCCATCATGAGAACAAATAGGAAGGGTGAGAGTGGATCCCCTTGTCTGAGACCTCTGGAGGGTATGAAAGTTCTTGAAGGAGCGCCATTAAGCAGGATGGAAAAACTGGTTGTAGAAACTAGTGCCATGACCCATCTTATCCAGTTGTGGTCGAAGCCATAGGCTCTTAGTACTGCCCTTATATAAGACCAACTTAGCCTCTCGTAAGCTTTCTCTAGGTCCATCTGAATGATCATACCAGCTTGCCTATTTCTTTTGAGAGAGTGTACCACCTCGTGAGCTTGGATGATGTTATTGAGAATCTGTCTTCCTTCCACAGCCAGTTTGCTCCTCTAAAATGAGAGCTGGTAAAAGGGGCTTGAGTCTATTGGCAATAACTTTGGAACTAATTTTGTACACCAAATTATATAATGCTATGGGTCTGAAACCATCCGCAGTCATGGAATTTTCCTATTTTGGGATCAAAGCTATGAAGGAGGCATTAAGAGCCTTTAGAACCATCTTGGATCTTCTTGATTCTTCCACCATCTCAAGGATATCCTATTTGACTGTTTTCCAGCAGGCTTTGAAGAAGTCTATATTGAACCCATCCAGGCCTAGAGCTTTTCCATTTTTCATTTCATTGATCACTTCACTGACCTCCTCTTCTGACACTGGCCTATTAACATTATAGTTGTCTTCTCTCGTAACCATCCAAGGGATGTACTGAATGAAATGGTTAATGAACCTAGATATTTCCACTAGAGGCTCCTCTGCTATGCTGAGGAAATGTTGAACAAGGGCATATTCCATTTCCTTGTGAGAGGTGAGTTTTGTCCTTTTAGAATCTTTGAGTTTTGTGATTCGGTTATGTGCCCTATGATCCCTGGTGGATTTATGCAAAAACTTCGTTTTCCTTTCTCCCTCTCTAATCCACTGCACCCATGATTTATGTCTCCAGAAAATCTCCTCTTGCATGCATCGATCTTCCCATTCTGCCTGCAGAGAATCAACTAGCTTTTTCTGCTCCTCAGTAAAACCATCTATGATGATGATCTGATTGATCTCTTGAAGTTTTTTCTCAGCTTCTCATTTGGATTTGAAAATATTACCAAATTCCTTTTTGTTCCAATCTTTAAGCTTGGATTTGATGTGTTTAAGTTTTTATTGGAGCAGGAACATTCTAGTGCCTTGAATGTTCAAATCCTCTCTCCACCATTTGTCGATATTGCTGGTGAATTTAGGGTGCGAGAGCTAAGAATTTTCAAAACTGAAAGGTTTGTTTCTTGGTGTACCCATACTAGTGGCTTCCAGTTGTACAATCCAATGATCCGAGACCCCAAAGGAAAGAATAGAAGTTGACATGGCAGGACCTGAAAGAGAGAGGTCCTCTAAAATAATAAATTTGTCTAGCTTGGAGGTGACTTGAGAAGCTCCTACCCTCTTATTGTTCCAGGTAAAGGTACCATTTATTGTTTCAGTGTCCACTAACGCCATGTTCATTATGAAGTTCTGGAAGGCAATGGAGTCTCTACCTAGATGCCTGATAGCACCTTTTTTCTCTGTAAGAGATCTGATCATATTGAAATCTCCTACAACAATCCAGGGTACATTAGGGTGTCTCGCTTATAGCTCCTCAAGGGAGGTGAGAAACTTGAGTTTGTCTTCTTTCTTTTGAGGTCCATAGACATTTTTTATCATGTAAATTTCTCGATCACCTAAAGGTTGACACATCAAAGAAAGATAGTTCCTAGACACTTCAACATCTAGTATTCCAAATTTCTGGGGATCCCAGAGCATAAGAATCCCCCATGCCGAGTTGTTTGCTTTAACCTCTAGATATTCATACTTGATTAACCATTTGTTATGTAGTTCTATGATCTTTTCCATCAAACATTTTGTTTCCTGAATAAAAACCATATATGGTTTTTCTTCTTTTATTCTGTTACTAAGATTTCTTTGTTTTCTTCTATTTCCTATGCCTCTAATATTCCAAGTTGTAAGCTTCATTAAAAAATGTTTTTAAAGGAATAACTAGTGAGATCTCTCATCTTACTTGAGTTAATCATGAGTTTTCCACATTCGTTCAATAGCTCATTCTGTCATTTTCTTCCTCTTTTCTTGCCTAGGTTCTTAGGAGATTGTGTCTATGTCTCCTCCATCATTTTCACCCCTCTATGTTCCTGTCTTTCATGGTTTCTTTTGACTCCAGAGCCTTTAGATTGTGATCTCCATAGGAAGAGCTATTGAACCCTATCAAATTCCTCTTGTGGTAGGGAGTCCACTCCTTTGGTCATCCCTTGTTCCAGAAACTTTTCTAGATCTAATTTCTCCCTCTCTAGAATATCTTGCAGTTCATGGTCCTCCATTCCAACCTCACATTGAGTCATCTCATGGTCCCTATTTATCTCCATAACACTTAGCAGATTGTCTTGTTGCTGGTTGTTTCCTATGATATCTTCCATTCTAGCATCCCTTTCCTTCTCAGTGATAATGTTCTCTGATTCCTGATTTGTTTCTTTGTTTCCATCTTCATCTTCTAGGAGCTTGAGACCCTTGTAGCTCAATTTTATTTCCTCATTAATCTTCTTTTGAGGCCTCTTCTTGCCTTTCACTTTCCCCCATCCTTGGTGAAACCCTTGAGATTTTTGTCCGGGGTGGTTTTTACATTTCTTTCCATATTGTTTGTTCGACAGTCTTTGTATAGATGCCCGCGTTCATGGCATTTGCACCACCTAAATGGGATGTTCTCATAGTCCACCACCTGCACCCATTCTTCATCATATACTTCTAAAATTATCGCTTCCGGAAGTGCTCTAGATAGGTCCCTTTTCACACATATCTGGGCGAAGGTGGTATATTTACCTTTCAAAGTCACTTCTGAGATCTTCAGAAAATGCCCCAACTTGTTGCCTATTGTTTTCAGAGATTCCAGTAGCCAATAATCCAGAGGAAGGGAGTATAGTCTAATCAATACTAGAACCGATGTGAATGTTTCACGTTCTGGGACAATGTTCATCATCCATGGCCGCATGTAGAGGCCTACAGCTGCATAGAAATGTGGTCCTCCTTTGAATACTTTGTCTTTATCCTCTAGGCTTGTGATCACCACCGTGAAGAAGCCCTTAGATCCTAGATGAAGGTTTATTTCCCCCTTTGGTTTCAAGTGGCTCCTTATCCATACATGCAGCACCATCTCCGTCGGCCATATCCCCATGAATTTGCATATAACCTCATATTCTGCCATGTCATCTCTGCGCGCTTGTAGCACAGGGTCGCTTCAAATGATCTGGGGAATGATGTCTGATTTGGGTTTGCAGAACCCATTTGTAGTCATAGAAGCAGTTTTCTAACTTCTACCCTCTGTCCTCTTTTCCTTACTAGCTTCCTGTTGATCTCCTTCCTATTCTAGGGGTATATTTTTTCCCAGTTTTTCCATGTTGGTTGCCTCTGTTTCCATTTCCAAAGGTTTCTTAAAATGCTACTTTCCAACTTCCTTGCTTCTGTCCATCACTATTTGACTATAGGAGGGAGCAGCACTCCCCCCTGTGCGTCCCACCATGGTAGCCAACTTTAGAACCCTAATGCTAACCCGAGATTAGTTTGCAGAGCTCCACCATTCACCCCGACCTTGCAACAATTTCATACAAGTTTGAAGAAGACATTTTAAAGTATCTACATTATATGCTACATCCTGTTCTTATATTGTCATAGCTTGACTTTGTGTCAAACATGATACACCACAACTATTCTTATGATTCTGTTGCATGCTAGATGTCACAGCTCCTATATCCATAAAGGTTTATTTTGCTTCCATAAAGACTTATTTTTCATTTTGAGTATAAAAAACAAGTGTTTTTTAGTAGTCTTTCTGACCCATGTAGCTTCAAATTCCTTCTTTCCATCTGTTTTATCATTTCCAGTTGCAGCTCCACTCCTTGTTACAATACTAATGCACATTTCATTCGTCCTCGGTTTTGCAGTCATCATCTGAATGTTCTATGTCGAATGTTCATTTTTCCTTTCTCGCATTTTTTCCATAAGTATCAGACACTCGTCAATTACATGACTAAATTATTTGCAATACTTACACATCGTAGTAGGATTCTAACAATCTCTTGCAAGGTGAACTGCCTGGCCACCGTTGTAATAAATAATTTGTCCACAACCTCAACCAGCTCCACCACCTCCACCAATACCTCGACCTCAACCATGATAACCACCTCAACCACTATACTATCCATGTTCCTCATGTTCCTGTTCTTCAACTTGCATTATATAGGCATCAATACTTTGTTCCATCATTAATTCATAAGCTCAATAATTGTTCTCATCATGTCCTACTAATTTGCAGAATTTGCAATATCATTTTCTTGGAGTCTAGATATACTTTTGCAATAGGTATTAATCTTCTACACAACATTCACCTCTAGTTTTACATATCTCGTACCATAAGCTAGATCCAATATTCAAAGGATTCAGTGCTCCACTAGCCATGTAGTTACTGAAGAGAGGGCATTATTGTTTAGAGAGGCCTTCTCATTTACACTTTGTACACCACACTTCTTTGAGAAATTTCTTACTTTTCTTCATATCCTGTATCTGCAAACTCAAATTTTCCAGCTGACTCTTTATCTGCTGCATACCTGCATTGGTATCACCTATAGGTGAAGCTTCTAATTTCAGTACAAGTTCTAAAGCTTCATCTTGAGTTTCTAACCTCTTTTCTAATAAAGGAAATCTTATATGTGGAAGTAGCGCAACTATGAACCATTCCTTATGCTACTACGGAGCTATTTCGAAGCTCCCCTGATCCAACAATATCTTGAATCTTTGGTCAAATTCCCACATAGACTCAGTAGGCTTTTGTTTGATTTCTTTTAGCTCTGTGATGCACTGTGACTCAGACTTCGGCTTCTTAAATTCTTTTACCAGCATCATTTTGATGTCGGCAAATGATATGATCTAATTGCTTGAATACTTCATGTACCATGTTAGTGCTCTATCTCAAAATTTTGTGACAACCTACACTTTCTTTATAGTTTCATCATGGACCTACTTTGTGGTCCATACTACTCCACATAGAAATGAGAACTTCTCTGGATCCTCTGATCTAGTCCCTTTAAAGATAGGTAGCTTAATATCATCAACCATAGTTCTTCTTAGAGGGAGAGGGAGAGGGGGATGGGGAGGGGGATTTGTAAAGTGGGGGGGATGTGGGCTACGAGGTGTAGGGGGATAGGGAAAACCAAAATCACCCTGATTACTACTTGATTCTAGCTTCGATGAACTTTTAGGTTCGGAAGGTTAATGTTGCACAGTTCCTTCGAGGTTATCAGGGCGATTTTATTCAATTTGAGACTCACTCAATAAAGGGCTATAGTCAGTTTCTATACAAGTCCTCAGATCATGGCCATGACATCTCTTCCTAATGTCTATTCCATATCTTTTCCCACTTCGCGTTGTTCCAATTTCTTCTTCGGATCTTCTCCCAAACATAAATAACAAATAATCTGACTACATTCATAAAATTCCCTTTTCGCACAAAACCATATTAATCCAAAGTTTTAGAGATTTCAATAAATTACCCTGTGGTCCTTTGAAAAATTTATGTTCTACTTCACTATATGACACAATCAAGTCTACCATGAACTCAGTAATGAATCCACCCAAGATGTTGTCAATCTAGAAGTCAACAACTCTTGAGATCCTATTATCAGTGTTCTACAGTCACTGTATTAGTTCAGAAGTCCACTCTTAGGTTCGTCTACTCTAAAATAGTGTTTTCTCTCAGTCAGCCTTGATATCCACTGATATAGCTCCATATGGAACAAGTTGAAGAACATTTCATATTGATATTCAAAAATATACTTCTCCAGCCACCTCATAGTTGACAAATGAGGGCTTCTATTTTCTTTTTCTACAAATTCTTGTTCCTGCTATTCTAGCCAATCTTGAATTTATTTCTTCGATAGATGCCACATAAACATCCCTCAAACAGATCCTGTTCCCGACAACAGAACCATTTGTTGTCTTAGGTTGGGATGACCAAGGTTCAAATTTTACTGCGCACCAACAAAACCCTCAATCACTAGCCATTTCAGCATCAACCTATAAGAAAGTCACAGTCTCACCTGAAGTGACTATGGGAGGTTGTAGAACCAAGTTTATGTAGCCTAAGGGATGTTGTGACATGGCACTTTTTTATTTTATTTATGCTTTAATACTTATAAACTACTTTGCATACATCAATTAGTTCACAGTTATATATATATTGCTTCATAGAATTACATTCATCACTTAAACATAACATAACCATCGATAAACTTCAAAGTACTGAAATAAAGTTCAAATAATAATCAAATCAACACATGAGACACAAATTTTACCGTGGTTCATCCTAATGTGCGAATACGTCCACAAGGACTGTTGCTTATAATAGAGAATTGGTACAACAAACAGTTCTTTCCTGTGCACACAACTATAGGTTGTATGCACACTAAGCTACAGACGGTATGCACACTAAGCTGCAGATCCATGCCTCTACGCACTTAGCTTTGGAGCCTCACCCTTTCTCCAAAGTAAAAATCACAAAAATATCACCATAAACATAGATCTGGATCAATTTGATAGATTCCTTCCTTCTTTATTATTCATCCCTATATATACTATTACATGAGGGATCACATCGCTATATTACCATGGACCTCATACCATGTTTTTCATAATACAAGGGACTATGGTCTAAACGCATCAAATTTTACAATACTTTAGGCTTTTTACAAAAAGGGAGTGGATTCGCTGCAAAGCCCCTATGTTGCGCGGTGACATTGTTGTGCGGTCTTCGTTGTGCTCCACTACTTTGCTACGTGGTCCACTTCGTACTTGGTGACATCGTTTCTATTGTACACTCCACAAAACTCGGATTTCTTGCCCAAAATCTGGCCAAGTTGGGTTGTGCCCAATAGATCTAAGGATCACTAGGCCATAGTCAAGACACCACCCTCCAAGCATTATCGTATATTTTTTCATTCACCGGCCAAGGATTTATGGGCCTCATCAAAGGGAAGCCACCTCTAGGCATTAGTGTATATCCTGCCATTCATCGATCGAGGGTTCCTATGCCCACCAAGGCACATAATACCTAGATTTACCACTACCCATAGTCTAGTTTAGGGGTTACTAGGCCAATGGATTTACCACAATCCACATTGTAGTTGACGGATCACTAGTCTATGTGTTCTTTCATTCATAGATCCACCTCACTCAGTTTTGAATCGATCCAACAATCCAACTTAACCAAAACATGAGAACCCCATCACAAAATGGCTATCCAAAAGTGGCAAGGTAAGGTTGAAGAACACTGTCACACCTAGAAAACCCCATGTCAATGACAACAAGAGATCCAAGAACACACATGCATAACCATGCATGCCAAATACCGAAACGAAATCAGACATACAAATCGATACCCTCAAGTAAACTCGTTGTAGATACTTGAATCTAGTCTTTCTTGCTTGATTCTTGTTTTCCTTTGCCTTCTTTTCTTTATTGATCCAATGCTAAAGTGCTCAAATAAAACTATAAGTGTCAAAGAGTGAGAGAGAGAGAGATAGAGAGAGCTCAAAAACTAAATTGACGAAAGTCTAGGAACAAATCTTGCCAATTGACCCTCATAAGCCTTTTTATTAATGAGGCCTCTATTTTCTTCATTTTCCATTATTTTCCTTGATTTTCCTCCTCACATGCTAACTGTTACCTTTAACCTTACTTTTCTCCTAGTTTCCATTATTTTCATAAACAATTTCCACTTAATGCCACTTTACCTTTCCAAATCCTTTGCCATTTCCTTTTCCAATTTCCTTAACCATATTAAACTGAAATGACACCCACTAGGATGCCTTGCCCAAAATTAAGCTTGGAATAAGTGTCCCATGACCTTGGTATTATATTTTTTTGAATCATTTTTTAAATAGGGTTGTTACAGAAATCTCCCCCTTGGGGGAACATCGTCCTTGATGTTCAATGACACCTATAACCAACAAGATTGCTAATAGAAAAACCTATTGCCCAAGGTGCTTTATAACACAACTCGTTGTAGTATTTACAATGATAAACCTGATGAAAACATGAAAATCATACAATATATTGGAGCTTTATAACATGACTCATTATGGTATTTACAATAAAAACCACATATAAAACCATACTGTCTATGGAGCTTTATAAATCCAACTTGATATAGTATTTACAGTAATATACACTTATGCACATTTTCTCATCCAGTAAATAAAAGGGTACGATGCCTACATCCACAACAAGAGAATCTAGAGGATCACACCTCCACCTTCAAAAGTAATACCAGGATTAATCTTCTTCCCAGGAAGTCCAAAATCCGCTGCCAAAGTCAAACCTACATCCAATGTCCAGTGCTATAATCTTGTGCCACTTGTCATTGCAGTGAATAGTTACCAGCTCATTGTTCTAGGGAACACTCCCAATGTGCATATGATTTCTTATGGTAATGCTAATGGAAAAAATAAATCCATCCCTGATCTTCCCTTCTATCCTACATAGTCCCTTGGTAAATCCAGTAACCTGTTTCATGTAGTCACTCACCTTCCAAGTTCCCTGACATGCCATATCCTGGGTGATCCATCCCTTGGAAAGGCTTCCTTGCATCGTAAGGTCAAATAACCAAAGGATATACCTACTCCAAAATAATCATACCAGTCATAACATGCTCATGGAAATCAATGAACATTATTTGGTACCGGTGTCCCATAATGACCCTGCTCCCGAAGTGCTTTACTAGTAGTCTACTACCTGTTTCAATTCCTTTTGCTATTACTACTAATTCTTATGGTTGGTTCCAACCATCCAACTAGGAATTCCATGCTTTCCTGTACCAAGCACATAATTTCAATTAAATTCAAAATAAATTCAAATAAATTCAAATCATACCTCATTAGTGGTCTTTCAATAAGGTACACCTACAATTATCTTCACTTTCTGTCACAACAAGTTAAATTAGTTGTTTGATTAAATCATCATGCATAAACATATCACATTCTATTAGCTCAAAACACAACCATCATAAATTAAAATCATGAATCACATGAAATCATCATAAACCACGATCATAAAGCACATGTAACCATCACAAGTCAGAATCATTGATCACATGCATAATAAAACTGAAATAAAATACCGACACTTAACATTTAATCGACCCGTAACTTCCACCTTTATCTATTTTCCTTTTCTTACACACACCAGATCAATTTCCACACCCAACAAACACCCAATTCCTTCTCCTCAACCACATACACATACACATACACATACACACAGTGTACATCACAACATATACATCCATAGATGGTGTATGACACCACACCATACATACACATGCACCCATTGTACAACATAACACATACAACTACACTTGGTGTACAAAAAACACATACACCTACATCTAGTGTACAACACAATA
The DNA here is from genome assembly GCA_031772625.1 of Pinus tabuliformis. NCBI lineage: Eukaryota > Viridiplantae > Streptophyta > Pinopsida > Pinales > Pinaceae > Pinus > Pinus tabuliformis. Next base: position 734,614,736 of record CM062816.1, on the reverse strand, counting down.
CATATATGTACACATTGTACAACACAAAAAATATGCATGTCATGATACCATGACTTCATAATGCACATACATAGTACCAAATGCGTGCAACACAAAATGTATGACATGCACGCAATACCACATGTACACCAATACCATATGTACAACATGTACACAATACCACTTATACACAACACCACCTGCACAACATGTACACAATACCACTTATACACAACACCACCTGCACAACATGTACACAATGCCACATATACAACAGACCACTTCTACAATGTATATACAATACCACATGTACACAACACCCCATGCATAACATGTACACGACACCACATGTACACAGTGCAACATTCACGAGATGTACATAGCACCAACTACACACATCACCACATGTACAATCATACACACAACATCGTATGTACATAGTATCACAAGTACTACATGCACACAACATCATATGTACATAGCACTGCATATACCACATACACATAGCATCATATGTACACATCACCGATTATCCAACATGCGCACAACACCATATGCACACAACACTCCATATCCAACATACACACAGTATGATATGTACAAAGCACCGCATATCCAACATCTACGTAAAACCATCTATACCCAGCACAACATATGCATTATACATGCAACACCATATATACAATAGCCACACAACATCGTAGGTACAATCACTGAATATATAGTATGCACAACTTATGAACAACCATAGCATTGCAAATCCAAAACGACATTGTCTCTACTAAGAAACCTTACTTCCAGCGTCTCTTTGCCATCGATGCTTATCCAAGCATGTCGTAGATCACATTGTTTCCATTCTGCTGATGTATCTCTCTGCATTACTTGTCCAATACATAGGCATAGTATAAAAACATAATATAACCTCATATCCACATGATACTGACCTCATAAATTTGTAAGGGCTACTCTTCCCACTTGATTCCACATAAGGCTAGGAACCTCTTCATGCCATTCACTTGCATAAGAAATCATTCCTCCAGAAGAATGATCTAGGACAACCCTATCATACAGTGACATAAATACAGACATACATACATATATATAATCATTATCATAAAATAATCATGATTATGCTAGATAACGACATCCATACACACATATATACATGTAAACATTAGCATTAAACAATCATGATCCATGAATACCCTATCAAACACGAGATACATACATGTATACATGTATACATATACAAACATCAACATAATCATGATGTCAACATAATTACCAGATAGCATAAGGTCAAGGTTAATAGAATGCCCTTTATCCATGCATAGCATTCACAACATTGAAAACAATAGTTCCCAACATAGACAAGGCATCTAACACCTTAAATCCATTACTTTACCTTTCTGGTTACCTTTCTCATGTATGTCCTGCCATCATCCATTTACACCAATGGAAACAACCAATCCAATTCACTATCATAGTCTTTCTTTCAACTATCCTTACTCACGCACTGAGATTTTTTTGAATCTTGCATTACCTGTTCGGTTTCATTAGACTCTCCCCAAGCTCCATTAAATTTCCTCCTTCCCAACCAATTCCCAAGACCCTCAAAACATAAAATGAAAGAAAAAAAGAAAACAAGAAGAAAACCATGAAAACCAATAGCAATACAACACCAAAAAAAAGTGGCATGGCCATGAACCTGACATAAACAAAACTGCAAACCAAGCACAACCTAACCACAAAAATGAAAAGCACAAAACTAGCAACAAAACCATGACTCAATCCCCATGGGTTCCCAATCCTACCAAGGAAAAGCTCAACCTGATCATTCTTCAAGATTTCATGGAAAACACTCTTTCCATGCAATCCCCACATCATACTACCATAAAAACATAATTGTCAGTGTACAAATAAATATAATAATACACCTGTTACCTTACCTTATTGTGCCAATCATCATTCCTTGTAACTGATCACATCCATGCCATATCTCAAGGGACACCAATTCCCTTCAAGGATCTAGCGATAGCTCGAAACCACTGTTATAGCTGTCAAATACGTGTTTATGAGTCCACATAATGTCAAACAAAATTAAGGTTAAGAAGACTTCCTGTATTCATGCAACCGCTCATTCATTTGGAAATTTGGTTTCCAAACATTGCCAAAGGAATTCTTACCCAATTCCTTTATTCTGTCTTATTGCAATCGAGTCATAGTATGTAATGTCACAACACCCATCTATTAGTTATATAAACACATCAACTATTACCTTCCCATGCTAATACCAACCACGTTTCCCTACAACTATTTACACATGTCAACCACATGTTCCAAGGATAAAAACATCATGTCTATTAATGGGAATCAACCTTTTCCAAGACTAACAACAATGTCATAATCAACTAATAATCGTTAATAATAATGCTACAACTAGCACATACTTAACTCAAGTACAAATTAGTTATCTCAACACATGCAATGGTACAACCATCTTCAAAGAAGATCATTCATTCATGTAATATCGTAGATGCATACTCATATCATGCAATAAATCAAACATTCATACAACAAGTAGATGACACAATAGACACCAAACACTCAAACACCAAGTAGATGACACAATAGACACCAAACACTTAAACACCAAGTAAATGACATATTGAAACATTTAAACACCAAATATATGACATAATCAAACTCATCATTATTGTGTCTCAGGGGAGGCTATGTTTTCTACACAATCAATCTAGATTAGCATGATGTGACTTCACAACACATCAACTCAAACATAAATAAGGTCATGATATCCATAACAGTAACTAGCTAACATGTTTACATCATAATCTCATAAACATTTGTCATTAATGCATAAAAATAACATCTACATAGTCAGTGTAGATTAGAATGATACATATAACATCAAGATCTTAAATGCAACAACCCTAATCATCAAGTTAACTAACATATAACATTGAAAACAGTACATATTACAAAAATTTCTATCCTACATGACTATCAAACATAGGTGCATATGACAGCATCTACTAGCATCTGCCATGCATGTAACCACAACAACAATAGAATGAAAAGTATATAAGTAACCCTAATTCTTATAACAACCATAAACATGCATACCCACCATACAAACCTCTACGATGATATGATCTTACCCCGAAGTCTAGTGCTATAATATCGCTCCGGTTATCTACATATACTACACTATCTCATCCAACACATCAACATTATAACAACCAACAACATCATGACGACACAAACCACATACAATGACCTCACAATGCATGTTTGACCTACTATACATGAATAACTATAACCATGAAAATGCATGCATAATAACATATAGACACCGACATGCCTAACAAGTGCATATACATTTGCCATTCATTCATGACAAACACATCCCAACAACAACATCACCAACTTCTACATGGTGACACAATGACAACAATGACCCTCGTCATGCATACACAGCAAGCACATAGACTACAAGCATAAAGAACACATATTTAATCGACATGAGTGCATGACCAACACACACCACCCATCTAGTACAAGTGTTAAACCATGCTCTGTTACCAGTTTGTGGTATTAGATATCACACAAGAGATCAGAAACTAGACACCACCTAGAGAGAGTGAAACCATGCTCTGATACCACTATGTAACAACCTCCTCCCACGTTTACCCAAGCTAAATGGTCCACCAGGCTAAACATGTGATGAAGAGTTACTATGAAATTATTCAATTCCCTAAGTGTAGTTAAGGAAGTGGAACTATCTAACCAACACTTTATAGAAATCCTTAGGTTGTAAAGGACCCCAGGAGCTAATCCACTACTCCAGGTGCCAAACCCCTGAATTAACGAAGCCTTTTAATGAACTTGACCCCCATTAACTCCCATAACAAGGCATGTATGCGACTGGATCCCTATAGTTTCTCCCAAAATTCCTGCAAGGGAGAGATTGCGGTCTTTTTCAGTGAGTTTTGTGCCTTAGAATGTTAGATTTAAGCCACTTTTTTAAGGTTAGTCTCCAAACCACCACCGAAACTTGATGAGACTTTCCAAGATAATAAATGACACCAATAAAAATCCTCTAACAGAAAACTTGATCAAGGACTTGACCTAACCAAGCCTAACCATGACAGACATTCCCTGAAACACATCAAGAACATGTAATCTACAGGTGAAAAGACATGCTCATAACTAGCATATAACCAATTGAAATAATGAGGATACCACAACCATAAATGCCACATATGAATGAGTACATTTACGCATAAAATATCAAGGACAAGAAATTCTTAATAATTAATGTAAAATCCAACCTGGTATGGTACTACCACATTCCACCCAACCATAGATTGGATGAGCCAAATATCTCTTCACCCAATCAACCTCGTGTCATATTCAAAGCATGAATGTGGGATTCAAAACTAAAAGAATCACATAGGGCTTCTCAAGGCTAAACCACCTCACCCTCATCAATACAACTAGTATTTACCCCAATCCTCACCAGATAACTAGGCCATAAACAAGTATGGATGCCACCGGATTTCTCCACCTACACCGTGAGGGATTTTCCTGTCTCCCGGTCTCTAGCCTTTACCACAATCCACAGTATAATCCAAGGATCACTAGGCCATAATCGAGACACCACCCTCTAGGATTTATTGTATATACTAGTATTGACCGACCAAGGATTCCTAGGCCGAATTAAGGGCCACCACCTCTAGGCTTTACCGTATATCCCGCCATTCACTGATCGAGTCTTCCTAGGCACACCGAAGCACACAATACCTTGATTTACTACAACCCATAGCCTAGTTCAGGGGTTACTAGGCCACTGACTTTACCACAATCCACAGTATAGTTCAAGGAGCACAAGGCCATATGTTCTTTCATTTAGAGATCCACCTCATGCAATTTCGAATCCATCCAACAATCTATATTAACGAAAACATGTGAACCCCATCACACCATGGCTATCTAAAATTTGAAAGGAAAGGCTGAGGAACATTGTCACACTTCGAAAGACCCATGCCAATGACAACAAGAGAACCAAGAACAAACATGCATAACCATGCATGCCAAATCTAGCAAGGAAATCACACATGCAAATCGATACATGCAAGTAGATCCGATGTATTTGCTTGATTGCCCTCTTCCTTGCTTAGTTATTTATTCCCTTTTCCTTCTTTGCTTTCTTGATCCAATGCTGATGTGCTCCAATAAAACTCAGTGTCCAAGAGTGAGAGAGAGAGAGAATAGAGAGAGAGCTCCGAAACTTAACTGAAAAAAGTCTACACAAAAAGCTTGCCAAGTGATCCTCAAAATAATTTTTATTAATGAGGCCTCTATTTTATTCATTTTCCATTATTTTCCTTCATTTTCCTCCTCACATGAAACCTGTGACCTTTCACCTTCCTTTTCTCCTAATTTCCATTATTTTCCTAAATAAATGCCACTTTGTCTTTCCAAAGCCTTTGGCATTGCCTTTGCCAATTTCCTTAGCCATGATAAACCAAAATGACACCCAATAGGATGTCTTGCCCAACATTCATCTTGGAATAAGCGTACCATGACCTTGGTCTTATATTTTTCTACATGAATTTTTAACCAGGGCTGTTACAATCACTCAACAATGCCACTTATGCATAAGAATATATGTTCAAAAGTCACCAAGAGATAGAACATGATCGATCAAATTCATAGGTGATAACATTAATAAGAAGTAAAGAAAATTTAAGTCCCATATGAGTGGAAATAATGTATTGCACACAATATTTAAATCAAGAACTATTCTTGCCTTGTCAAGTAATAACCTACTAATGGGAGTAACATAGACTAGTAACATGATAAATTACTAAAAAAATGGGCTCAAACATTATTAAGGAAAGAGGTACTCATATAAGGGAAAGAAATTATTAATTTCATAATAACATAATCATTTCTAAGAAAATGTGATCATAAAACACTCTCGAAGTTCAAGAACACTATTGGCTAATAGTTACAGAGGAAAAAATGGATAAATCCCAAGATGTAAATAGTCATATATCTGAATACTTTTACTATTTAGACTATATGAACGCACTTGATGAAATATGATTGTGTTGTGTCCTCACACAAGAAGAATAGATATATATGTATATGGGAAATTGAGATTATTTATACATACTTCATTCTTTCTAGAGTTATAAGATTTATTAATTAAAAAAAGGTGTTGAGGTTTAATATTTTTGGATATGTGACAAAGTGGTATTAGAGCCAAGGTTAAAAAATGGAGATCTTTGCGAACCACGAGTTTCATTGTAACTAACAGATAATCTGAATGCAACATAGACAAAAGGAGGTAGTTGTAAATTTACTTTCCTGCTAAAGGTAGGATGAATATATTATGTCATAACTTCTAGGACGCAACCTCATTGGAGACAATGAAGTATATGTGCATTTGGTGAAACATGCCCAAGTGTTAAAATTTGGGTACCAGAGGAAAAGTGGTTCCCTAAGGCTATGATATTTGGCCTAGGGAAAAGTGTCCAAATTAGTTTGTATTTTTCTCCTAAAGTGACTTTATAAGTGGTAAGGTTACATTCTAATTTAAAGGTGACTTTATTGAAGTGAATGAATAATTAGAAAGTGGAAAAAGTGACTATGGAAATAAAAGGCTAAGTGGGTCTTTATTTAAAGTGGGCGAGTTAAAAAATAGAAAGTGAGACTTAAATTCAAATTTATTCTCATTGCTAGATCTAAAAGAATCTTAGCCATTAGATCTTAGGGTAACCTAAAAGGTCATTTATTGAGTAAAAGGAGAAGAGGAGAAAAATATCAATTCATTCTTTCATGAGCATTTGAGAAAAAGAGAAGAGAGAGCAAGGAAAAAATTTCTAAGCAGTGAGGAAGTGAAGGAGAGCAACAAGAAGACATTTCAGCAACTCTGGGTAGTAGCATTTATGGCACGCATCCCAAGGAAAAATTATATAGCACGAGAGAGATACAAAAATTGAGGAAGAGGGACAACAACAAGGGCACAAATTTTGAGGCAGATTTGGGCACAATTTTTGAGGCAGCTATACTATTGAAATCCGTATGGTCCGTACAACTAGTTCTAGGTACATTTTTCGAGGCAGGTCATACAAAATTTAATGTTGTTTTATTGCCGAAAAAATTCTGTTTTGGCTGATCGCTGATTGGCATGATTTTTGAGGTTGAGTTCAAGCACAGAAATCATGTCATAATCAACTAATAATCATTCATAATAATGCTACAAATAGCACCTACTTAGACTCAAGTACAAATTAGTTATCTCAACACATATTGCAATGGTACAACCATCTTGAAAGAAGATCATTCAATCATGTAATATCATAGATGTATACTCATATCATGCAATAAATCAAACATTCATACAACAAGTAGATGACACAATAGACAACGAACACTCAAACACCAAATAATGACATATTGAAAAATTTAAACACCAAATATATGACATAATCAAACTCATCATTATTGTGTCTCAGGGGAGGATATGTTTTCTGCACGATCAATCTAGATTAGCATGATGTGACTTCACAACACATCAACTCAAACATAAATAAGGTCATGATATCCATAACAGTAACTAGCTAACATGTTTACATCATAATCTCATAAACATTTGTCATTAATGCATAAAAAATAACGTATGCATAGTCAATGTAGATTAGAATGATACATGTAACATCAAGATCTTAAACGCAACAACCCTAATCATCAAGTTAGCTAACATATAACATCGAAAACAATACATGTAACAAAAATTTTCTATCCTACATGGCTATCAAACACAGGTGCATATGACCGCATCTACTAGCATCTTCCATGCATGTAACCACAACAACAATAGAATGAAAAGTATATAAGTAACCCTAATTCTTATAACAACCATAAACATGCATACCCACCATACAAATCTGTATGATGATATGATCTTACCCCGATGTCTAGTGTTGTAATATTGCTCCAATTATCTACATATACTACACTATCTCATCCAACACATCAACAATATAACAACCAACAACATCATGATGACACAAACCACATTCAATGACCTCACAATGCATGTTTGACCTACTATACATGCATAACTATAACGATGAAAATGCATGCATAATAACATATAGACACCGACATGCCTAACAAGTGAATATACATTTGCCATGCATTCATGACAAACACATCCCAACAACAACATCACCAACTTCTACATGGTGACACAATGACAACAATGACCCTCGCCATGCATACATACCAAGCACATAGACTATAAGCATAAAGAACACATATTTAATCGACATGAATGCACGACCAACACACACCACCCAACTAGTACAAGTGTTAAACCATGCTCTGTGCCCAATTTGTGGTATTAGATATCACACACGAGATCAGAAACCAGACACCACCCAGAGAGAGTGAAACCATGCTCTGATATCACTCTGTAACACCCTCCTCCCACATTTACCCAAGCTGAATGGTCCACCAGGCTAAAAATGTGATGAAGAGTTACTATGAAATGATTCAACTACCTAAGTGTAGTTGAGGAAGTGGAACCATCTAACCATCACTTTAGAGACCTCCTTAGGTTCTACAGGACCCCAGGAGCTAATCCACTACTCCAGGTGCCAAACCCCTTAATTAACCTAGCCTTTTAATGAATTTGACCCCTAGTACTCCAATAACAAGGGATGTATGCGACTGGAACCCTATAGTTTCTCCCAAAATTCCTGCAAGGGAGAGATTGCAGTCTTTTTTAGCCAATTCTGTGCTAGAGAATGTGAGATTTAAGCCACATTTTCAAGGTTAGTCTCCAAACCACCACTCGAAACTTGATGAGACTTTCCAAGATAATAAATGACACCAATAAAAATCCTCTAACAGAAAACTTGATCAAGGACTTGACCTAACCAAACCTAACCATGACAGACATTACCTCAAACACATCAATAACATGTAATCTATAGGTCAAAAAACATGCTCATAACCAGCACATAACCAATTGAACTAATGAGGATACAACAACCATAAATGCCACATATGAATGAGTACATTTATGCATAAAATATCAAGGACAAGAAACTCTTATTAATTAATGCAAAATCCAACCTGTTATGGTAGTACCACGTTCCACCCAACCATAGATTGGATGAGCCAAATATCTCTTCACCCAATAAACCCCATGTCATATTCAAAGAATAAATGTGGGACTCAAAAATAAAAGAATCAAATAGGGCTTCTCAAGGCTAAACCACCTCACCCTCATCAATAAAACTAGTCTTTATCCCAATCCTCACTGGATAACTAAGCCATAAATAAGCATGGATGCCACCGGATTTCTCCACCTACACCATGAAGGATTTTCCTGTCCCCTGGTATCTAGCCTTTACCACAATCCAGAGTTTAATCCAAGGATCACTAGGCCATAATCGAGACACCACCCTCTAGGATTTATCATATATACTAGTATTGACAGGCCAAGGATTCCTAGGCTGAATTAAGGGCACCCACCTCTAGGCTTTACCGTATATCCCGCCATTCACCGGTCAAGTCTTCCTAGGCCCACTGACTTTACCACAATCCATAGTCAAGTTCAGGGATCACAAGGCCATATCTTCTTTCATTTAGAGATCCACCTCATGCAATTTCGTATCCATCTGACAAGCTATATTAACCAAAACATGTGAACCCCATCACACCATTGCTATCTAAAATTTGAAAGGAAAGGCTGAGGAACACTGTCACAACTGGAAAGACCCATGCTAATGACCATAAGAGAACCAAGAACAAACATGCATAACCATGCATGCCAAATCTAGCAAGGAAATCACACATGCAAATCGATACATGCAAGTAGATGCAATGTATTTGCTTGATCGCCCTCTTCCTTGCTTAGATATTTCTTTCCTTTTCCTTCTTTTCTTTCTTGATCCAATTCTAATGTGCTCCAATAAAACTCAGTGTCCAAGAGTGTGAGAGAGAGAATAGAGAGAGAGCTCCAAAACTTAACTGAAAAATGTTTGCGCAAAAAGCTTGCCAACTGATCCTCAAAATAATTTTTATTAATGAGGCCTCTATTTTATTCATTTTCTATTATTTTCCTTCATTTCCCTCCTCACATGAACCCTGTGGCCTTTCACCTTCCTTTTCTCCTAATTTCCATTATTTTCATAAATAAATGCCAATTTGTCTTTCCAAAGCCTTTGACATTGCCTTCGCCAATTTCCTTAGCCATAATAAACCAAAATGACACCAAATAGGATGTCTTGCCCAAAATTCATGTTGGAATAAGTGTACCATGACCTTGGTATTATATTTTTCTGCATGAATTTTTAACCAAGGCTGTTACAATCACTCAACAATGCCACTTATGCATAAGAATATATGTTCAAAATTCACCAAGAGATAGAACATGACGGATCAAATTCATAGGTGATAACATTAATAAGAAGTAAAGAAAATTTAAGTCCCATATGAGTGGAAATAATGTAATGCGCATAATATTTAAATCAAGAACTATTCTTGCCTTGTCGAGTAATAACCTACTAATGGGAGTAACATAGACTAGTAACATGATAAATTACTAAAAAAATGGGCTCAAACATTATTAAGGAAAGAGGTACTCATATAAGGGCAAGCAATTATTAATTTCATAATAACATAATCATTTCTAAGAAAATGTGATCATACAACACTATCGAAGTTCAAGAACACTATTGGCTAATAGTTACAGAGAAAAAAATGGTTAAATCCCAAGATGTAAATAGTCATATATCTGAATACTTTTACTATTTAGATTATATGAACGCACTTGATGAAATATGATTGTGTTGTGTCCTCACACAAGAAGAATATATATATTTGTATATGGGAAATTGAGATTATTTATACATACTCCATTGTTTCGAGAGCTATAAGATTTATTAGTTAAAAAAAAGTGTTGAGGTTTAATATTTTTGGATATGTGACAAAGTGGTATTAGAGCCAAGGTTAGAATATGGATACCTTGGTGAACCACGAGTTTCATTGTAACTAACAGATAATCTGAATGCAACATAGACAAAAGGAGGTAGTTATAAATTTACTTTCCTGCTAAAGCTAGGATGAATATACTATGTAATAACTTACAGGAGGTGACCTCATTGGAGAGGATGAAGTATATGTGCATTTGGGGAAACATGCCCAAGTGTTAAAATTTGGGTACCAGAGGAAAAGTGGTTCCCTAAGGCTTTGTTCTTTGGCCTAGGGAAAGGTGTCCAAATTAGTTTGTATTTTTCTCCTAAAGTGACTTTATCAGTGGTAAAGTCAATTTAATTTGAAAGTGACTTTATAAGTGGTAAGGTTACATGCTAATTTAAAGGGGACTTTATTAAAGTGAATGAATAATTAGAAAGTGGAAAAAGTGACTATGGAAATAAAAGGCTAAGTGGGTCTTTATTTAAAGTGGGTGAGTTAAAAAATAGAAAGTGAGAACAAAATTCAAATTTATTGTTATCCGTAGATCTAAATGAATCTTAGCCATTAGATCTTAGGGTAACCCAAAAGGTAATTTAGAGAGTAAAAGGAGAAGAGAAGAGAAAAATATCAATTCATTATTTCATGAGCATTTGAGAGAAAGGGAAGAGAGAGCAAGGAAAAAATTTCTAAACAGTGAGGAAGTGAAGGAGAGCAACAAGAAGACATTTCAGCAAATCTGGGTAGCAACATTTATTGGCACGCATCGCAAGGCAAAATTGTACAGCAGGAGAAAGATACAAAAGTCGAGGAAGAGGGAAAACAACAAGGGCACAAATTTTGAGGCAGATTTGGGCACAATTTTTGAGGCAGCTGTACTACTGAAATCCGTATGGTCCGTACAACTAGTTCTACGTACATTTTTCAAGGTAGGTCATACAACATTTAATGTTGTTTTATTGCTGGAAAATTTCTGTTTTGGTTGACTGCTGATTGGCATGATTTTCAAGGTTGAGTTCAAGCACATAAATCATGTCATAATCAACTAATAATCATTCATAATAATGCTACAACTAGCACCTATTTACACTCAAGTACAAATTAGTTATCTCAATACATATTGCAATGGTACAACCATCTTAAAAGAAGATCATTCCTTCATGTAATATCGTAGATGCACACTCATATCATGCAATAAATCAAACATTCATACAACAAGTAGCTGACACAATAGACACCGAACACTCAAACACCAAATAATGACATATTGAAAAATTTAAACACCAAATATATGACATAATCAAACTCATCATTATTGTGTCTCAGGGGAGGCTATGTTCTTTGCACAATCAATCTAGATTAGCATGATGCGACTTCGCAACACATCAACTCAAACATAAATAAGGTCATGATATCCATAAGAGTAACTAGCTAACATCTTTACATCATAATCTCATAAACATTTGTCATTAATGCATAACAATAACGTATGCATAGTTAATGTAGATTAGAATGATACATATAACATCAAGATCTTAAATGCAACAACCCTAATCATCAAGTTGGCTAACATATAACATCAAAAAAAACATGCATACCCACCATACAAACCTGTATGACGATATGATCTTACCCCGAAGTCTAGTGCTGTAATATTGCTCCGGTTATCTACATATACTACACTATCTCATCCAACACATCAACAATATAACAACCAACAACATCATGATGACACAAACCACATACAATGACCTCACAATGCATGTTTGACCTACTGTACATGCATAAATATAACCATGAAAATGCATGTATAATATCATATAGACACTGACATGCATAACAAGTGCATATGCATTTGCCATGCATTCATGACAAACGCATCCCAATAACAACATCACCAACTTCTACATGGTGACACAATCACAAAAATGACCCTTGCCATGCATACACACCAAGCACATAGACTACAAGCATAAAGAACACATATTTAATCGACATGAGTGCACGACCAACACACGCCACCCATCTAGTACAAGTGTTAAACCATGCTTTGTTACCAGTTTGTGGTATTAGATATGACACAAGAGATTGGAAATAAGACACCAACCAGAGAGAGTGAAACCATGCTCTGATATCACTCTGTAACACCGTCCTCCCACATTTACCGAAGCTGAATGGTCCACCAGGCTAAACATGTGATGAAGAGTTACTATGAAATGACTCAACTCCCTATGTGTAGTTAAGGAAGTGGAACCATCTAACCATCACCTTACAGACCTCCTTAGGTTCTACAGGACCCCAGGAGCTAATCCACTACTCTAGGTGCCAAACCCCTAAATTAACCTAGCCTTTTAATGAATTTGACCCCTAGTCACTCCCATAACAAGGCATGTATGCGACTAGAACCCTATAGTTTCTCCCAAAATTCCTACAAGGGAGAGATTGTGGTCTTTTTTAGCCAATTTTGTGCTAGAGAATGTGAGATTTAATCCACTTTTTCAGGGTTAATCTCCAAACCACCACTCGAAACTTGATGAGACTTTCCAAGATAATAAATGACACCAATAAAAATCCTCTAATAGAAAACTTGATCAAGGACTTGACCTAACCAAGCCTAACAATGACAAACATTCCCTCAAACAAATCAAGAACATGTAATCTACAGGTCAAAAAACATGCTCATAACCAGCATATAACCAATTGAACTAATGAGGATACCACAACCATAAATACCACATATGAATGAGTACATTTACGCAGAAAATATCAAGGACAAGAAACTCTTATTAATTAATGCAAAATCCAACTTGGTATGGTACTACCACATTCCACCCAACCATAGATTGGATGAGCCAAATATCTCTTCACCCAATAAACCCCATGTCATATTCAAAGCATGAATGTGGGACTCAAAACTAAAAGAATCAAATAGGGCTTCTCAAGGCTAAACCACCTCACCCTCATCAATAAAACTAGTCTTTATCCCAATCCTCACCGGATAACTAGGCCAGAAACAAGCATGGATGCCACTGGATTTCTCCACCTACACCGGGAGGGTTTTTCCTGTCTCCTGGTATCTAGCCTTTACCACAATCCACAGTTTAATCCAAGGATCACTAGGCCATAATAGAGACACCACCCTCTAGGATTTATCGTATATACTAGTATTGACCGGCCAAGGATTCCTAGGCCGAATTAAGGGCACCCACCTCTAGTCTTTACCGTATATCTCACCATTCACCGGTCGAGTCTTCCTAGGCCCATTGAGGGACACAATACCTAGATTTACTGCAACTGATAGACTATTTCATGGGTTACTATGCCACTGACTTTATCACAATCCACAGTCAATTTCAGGGATCGCAAGGCCATATGTTCTTTCATTTAGAGATCCACCTCACGCAATTTCGAATCCATCTGACAATCTATATTAACCAAAACATGTGAACCCCATCACACCATGGCTATCTGAAATTTGAAAGGAAAGTATGAGGAATACTATCACACCTGGAAAGAACCATGCTATTGACCACAAGACAAACAAGAACAAACATGCATAACCATGCATGCCAAATCTAGCAAGGAAATCACACATGAAAATCGATACATGCAAGTAGATGTGATGTATTTTCTTGATCGCCTTCTTCCTTGCTTAGTTATTTCTTTCCTTTTCCTTCTTTTCTTTCTTGATCCTATGTTGATGTGCTCCAATAAAACTCAGTGTCCAAGAGTGAGAGAGAGAGAGAGAGAATAGAGAGAGAGCTCCAAAACTTAACTGAAAAAGGTATGTGCCAAAATCTTGCCAACTGATCCTCAAAATAATTTTTATTAATGATGCCTCTATTTTATTCATTTTCTATTATTTTCCTTCATTTCCCTCCTCACATTAACCCTGTGACCTTTCACCTTCCTTTTCTCCTAATGTCCATTATTTTCATAAATAAATGCCAGTTTGTCTTTCCAAAGCCTTTGACATTGCCTTTGCCAATTTCCTTAGCCATAATAAACCAAAATGACACCAAATAGGATGTCTTGCCCAACATTCATCTTGGAATAAGTGTATCATGACCTTGGTCTTATATTTTTCTACATGAATTTTTAACCAGGGCTGTTACAATCACTCAATGATGCTACTTATGCATAAGAATATATGTTCAAAAGTCACCAAGAGATAGAACATGACCGATCAAATTCAAAGGTGATAACATTAATAAGAAGTAAAGAAACTTTAAGTCCCATATGAGTGGAAATAATGTAATGCGCATAATATTTAAATCAAGAACTATTCTTGCCTTATCAAGTAATAACCTACTAATGGGAGTAACATAGACTAGTAACATGATAAATTACTAAAAAAATGGGCTCAAAAATTATTAAGGAAAGAGGTACTCATATAAGGGCAAGCAATTATTAATTTCATAATAACATAATCATTTCTAAGAAAATGTGATCATACAACACTATCGAAGTTCAAGAACACTATTGGCTAATAGTTACAGAGAAAAAAATGGATAAATCCCAAGATGTAAATAGTCATATATCTGAATACTTTTACTATTTAGATTATATGAACACACTTGATGAAATATGATTGTGTTGTGACCTCACACAAGAAGAATAGATATATATGTATATGGGAAATTGAGATTATTTATACATACTTCATTGTTTCAAAAGTTATAAGATTTATTAATTAAAAAAAAGTGTTGAGGTTTACTATTTTTGGATATGTGACAAAGTGGTATTAG
The DNA here is from genome assembly GCA_031772625.1 of Pinus tabuliformis. Lineage (NCBI taxonomy): Eukaryota > Viridiplantae > Streptophyta > Pinopsida > Pinales > Pinaceae > Pinus > Pinus tabuliformis. The sequence goes on along the minus strand of CM062816.1, from coordinate 734,598,990 downwards.
AGCCAACGTTAAAAAATGGAGACATTGGTGAACCACGAGTTTCATTGTAACTAACAGATAATATGAATGCAACATAGACAAAAGGAGGTAGTTATAAATTTACTTTCCTGCTAAAGGTAGGATGAATATACTATGTCATAACTTCCGGGATGCAACCTCATTGCAGAGGTTGAAGTATATGTGCATTTGGGGAAACATGCCCAAGTGTTAAAATTTGGGTACCAGAGTAAAAATGGTTCCCTAAGGCTTTGTTATTTGGCCTAGGGAAAAGTGTCCAAATTAGTTTGTATTTTTCTCCTAAAGTGACTTTATAAGTGGTAAATTCAATTTAATTTGAAAGTGACTTTATAAGTGGTAAGGTTACATTCTAATTTAAAGGTGACTTTATTAAAGTGAATGAATAATTAGAAAGTGGAAAAAGTGACTATGGAAATAAAAGGCTAAGTGTGTCTTTATTTAAAGTGGGCGAGTTAAAAAATAGAAAGTGAGAATCAAATTCAAATTTATTCTCATCCGTAGATCTAAATGAATATCAGCCATTAGATCTTAGGGTAACTCAAAAGGTAATTTAGAGAGTAAAAGGAGAAGAGAAGAGAAAAATATCAATTCATTCTTTCATGAGCATTTGAGAGAAAGAGAAGAGAGAGCAAGGAGAAAATTTCTAAGCAGTAAGGAAGTGAAGGAGAGCAATAAGAAGACATTTCAGCAAATCTGGGTAGTAGCATTTATTTGCATTCACCCCAAAGAAAAATTGTATAGTAGGAGAAAGACACAAAAATAGAGGAAGAGGGACAACGACAAGGGCACAATTTTTGAGGTAGCTATACTACTGAAATCCATATGGTCTGTACAACTAGTTCTAGGCGCATTTTTCAAGGCAGGTCATACAACATTTAATGTTGTTTTATTGCTAGAAAATTTCTGTTTTGGCTGATTGCTGATTGGCTTGATTTTCAAGGTTGAGTTCAAGTATAGAAATTGAGATAACTTGTAATTTGTGGTTTCTGGAAATTTTACTATGTATTTTAGTTTCTCTGTAAAAGTATTTTCAAAAATAAAGAAGAGCTCTCAAACTAGTTTTCCCCAACAGTTGTAGGGGGTTTTTCTAGAGTCACATTGACCAAAAATAATTGTGTTATTTTCTGTGTGTGGCTGTCATAATTTTGTTGTGTTTTATTTCTTCAATTTTAGCAGTTGTGAAATTTCTAAATTTGTGTTTTTAGAAAATATTTTCATTTCCAGATTTTAGAATTTTTATCATGGTTGGATTTAAAACTAAATGCATGAAGTGATAAGGAAAATCATTAACCAGAGTGGGGGTTGAAATTTCTCCATGGTATCAGAGCTTGGTTGGTTGAAAAGCGTAGTTTGGGACAGAAAAGTGAAAATTACAACAAGTTGATTTTTACATAGAAAATAGAAACCTTTACCACAAATTTGAAAATTTTAGTTTGGTAGGACAGTGAAACATGCCTTTCGGTTTGAGAGTTGAAGACAGTTTGGATGGGCATAACAATTACAGTGCATGGAAGGAGAGAATCCAAAGCATCTTTGAGGAAGCAGAAGTCTGGGGCATTATGGTAAATACCACACGAAACCCAGTAATAGTACCTGCTGACCCTGTACAATTGGCAGAGTTTAAAAAAAAGAATGCTAAGGAAAAAATATTGATTCTCGAAGGAATCAAAGACCTTGTCATTCCTCATGTGTGAGGAAAGACTTATGCATATGAAATGTGGACAGCCTTGACCAGTCTTTACTAGAGCTCAAATGGAAATAGAAAAATGGTCCTAAAGGAGAAACTGAAGGCCATTAGACTGGCTAACACTGACAATGCTACAACATACCTCACAAGGATCACTTTGAGAGATGAGTTGGAAGCCGTAGGTGAGATCATTGCACCCACTGAGTTGGTGAGATTACCTTGAATGGTCTTCCCAAGTCTTGGGAGAATTTTGTGGATGGCATTGTTGCACGGGAAAACCTTCCCGACTGGGAGAGGTTGTGGGATGATTGCATTTAGAATGAGATCAGAAAGAACCATCTTGGGGTAGCCAAACAGGTGGAGGAGGATGACAATGTGGCATTGTTAGCAAGAGGCAAGAAGGGCAAAACAAAGAAGCAAGCTTCCAATAGTGGAGGAAAAGGCAAATATAAAGGCAAGAAATAGAACAAGGAGAAGGAATCTTCCAAAGTCAAATGTTTGAATTGTCAAAAGTTGGGAGGCTATGCTATTGTGTGTCCGGAGAAGAAGAACAAGAAAGGGAGAGACAAACCCATGACAGCTTCTGCAGAGATAGAGAGCTTTGATCAAGAGTTTGGGTTCATAGCTTGTGAGGCCACTAGTGTAGGATCACCTTCCATACAGGTTCAGAGGGAGTGTACACTCCCCGCTACTAGCAAAGAATCTTCTAGCATTTGGTATGTTGACAGTGGCGATTCCCGCAACATGACAAGAGTCAGAGAGTGCTTCTCAGAGATTTAAGAGGCTGATACTAAATGGAGGTCATACTTGGTGATGACAGCATTGTTAAAGCAGCTGGTGTGGGGACATTGACATTTGATAGGGGAACCAAACCTCCCTTGAAAGTGTCAGATGCTCCATATGTGCCTGGAATTAAGAAGAACCTCACATCCATCTTAGCACTTGAGGATAAAGGGTATGACTTCTTGTTCAGGACAGGGTAGGTGCTTATATATCCTAGGGAAATCCATCTTCTTTAGCTAGAGTGATTGGTTCAGCCATGCTAAGGTGTACAAGTTCTCATTCCATCCCCTGATGGCATTGAGTAGCAGCACCCAAGATAGGAATGACAACAGATCTAGCAGTTCAGAGTTGTATGAGATTTGGCACCACATGATGGGGCACATGTATCATGGGGCCTTGAGTACATTGTAAGTGATCACCATTGGTGTCCCAGATTTTAGTTCTAATCGCCTTGATGTATGCAGAGGACGTGCTATGGGGAAGTTTTCCAGATCCCCTTTTCCCAGTAGTGACAGCAGAGCAACCGGGATCCTTGACTTGATTCATACCGATGTGAGTGGTTGGATGTCTCATGTATTCTTAAGTGGCTATGCGTATCGTGTTTTATTCATTGATGACCACTCCAGGAAGACCTCGATTTATTTCTTGAAGAACAAGAGTGAGGTCTTCAAGCAGTTTCAAGAGTTCAAAGCTCTTATGGAGACCTAGATAGGGTGGAAGATCAAGGTCTTTAGGTCGGACAATGGAGGGGAGTATACCCTTGGTGAGTTTGTTGATTTTTGTGCTAAGGTAGGCATTAGGAGGGAGTTCACAATTCATTACATCCCCCAATAGAATGGGGTTGCAGAGAGAAAGAACAGATCCATTGTAGGGGTTGCGAAATCACGCTTCATGATCAAGGGTTACCTTTATTTTTGTGGGCAGAAGCCTGCAACACTATTGTGTACTTGCAGAATAGGAGTCCACATCATGCCTTGGGGAATGTGACTCCGGAGGAGGCTTTTTCTGGGAAGAATCCTGATGCTAGGCACTTTCGTATCATTGGGTGCCTTACATATTCCTATGTCCCCAAGGAACAGGACCAAGCTAGAGCCCACTATAGACAAGGGCATCTTTGTGGGTTATAGCAAGACCTTGAAAGCTTATTAGATCTATATTCCTATGCAGAGTAAAGTGGTTGTTAGGAGGGATGTGAATTTCGAGGAGGAGAGAGCTTTCAGGAGGTCACAAGAGTTAGAGCATCTAGAGTCACTAGACCCTCAAGAGGAGCTGCGTTAGTCACAGGGATCTAGTGGTCAAGGATCAGGAGGTACAACAATTACAGTGTCAGGTCCATCAGTGAGCAATGTCTCTTAGATTTAGGTGGGTGGTTCTTTAGGCAGCATGCAGGGAAGTCCGTAAAGAAGCTCATAGGATAGTCCACTAATGGATAGTTCGCATGGTACTTCAGTATCTATATGCACAGATTCAGGCATGAGGTCAGTTGGCAGGAGTTCAGGCTTCCGATGATGATGAGGATTCTTTCACTCCGGTGGGTAAGTATGCTAAGGGAAGAGGAAGCCCAAGTGGCTTCAAGATACCTTGTGCAATGCCACATCAGCTGCTAGGCCAAAGATATAGGTTAGAGAAAGTAAAACACCTGAGCAGTTGTGTAGTTACACGGCGTTGGTAACAAGCATTGTTGAATCCGAGGCTTCTAGTTATGAGGAGGCAGCTAGCTAGTAGGTCTGGAGAGAGGCCATGATGGAGGAGTACACTTCTATTATGAAGAACGATGTTTGGGAGGTAGTGTCGAGGCCTAAAGGTAAACCAATTGTTACTTTCAGATGGCTATACAAGATAAAGCATCCTGCAGATTGCAATATCGAGAAGTTTAAGGCTCGATTTGTGGCGAGACAGTTCTCACAAGTAGAGGGAGTTGACTATGAGGAGACCTTTGCTCCCATAGCTCCATATACACCTATTCGCTCCATTATATCGATTGTAGCAGAGATGGGTTGGAAGATCCACCATATGGATGCGAAGACTGTATTTCTTAATGGCTTCATTCAAGAGGAGGTTTGTATTGAGCAACCACAGGGCTTTGAGGTGCATGGGAAGGAGTCCCATGTATGCAGATTGAAAAAGGAACTCTATTGCTTGAAGCAAGCTCCTAGAGCTTGGTACTTGAGGATTGATACATACTTGGAGCAGTTAGGTTCAGAAAGCGTGAGGTTGATCCGAACCTATACTTCATTATGGTGGGTGAGAAGCCTCTCATTCTAGTGTTGTATGTTGATCACTTGATCATCACTGGTGCAGAGAGACTCATTGAGAGCTGCAAGGGAGATCTTGCTTCATAGTTTGAGATGAAGGATATCATCTTCATGCATTATTTTCTGAGATTGGAGGTGTGACATGAGGAGGGGAATTTATTCCTAGGACAAGGAAAATAGATTGTGTATATTCTTGGCAGATTTCACATGGAGGACTGCAAACCCATGTCTACACCTATGATCACTAACTAGAACAATCTTCACGCTTCTGATTCCAATTTGGTGGATCTTACTCTATATAGACAATTGATTGGTAAATTGATGTATTTGGTCAAAAAATGACCAAATATATGTTTGGTAGTTAACATTATCAGTAAGTTCATGTGTGAGCCCAGGAGAGTGCACTGGGTGGCTACAAAACACATTCTTCATTACTTGTAGGGGAATGTGGATTTTGGTCTAGATCATAGATAGGGTGATGGAGTGAGAATGGCAGGGTATAAAGATTCAACTTGGGTAGGTTTTGCTTCAGATAGGAAGAGTACTTCTGGGTTTTGTTTTGGGTTGGGTTTGGCAGTTGTGTCGTGGATAAGCCAGAAATAACAATCAATTGCATTGATCTCAGCTGAGGCAGAGTATATGGCTACTATTTTGTCCAGTTGTGAGGCCATATGGATTCACAAGATGTTGTTTGGTCTATTTGGTCAGGCATTGAGACCTTCAATAATTTATTGTGATAATCAAAGTTGCATAAAACTTACAGAGAATCCACTTTTTCATGATAGGTCTAAGCATATTGAGATCAAGTATCATTTCATTAGAGACTATGTCCAAAAGGGAGCTATCAAGCTTGAGTACATTTCCACAAATGAGCAGGTAACAAACATTTTTACCAAAGCTTTACCATGGGGCAAGCATGTCTACTTCAAAGACAAGATGGGAGAGGTGAGGAACACTTTCCTCAGTAAGAGAGAGTGTTAAAATTTGGGTACCATAAGACAAGTGGTTCTCTAAGGCTTTGATCTTTGGCCTAGGGAAAAGTGTCCAAATTTATTTGTACCTTTTTCCTAAAGTGACTTTATAAGTGGTAAAGTCAATTTAATTTAAAAGTGACTTTATAAGTGGTAAAGTTACATTCTAATTTAAAAGTGACTTTATTAGAGTCAATGAATAATTAGAAAGTGAAAAAGTGACTATGGAAATAAAAGGCTAAGTGGGTCTTTATTTGAAGTGGGTGAGTTAAAAAATAGAAAGCGAGAATTAAATGCACATTTATTCTCATCCCTAGATCTAAATGAATCTCAACCATTAGATCTTAAGGTAACCCAAAAGGTCATTTAGAGAGTAAAAGGAGAAGAGAAGAGAAAAAGATCAATTCATTCCTTCATGAGCATTTGAGAGAAAGAAAAGAGAGAGCAAGGAGAAAATTTCTGAGCAATGAGGAAGTGAAGGAGAGAAGCAAGAAGACATTTCAGCAAATTTGGGTAGCAACATTTATTGGCACGCATCCCAAGGAAAAAACTTTAGAGCAAGGGAAAGGCAGAAAAATCAAGGAAGAGGGACAACAACAAGGGCATGAATTTTGAGGCAGATTTGGGCACAATTTTCAAGGAAGACATACTGATGAAATATGTACGATTAGTATAGCTGGTTCTGGGCACATTTTTCAATGCAGGCTGTAAAACATTTAATGTTGTTTGATTGCTGGAAAATTTCTGTTTTGGGTGATTCCCGATTGGCATGACTTTCGAGGTGGAGTTCAAGCATGGAAATCGAGATAAGTTGTAATTTGTGGTGGCTCGAATTTTCACTGTGTATTTGAGTTTCTTTGTAAAAGGATTTTTAGAAATAAAGAAGAGCTCTCAAACTAGTTTTCCCCAAGAGTTGTAGGGGGTTTTTCTAGGGTCACGTTGACAAAAAATCACTATGTTATGTTCAGTGTGTGGCTATCATAATTTTGTTGTTTTTTGTTTCTGCAATTTCAGCAGTTATGAATCTCTAAATTTGTGTTTTCAGAAAATATTGTCATTTCTAGATTTTAGAATCTTTATCATGCTTGGATTTAAAACTAAATGTATGGAGTGATAAGGAAAATTGATAACTGGAGTGGGGGTTGAAATTTCTTCACCAAGTTTTCACCATGAAATTGATAGATATCATGAGGGAACTATACAATGAAATAACTAATCTTTGGACAAACTACAATGGATGAATTGATAACAAAATTTACGCATATTTTGTGGTATGTACCCTACATCAAGGGGGAAAAAGCAAAAGTTCAACAATTTATAAGTTGCCTTCAAACCTCTAAAGAATGAATAGAATATGATAATCCAAAATTGATGGATGACGTAATCCATAAAGATAGAAAATGATACAAGAAAGAAAAACAAAAAAATGATAACTCAAAATGTTGGGTTAATAAGAAGAAAGATAATACTCTACAAAATAACAAAGAGGAAAAAATGGTCATGTAAAATAAAATGGCATAGGAGGACAAGGTCTAAATATTAATAGAAACAATGGATAGCCTCAAAAATCCCAAACATAGACTCAAATTGGATCAAAGTAAGTGGAGTCTAGTAAAGGACCTAATGGTAAATACATGGAGCCACTTAAATGTTGGGATTGTTAAGAGCCACATCTCTTACGAAATTTCCCCTACAATCTAAGATCCATGTAGAACCTTCAAAATGGGTAGGAAGACTCCATCATTAATGATGTGGCCTGAAATATCCCTCGTATCAGTGTAGAATCAGAATAATGCTAAGTAGAGCACCACTCCACTATGGTGGAAATTGGAGGTAAATTTTGTGACCAATTTGTTTCAATATTAATTAACCCAAGAGCTAGTTTGAGCTATATTAGCCCTAAAATCATAGAAAACATAAAATTGGCAGCTAAAAAATATAAAAACCTTTGGCTAGTATAGCTAGCTACGAGAGAAAAAAGGGGAGTTACCAAAATAGTTAAGGACTACTCAATTGAGCTGGATGGGAAGCCGAAATTTGTTAGCTTAAACATATTGCCTTTGGGTTTTTATGATGTGTTAATAGGCATGGATTGACTAGAAAAGCATGTTGGGTTGTGTTGTACTCTTTCCACGACTATCCCCAGTAGTTAAACTGGGGTGTCAGAGGGGGGGAGAACCCCCCCCTTTGTTGTGCCAGGTGTAGAAAGGGGTTTGACGGGGGCAGTACCCCCCTCTACGGGGTCGAGGACAGCAGCCTGGGGAATTTTTTTTGGACCCTATATTAGGTGGGCAGTCCTATCTATGGATTTGTGCGTGGATTTCGCACATGGTTTTGGGAACTACAGTTATGTTCTAATCTAGGTTTAATGGATTAGGGTTTATGGATGCTTCAACATGTATATATATATATATATATATATATATATATATATATATATATATATATATATATATATATATATATATATATGTATATGTATTGTAAAATTGAAATAAACATGATGAAAAATCAATTTGGTAGTCCCGATTTTGGGATCTAGTGGAAAATATCTGTGTATATTTGTTATATGTGTTATTCTCTCACCATTTTTTATTTTATATTTTTAGAATTCATATGCAGGTAATAACTGTATGGGGTTAAAACCTACATTTGGCATCGGAGCTATTTTGTCTTCAAGGGGACGCCTTTGCTACTGAGGGGTTTTTGCTTGAGCCTGTGGTAGACCCTATTCAGTGGGAGATATGCAGTATCGATTCTTGTGGTGAAATAAGATGGCGAGCAGTGGAAAGATAAAGATCAGGAAATTTAATGGTCAGAGTTTTGAGTTGTGAAAACTGAAGATGGAGGATCTGTTGATCGATAAAGATTAGTGGATCACGATAGATCTAGGTACTAAACCAATGAGAGTGTCCGGTGAAGAATGGAAGAAGTTTGATTAGAAGGCAAAAAGAAAAACACGATTGTGTGTCTCAGATTCAGTATTGCTGAATGTATCAGGGGAAGCTATGATGAAGGCTTTGTGTGACAAGTTAGGGACTTTGTACCAATATAAGTCTCTGATGAATAAATTGTTCCTATGGAAAAGGTTGTATAACTTGAGGATGAAAGATGGAGACTCGGTGACAGAGCATCTAAATGCATTTAATACTGTGGTAAGCGAGTTATTATTTGTTGATATTAAAATTTCATATGAAGATAAGTGCATATGTTTGTTGTGTTCTCTACCATATTCGTGGGATAGTCTAGTTGTTGCAATAGGTAGCAATGCAACTTCCTTAAAGTTTGATGAGATAGTCTTATCCTTGCTGATGGAGGAGATGAGAATGAAATATATGGAGAGCCAGAATGGTGATGCCTTTTCTGTACAAAGATGGTCCCAGAACAAAAACAAAAATAAGTCCTCGAGTGGGAGATCTAAATCTAGAGGGAGATGCAAATATCCAGGAAAACCTGTAAAGGTGTGCTAGAAATGTGGAAAGGAAGGGAACTACAAAAGGGATTGTAAAGCTAAAGCTCCCGAGAAAGGAAAGGGATTTGAAGATGCTCCTTTTGCATAGGCGAAAACCACCTCAAATGAAGGTGGGGATGTGTACTTGCCTTCTTCCTTAAGTACACATGTAGATCCTGATGCATGGTTGATTGACTCAGGTGCATCCTTTCACTTCACTCCCCATAGGGAGTGGTTCTACGAGTATGAGAAATATGATGGTGGTGATGTGTTCTTAGGGGATGAAAAGAAGGCTAGAATCATTGGTTGCAGAAAAGTCAAGTTGAAGTTGCAAGGTTGAAGGATTAGAACACTTTCGGGTGTTATGCATATTCCTACATTAGCCAGAAATATGATTTTTGTAAGCAAGTTGGATGATGCATGTGTAAAAATAGTGTTGGAGAAATATGCCTGCGAGATGGTTCGGGGAGAACTGGTATTGATGTGGGGAGTTTGGATTGGAACTATATACAAGCTACAAGGTAGCACTGTTATTGATGGGTGCAATAATTCTGTGGTTCCTGAAAGTGGAGCAGAAAATGTAGTGGTCTCTAGAGAAAAGACCATGCTATGGCATCAAAGGCTTGGATATGTTGGAGAGAAGGGCCTTTGAATACTTCATGGTAAAGGTATGTTAGAAGTTATTTCTAATAGATATCTGGATTTTGATTTCTATGAAAATTGTGTATATGGGAAGCAAAATTAGGTGAGTTTCCCATCTAGTTGTAAGAGGGCAAAACAAATATTAGAGCTTGTGCACAATGATGTGTTTGGACCTGTGTTGATTCCATCAATTGGTAAGTCTATGTATTAAGTATCATTTATAGATGACTTCTCAAGGAACACATTAATATATTTCCTCAAGAAGAAATATAAATTCTTTGACAGGTTTAAAGAATTTAAGGCTATGGCGGAAATACAGACAGAGAAGAAGATAAAGGTGTCGAGAACAGATAATGGTGGAGAGTTTTGCAAGAAGGAATTTGAAGAGTTCTGTAAGAAGTGTGTTATAGAACAACATAAGGCTACTCCATACACACCAAGACAAAATGGAGTTGCAGAAAGGATGAACAAGACATTGATGGAAAGGGCAAGAATCATGCTCAGTGGTGATGGGTTAGGACAGGAATTTTGGGCATAGGTGGTGGAGACTGCATGTTACTTGGTCAACAAATCTCCTTCATCAATGTTGGAGGATAAGACTCCACAAGAGGAATGGACTCGTAAGAAACCATTTCTTTCACATTTGAGGCTATTTGGATGTGATGCATATGTACATGTTCCAAAGGAGAAAAGAACAAAGCTGGATAGTAAATATGAAAAGTGCATCTTTATTGGGTGTAAGGATGGTTTAAAAGGTTATAAGCTTTGGAACCCAATAACAAGGAAGCCTGTGTACAAATAAGATGTGGTGTTTAGAGAGGTGAAATATGTTATTAAACATGAAGCCCTACCAATGGAACATGAAAAGATAGAGTTTGAGCTAAAGGAGGAAGAATCAGACTCTACAGCAGAAGAGGAATCAAAAGATGAAGAGCCACAAACTCCGATTGTGAGAAGATCAGTTCAAGAAAGAAGGCAACCAGAAAGGTATAGTCCATCTAATTTCTGTTCAAAATTTTCTATGTCTATTACTGATGATGATCCTAATAGCTAGAAGGAAACCCATTGGTAGCAAATGGGTGTTCACGAAGAAGATGAATAAAGAAGGAAAGGTGGAGAAATACAAAGCTCGATTGGTAGCAAAAGGTTATTCCCAGGTGCCGAGAATTGATTTTGGTGATATTTTTTCTCCTGTTGCCAAGGTAGCTTCTATTAGATTATTTTTATCTGTCGTTTTTGCTTTTGATTTTGAGGTAGAATAGATAGATGTGAGGGCAACATTTATTCACAGGGATTTGGAAGAGGAGATCTACATGAAGAAACCTAAAGGCTTTGCGGTGAAGGGTAAGAAAGATCTCGTATGTAAGTTACAAAAGTCTTTGTATTGGTTAAAAAAGTCACCGAGGATGTGGTATCAGAAATTTGATACATTTATACAAGGACTTGGCTTCACCGGAAGCAAAGAAAATCACTGTGTGTATTTTAAATTAATTGGTGACCATGTTATTTATCTAGTTTTGTATGTGGATGATATGTTGCTGGTTGGAAATGATGAAGAAATTATCGAGGATTTGAAGACCAAGTTGTCCTCCAAATTCGACATGAAAGATCTTGTTGGTGCAAACTATGTTTTGGGCAAGGAAATTAAATTAGATCTGACAAAGAGGAAGCTATAGTTAAGCCAGAGGAAGTATGTCGAGACAATATCGCATAGGTTTAATATGTAGGATAGTAAAACGATGAAGGTTCCTATTCTTGTAGGTGTAAAGTTATCTGCTAAACAGTGTCCCAAGACACAAGAAGAGGAAGAACACATGTCCTGTGTTCCATATGCAAGTGCAGTCAGTAGTCTGATGTATGAAATTGTCTGTTATAGACCAGACATTGCACATGCAGTGGGAATATTGAGCAGGTTTGTGTCAAAACCAAGGAAGGAGCATTGGACGACAATGAAGCGGGTCTTCAAGTATTTGCGTGGCACTAGTGATTATGGTTTGTGCTAACGAGGAAGACCATGATTGGACAGAGTTTTGGACATACATGGCTTTTTTAATGCAAACTAGGCTAGAGATCTGGATTAGAGAAGATCTACAAGTGGGTATGTGTTTAACCTATTTGGAGGTGCAGTTAGTTGGGTGAGTAAGAGACAATCTATAGTGGCACTATCAACAATAGAGGAAAAATACATGGCAGCCACTCATGCAAGCAAGGAAGAAATTTGGTTTCAAAGATTATGTTCAAGTATGGGGTTTCTACAATGAGCTATAAGGATAGACTATGACAAACAAAGTGCATTTTTCTTGGCAAAGAACCCTGCTTATCATTCAAAGACAAACCACATTGATATTCAGTATCACTTTGTGAGGGATATGGTAGAAGACAAGAAGGAGTTTCCAGTAAAGGTGGACACTTTGTAGAATAGTACAGATGCATTGACAAAGTCTGTGAGCGTTGAGAAGTTCTCTTGGTGTAGAGAAAAAATGGGCGTTGCAGGACTTGAACAATGGCTAAGCTTTCCTGTGGAAAGAAAACAAAAAAAGGGAGAATGTTGGGTTGTGTTATATTCTTTCCACAACTAGCCCCAGTAGTTAAACCAGGGGGTTAGAGGGGGGGTGGAGCCCCTGTTCATTGTGTTTCACAATGGGGGGTTTGAGGGGGGAAGTAGCCCCTCTCTACGGGGTCTGGGGCAACACCCTAGGGAAAAAAAATTTGGACCCTATATTAGGTGGGCGGTCTTACCTGTAGTTTTGTGCATGGATTTCGCACATGGTTTTGGGCGTGACGGTTTTCAGTCCATGGTATTTTGTAGATCTAGTCAAGGGCGCTACATTTATGTTCTAATCCAATGTTAATGGATTGGGGTTTATGGATGCTTTGGCATGTGTACATATATATATATATATATGTATGTATTGTAACAGTCAAAGGAACATAATTAAAAATCAATCTGGTAGTCCTGGTTCTAGGATGTAAGGGAAAATATCTATGTATATTTGTTTTATGTGTTATGCTCTCGCCATTGTTTATTTTCTATTTTTAGAATATGTATGCAGGTAATTTCTCTACGGGTTTAAGACCTACAAAACACAGGTCCATTATAAATTTCTTGTACAAGACAATCACTTGTGTGAGAGATGATGAAAGGATTCAAATTATTAAGAGTCTTCTTAGACATGTTTCCTTACAACAAATATCAACTTTACAATTAGAGAAGGAATATAGGAAGGGATGTTATATTTCTTCTATTAAAATAGAAGAACAGTTGAAGAGAAATATAAGAATATTGGAAGAGTTAGAAGTGGTTAAACACTTCCCCAATGTGTTTCGAGAGGAAATTTCAAGGTTACCTCCTAAAATAGGTATATACTTCTTCATAGAATTTGTACCCAGGGCTAAACTAATATCCAAAGACCCCTATCAATAGTTCCCGAATTAATGAAATTAAAAGTCCAGTTGCAAGATCTGTTGGAAAAAGGATACATTAGACATAGCGTATCCCCATGGGGGCACCTATTATTTTCGCCAAAAAGAAAGACATAAATTTTAGGTTGTGTATAGACTACATATATTTGAATAAGTTGAAAATCAAGAACAAATGCCCCTTCCCTAGGATTGGTGACCTATTTGATCAAGTAATGGGAGCGACTGTGTTTTCCAACATAGATCTTAGATTTGGATACCATCAGTTAATAATTTAGGAAGAATATATACCAAATACAATGATGAAAAATCATTACGGATATTATGAGTTCACAATACTACCCTTTGGTCTCATGAATGCACTAGCCATGTTCATGTGTTTAATGAATGTTATCTTCAGTAAATTTTTGTATAAATTTGTACTAGTTTTTATTGATGACATACTAATATATTCTAAGATTGTTGAGGATCACAAACAAGACATGGTGATAGTACTTAGAACCCTAAGAGGAAATCAAGTATTTGAAAAATTCACTAAATTTGATTTTTATCAAAAGAAAATACAATACTTAGGTGATGTAATTTTAGTGGGAGGGAGTGTAGTGGATCTAGAAAAGGTGAAATTCATACATTAGTGGCTCGTTCCAAGGGATGTTTCTGACATTAGATTATTTATGGGGGTAATTGGCTATTATATTGGACTTATAGAAGTATTTTCGAATCTATCTCACCCTGTAACCTCCCTACAAAAGAAGGGAGTGAAATTTGAATGGACCCCATAATGCCAAGAAAGCTTTACAAATTTGAAATATTTTCTTACAGTGGCATCATTACCGAAGATAGAAAATTTATAAAAATACTTCAAAGTTTGTAGAGATGCATGTATTTAAGGTTTATGAGGGGTTTTAATGTCAGGAGGCCATGTTGTAGCTTATGAATCACAAAAATTAATAGAACATGAAAGTAACTACTCAGTCTATGACTTGGAGTTATCAATTTTCATTCATGGCCTCAAAACGTGGAGGCATTATTTGATTGGAAGGAAATATGTGTTAGTTATAGACCATGTAAGTCTTAAATTCTTTTTTAGTCAACTAGATCTAAATTCCATGCAAGCCAAGTGGCTTTATTTCTTGACTGAGTACGTTTTTTATAATAAGCATATTAAAGTTAAGGAGAATAATGTTGTATACGCCCTAGGTCGATGATTGAATCAAGTAAATGAATATTTTTCAGCTAAACTAAGAGAAATTTATGAGAAAGCTTAAAAGGGACTATAGAAATAAATTTGAAATATAATATGATATGTAAGAATTTAGAAAATAAGACAAATATAGATAAGTGTATAGATTATATGACCAATGATAAAGGGATGCTAATCTATAGAGGGATAATATATATACTTCACAAAGCGGAAATCACACAAATCGTTATGGATGAGCACCACCAAAATCCCTACGCAGGTCACTCTAGCTATAAAAATATGATCACATCCATGAAGAAGAAATTATTTTGGCCTGGAATGAAAAGGAAGTGGCAGAGTATTTGAGCAGATGTCATGAGTGTTAGTTAGTAAAAGTGATCACCAACACCCCGCAGGATTATTAAGCCCATTTCGTATACTTGAATCGAAGTAGCAAGTAATTTCCCCATATTTTATCACTATATTACCCCAAACCTAGAAGCAACAAGATGCTATAATGGTACTAATTAACATATTGACAAAAGTTTCATTTTGCATTCCTGTGTAGTCTACTTTTAAAGCTACACAAGTAGTAGATGTGTTGATGAGATAAATTTTCAAGCTACATGGAATACCTAAAGTGGTTATATTTGATAAGGATTCAAAATTTACCTCCAATTTTTGGAAGTCATTATTCACTAGCTTTGGTGCACAGTTAAACTTTAGTACAACCTATCTTCCTCAAACAAATGGGTAGACTGAAAGGGTGAACCAAGTATTAGAGGACATGTTGTGCATGAATTTTATGAATAAAACCATTAAATTGAAAGTTTTTATTCATTTAGTGGAGCTTGTTTATGATAACAACTATGATACCTCATTAAAAATGAGTCCTTTTGAAGCATTATATCGAAATAAGTGTCATATACCTTTGAACTAGAGACGACTTGAAGATAGGTTGGTTTTGGACTTGATATGCTTCAAGAAATGGAGTGGATGGTAAAACAAGTTAGAAAAAATTTAAACAAGCCCAAGATAGAAAAAAGAGTTATGTTGTTAAGAAAATAATTTTCAGAGAATTCTAGGTGGAGGAACAGATGTATCTAAAAGTGCAACCAGAGAGAAGATCCTTATAACCAGGGAGTTTCTCAAAGCTATCTCCATGATACTCTAGAACATGTGAAATTTTGGCAAGAATGGGCCCAGTAGCATATCAATTAGCCTTCTCTGCTTATATAAGAAAACATAATGTATTTCATGTTTCCTTATTGAAAAGATACGTGCATAATTTGTATCATGTGATAAATTGGAATGCGATAAAGGTCAAACCATAAGGAGAGTTTTTGGTTGAAATTTCATGGATTTTTTGTAGAAGAGAGGTTTGTCTTTTGAAAAAGATAATCTCTCTGATTAAAGTAGACTAGAAAAAATTTGGACTAGAAAAAACTACTTGGGAACTAGAAGAGAAAAATGAGAAAGGCTTCTCTAGTGTTCTTCCAAAGAATAAAGGAACTTATAAACATTGAGGATGGTGTCCCTATTAGGAGGGAGAGATGTAATGTCTCTAGTGAAGTGACTCAGAAACTTTATGAATTAAGTTTGATTTTTTTTGGATAAATTAAAATTTGTAAAAATTACATATTTTTATTAACTAACTAGAATGTGTAATTAGTCACATGTATTTTATGTTTATTAAGATTATATATGTGCATATATATAATGAATATTTTATGAAAACAATAATAAAATATTCTTGAACAATGTGAAAAAGGCCACTCAGAGAGTTAAAATTCCCTTCTCAGTTAGAAAATAGTTAAATAAAGTTAGTTATGTCCAAATAAATGGGAAATAACAAAAAAAAAAGACAGTTTCTCAATTTGACCCATTCGCTTCGAAGGAAGAGAGAGAAGAGGGCACCTGAAGAAGGGAGAGAAATGCCATTGATATAGAAAGGAGCTAGCTGAGAGCATATAAAATATCAATGGCTGGAGATAAATATTATTAATATGGTACTCTTGTTTTGGATTTATTGTGGGATAGAATGACAACAACTACCAAATCACTAGTGGGAGATAAATACTTGTGGAGATCATCTTAGAGAAGAATATTGCTCACGTCTAGAAGTAGAAACTTCATTGAACTATAAAGGTATTGTTACTTGACTAAAAAGGAATGATAGATAAGGGATAGTTAGATCAATATCTAACTTACATTTAGTAGGTCTGAGACCTTTACGTTGGATCTGACGTTGGTGACCTTTCAAACCAAAGATCTCTGAAATCCAATATTAGTGATATTGAGATAAGTATAAAAACACTGTAAGAAACTAAAAGAGAATGTAGCAATGTTTTTTTGAGTATAGTTACTTCTAGAAAATAGATTGTAGAAATTGTATGTATTTGTATACGTTGTATTGTGTGTGTTTAAGGGACGCAGATACAGAATGAGTGAGTGTAAATAATATAGGAAAAGGAAAGAAATAAGAAAAAAGAAAAACCCAGAAAAGTACATTGAGAATTTTTAGACATAGTATAAAAGGATTATTTGTGTGAAAAATAAATAATAAGTTAATGGTATGGATGTTTTATTTTGGGTATGCTTCTAGTTCTTCCTTCACTTTATAGACTTATGTAAATAAAGGGAGATTTGAATGACCCATAGGATGTTAAAGAGTGGGTTAGTGCTTTACTGGTGGGTGGTAAACCTAATTTTTTTAGCATAATACCTAGATTGGGGAATAAGAAAACTATATTTATAGGCTCAAGGAAAAGGAAAAATCAGTGTGAAACCCCTTTTAAAACACAAAGGAGTTTGGGGTAGAAACTTAAATAAACATTGTCTATTAGGAAAAGGAATTTCTTTCTCATTTGAAACATGAATGTTAACGAAAGGAAAAAAATACTAAAAATCTTGTTAGGCAACTACCACATCCAATATGAGACATTTTCCCTTATGTTCTAAGAATAATAACCCAGAGTAAAGGAGTGTCATACATATAATAAAAAGAAAATATTGTACAGAGTACTATCATCCTTGCAAAGGGTACATGTACATGTACATATACATGTACATATACATATACATATACATATACATATACATATACATATATACATATACATATACATATACATATACATATACATATACATATACATATACATATATATATATATATATATATATATTGTTGAAGAGAATTTAAATTAGAGTACACGGGTTAACACAATTTTCTAGAATAGATATTAACTTAAGTTCAAGATAAAAGAATACTGCAACATCGATTTACAATTGTCAAATTTTAACCAAAAACTAATAGTAAATTTATGGCTAGAGTGATCATAGTTTATCTTCTAAAAAACATATTATTGGAACAAAAATTTATAACATAACCCTAAGAGTTGATTTGAACCATAAATTAATAGTGAGAGTCATGGGCAGAGTGGTCATATTATTTTGCAAAGAAGGAAACAACTAAAATAGTTAATGGTAACAATAATCCTAAAGGTTAACTTCTAGTTTAAATTTATAAAAATAATAGCAACCAAAGTTAATTTCTACCTTGATAGTAGAGCTAGGTTCTACCATCGTCCAATAGGGACCTAGAAAAAGAAGTTAAATGGAAATTAAAAAAACAAATTCGGGAACCTCTATGGGAGCCATTGTCAATATATTGAGCAGAGGAGTTGCCTTGTAGATGAATTCACTCTAGATAATTCAATGGTTCTGAAAAAAAAAAGAATCAAACAACTAAACATGAATTAATATTTAGGATGAAGTAAACCCTAAGGAAGAGAATCCTTAGATAATGAAACTATTATAAAAAATTTCGAGCCTCGTACAATAGAAAACCCATTTCATAAGAAAGTAAATTGTACCTGTGAGTGGTAGGAATGGCTCATTTTTATCACAAGAAGTGACCACAAAGCTTATCGAAAAAATATGAAAAAATTAGTTCACTATCTGAAAAATCTATTGTCAATCCAATGGGAATGAGATGGAAGAGGAACTGTAAGTGATTTACCTATATTTTAAATGGAGCGAGACCCTTTTTTTAACAAATTAAGTGTTTTGGTCACTGTATAGAGACCGTACTATGTCTGGTGGATGTAGCACGAGTGAAATGCTGGAATGAAAACAAAAACATTTAGTTCAAGATCATAAGAGATCAAATATTGATATGAAAAATAATTAGTAGAAAACAATGGTTAAGTGTACAATTACCCTTGCAGGAAAATGAATGGAATGAGTGAGTTTGGCTTCCTTAGAGCCTACAACCATAACACAGTTAGGGTTAGATTGTCCTCAATAAGTTAAAAACTGACAAACCCTAGCTTTATATGAAAGGAGAGATCCTCTTCTTGAACAAAGAAACAACAATGATAGGGACTCTCAGGAAACCCCTATGGTGTTTATCCTAGTGGAAATCTAGTGAAGTTTTACTGTAGATATCCAAATATGAAAGATGTATGAACCAGATTAAAGCTCCATTAAAAATATTATTTAAGTTTTATCTCTAAATTCTCGCCAAGATCTATCAAAAAATTCCATAGAATTCTTATATCAATTAAATGCCAAGTGTTGAAAATGCAGCAAGAAAGTCTTAATTTTGATTTTTCCTTCATTAAAATTGAGGAAATTCGAAATTACACTTCAGTAGCCAACTAGGTGGAGTTAATTGAGGTGACATGGCTCTTGTTACTCAGATAAGAACACATAATTCAAGTTAATGAGTTCAAGTTTAGTTTTCTTGTATTGATTCCTAAATATAGGATTCTAGCTGAGTTAATTTGAGTTAAGTGCATGAAGTTCAATTATGTACAGTGGGTTCCTAAATTTTAGGAGCCTAGGTTGAGTTAATTTTAGTTGTAGCAATTTAATTTAGTTAAATTGAGTTATTTTCAGTTAAACTAGTTCTAAATGTTGGAGGAACTAGTGGAAGTTCAAGTTGTTGAAGTGGAAGTTTAACCACAATCAATGATCATCGATATAATTAATCAATCAACCTAAATTAGCTCATGCATGCTAAGAATCCATAAGTTCCCAACTATGGTGGATATTCAAAGGCAGTGTAGAATTAATTATATAGTAGATTGCGTGTATAATTCTTTGTATTGGTTAGGTGATCAACACTAGGAATTGTGTAATGATTTTGGAGGAATTTCCTAATTAATAGGGGTTAATTACTCAAGGAGAAAATCAAGGAAATATGACCTTGGAGGTTTGAAAATTTGGCTAAGTATTGGTCAGGTTGATTCATTCACACAGAGGATAGAAGATACAAGTTTAGGTTGTGCTCAAGCTTGAGAAATCTTATTGTATTAATATAGATTCCTTGGTTAATGTAATACAAATAGTAAGGTGTTTTGAGTAGGTTCTTTCTGCTAGATAAATATATATGTATGTGTGTTAGATCTTGATGAATGTAAATTATTTGTGCTCTTGATCATGGATTTTCTTCTGCATATCAATAGAGTAGATTCTAGTCTTATGATTTAGTAAATTTCATGAACATTTTAGAATCTACACATTAATTTGTACATGGTATTAGAGCTAGATTTGTAGAAATTTTTACATGGTATCAGAGAAAGACTCACATTAGAACTATTCATTGAAGTCCTCATTTACAATTATCATTGAATAACTAATGAGTTGTTAGGAGGAAGAGTTGATGGAGCCCTACTTCAACGTAGATCGAGAAGACCCTATGTGAAGACATATTAATGGAGCAAGAGGGTTGTTAGTAGGAAGATCAATGATCCAATGTTTAGTGACACAAAGGGAGTTGTGATCATTGGTATTGGCAGATTGAGGGGAAAATATATTTTCCACAGGGAGATCGATACTGAGAGGGAGTCTAGTTTCAAAGGGAGCATCCCTATGAAAGCTAGTACTTCGGGATCTGGTGAGATAAGACTCATCATTGTAGTTGTTACAATAGTAGTGCAGAAGAAGCCACAGAGCAACAACATCAGTAGTATAAGTAGATCACATTTCGCCATGCATGCACCCATACCTCCAAGACTGAGGTGGGGTGATGTAGATCGTTCGTCCAAGAGTTGCAGAAATTTGGGTAGGGTACATTAAGGTCTTCTCCTCATGGATCATTACCTTGATATAGGGTCCCACAATATTCAGTAGCAGAAGGATCATTTCCAGTAATATACTAAGGAGTGTAGAGGAGTGTTGACAATAGAGAAGGAGGCTCAATAGTAGAGTTAGAAGTAGCACAATTGTCCCAGTAGATAGTTACAAACACAATTGGTTCAATGTTTTTTTTTGATGCTTTTCAGTTTCAGATGTTGTAGTAGCAGAAACAAAAATGAGAGGTGTTTCATGCAGTACATTCCGTAGGTGTTGGATCAAGGTAGTTGATAATCCATTTCTTGCTCAGAAGGAGTGTTGAAAATGTAGCAAGAAAGTATCAATTTCGATTTTTCCTTAATTAAAATTGAGGAAATTCAAAATTCCACATCAGCAGACAACTTGGTGGAGTTAACTAAGGTGACATGGCTTTTGTTACTCATTTAAGAACACATAATTCAATTTAATGAGTTCAAGTTCAGTTTTCTTGTGTTGATTCCTAAAAAATAGGAGTCTATCTTAGTTAATTTAAGGGCATGAGGTTCAGTTGTGTGCAATGGTTTCCTAAATTTTAGGAGCCTGGGTTGTAGCAATTTAATTGAGTTAAATGAGTTATGGTCAGTCAAACTAGTTCTAACTGTTGGAGGAACTAGTGGAAGGTAAAGTTGTGGAAGTGGAACTTCAACCACACTGAGTGATCATCGATATAACTAATCAATCAATCTAAATTAGCTCATGCATGCAAAGAAATCAAATTTCCCAACAGTGATGGAGAATCCAAGGAAGTGTATAATTAATTATATACTACATTGAGTGTATATTTCACTGTATTGGTCAGTTGATCAATCCTAGGAATTATGCAATAATTTTGGAGGAATTTACTAATTAATAGGGGATAATTCCTCAAGGAATGACACAAGGAAATAGGAGCTTGGAGGCTGGAAAATTTGGCTAAGTATTGGTCAAGTTCATTCAGTCAGGAAAAGGATAAAAGATAAAGGTGCAAGTTGTGTTCAAGCTTGAGCAAGCATATTGTATTCATCGACATTCTTCGATTAATGCAATATAGGTAGTAAGGGGTTTTGAGCAGTTTCTTTCCCCTAGATAACTCTCTGTGTATGTGTGTTGGATCTTGATGCATTTTAATTGTTTGTGTTCTCGATCGTTAATTTTCTTCCACATATTAGTAGAATAACTTCTAGTCTTGTGATTTAGTAAATTTCATGATTAGTTTAGTATCTACACATTAATTTCTACATGGTATCAGAGCTAGATGTGAAAAAATTTCTACACCGAGTTTATAACTAAATAGTGTGACCTATGCATAATAAATATATATATTCAATAGTCACCAAGAGTTATTACACAACAAAGAAAAGCCATAGGTGATAACACTAATAAGAAATAAACAAATTGTAAGTCCCATATATGTGTCAATAATATAACTCACACAATATTTAAATCAAGAACTATTCTCTCCTTGTCCAAAGGGAGTAACATTGACTAGTAACACTGACCTGTAACATGATATATTACCAAAAAAAGGGGCTCGAACATTATTAAGGAAAGAGGTATGCATATAAGAGAAACCAATTATTAATTGAGTAATACCATAACGCTTTCTAAGAAAATGTGATGATTCAACAGTCTTGATGTTTAAGAACACAATTGGTTGATAGTTACAAAGAACAAAATGTATAAATTCCATTATGTAAATACTAATAGATCTTAATAATTTTACTATTGACATTATATGAACTCATTTGATGAAATATGATTGTGATATGTCCTCACACAAGATGAATAGATATAGATGTATACCGGAAATTGAGATTATGTATGCATACTCCAAAGTTTTGAGAGTTATAAGAGTTGTTAATAAAAGAAAAAAAAAGTGTTAATTGATCTTTAATATTTTTGGAGACGTGACACCTTTTATCAAGTTCTGCAATCAAAAATAGGTTTGCATGCTAAGATATTTGTTCCCTCCAACCTCTTGGTAGATCCAGAGATGGATTTAAGATGGATTTAAATTATTATCCATTGTATGGATTCTTTCCATATTAATAATATAATAAATTACACATCTTCCTTGCAATGAAAAATGAAAATATAATTTGTTTCTTTTTATTTAAATTATTTTATTTTTCAAAAAATGATATAAAAATATGTTATTTATAAGTAATAGTAAAATATCTTTTTGTTGTTAATATATTTATGTTTTAAATGTTACATGTTAACTGGATATAGAATTAATTACACATATGTATTATCAATTTTATTTTATTTTATTTTCGTGTCATTTGACAACTCCATATCATGTGGTGAAGGAATTACATATCTCTATCATATTAAAAAGTAATTTTTTATTTTTTTTATTTTTTTAACTTTCACTTACTTTATCTCTCTATATAAAATTTGATATGAAATTAATTTGAAAATTGAAGTATTTTATTTATGGTTGATATTAATTTCTTTACTATTAGTATCTTTTAATTTTTTAATGTAAGTATTATTTTGTAATTTTTAAATTAACCCTTACTTAACAACATCTCACTCATACTATGTTGTAGAGTGTCCCTTAAGGAAAAAATTATTGTTTGTGATTGCATAGCATGGTTAAGGGTCTTTTGTAATGCAATGTGGTCCCCATGACTGCTCCTCTAGCCAAAGGTGCTTTACAACCTAGTATGAGAGAGAGGTTGTCAGGTAACATTATACTTTAAAATAATAAAATAATAATGACATTAAGAAATCAAAGAATAGTAATAAGAAAAAAAATTGTAACATATCCCAATAAGCCATGTGGAAATGTACATAAAGTTTAGGTCCCTATACTAGTAGTGTAGCCCCTTATTGTTATTAGTGAAACCCCTTATTTTATTGTTGTGCCCATGTAGTCCCCTTATTCTTATTATTGTGCCCCATAGAACCCCACTATAATTATTGTTGTGCCATTACAATATTAATTTTATGTAGGCTCTGATTATATTGTGACCCCTTAGACTCCTATATATAGAAAGGAGGTCTTGTCATTTGTATCATCCAAGAAGTTGCCCCATCAAATAGGCTAATTTTGAAGTCATTGATATACCTATTCTTCTATTTTGTGAGATGGTTGCATAAAATTTGGTATCAGAGCTTTGGATTCTAGGGTTTCGCTATTACAAACAGGTCATCACGGTATTTTCACTATGAATTATTTTCTACACAACTTCAGAAGCTAAAATTAAAACCACATGGATATGAAATCTTGGTGAACTTTGTGTCTGAATTTAAGAGATTTTCTTCCTATAGTTTCAGAGAAATCATCCAAGGAAGTTAGGGATTTTTGCGTGATCCAGAATTTTGTCTCAAAAGGGTGACCTAGGGAAAATCATCAGCACTTTCGTTTCAGGAATTGGATTTGAATTCTGTAAAAAGTGTCTAAATGTATACAGACTGTAGTTTTTCATGTAGAAATTTAAGGGTAGAAGGTTGAAACAGTGACATGTGGCATCCTATACAAATTTGATCTACTGAAGTAGTCCATAATCAAGTCATCATGGAAGATTTGACATAACTCTTCCTTGGAGAACCAAATCTCGATCAGACTTGTGTGGTTGGAAAGAGGACTCAAGGGAATACCACATGATCAAATTTTAGAGCATGAAGATGTGAAATTACAGAGATACGACAGATTCAATATTGAGCTGCTACAAAGTAAGAGATATATGTATATTTTTTAATATTTGCATAAGTTTTGTTTGAAAAATTAGTTGGTAGTTAGTCAAAGGGAATAGTGAAGAATAAATACCATTAATTCATGAATTGAAGAAATAAAATGGAAATAGCTAGTAAGAAACCCTAAATCTCTATTATGACGCATGAAGAAGAGGAAGAAATGCAACATGATATATCAAAATTAGGATACAAAGTGCAACAAATTTCTCTCTCACAAAAAGTGACATAAGCTAAGATGGATGGTTTGAAGAATGACATGGAAGGTATAAAAAGGGGCATGAGTGTTTTGAATGATCGTTTGAAATAAAACATGGAAGAAATGATGAATGTCAAGATAGAGGGGTTAAATGAAGGTTTGGCAAAGTTCCTAGAAGAAAGGTGTCCTAGTGGTGAAAAGGAAATCCATCAAAATTACGATGAAGACAAAAGGAATATCAATTAAAATTTTAGAGACTCCAATGCGGGGTTTAACAACCACCATATTCCAAATATCAATATGAGGAATTTTGATGGCAAGGATATGGTAACATGGATAATACATATGGAGAAATATGTTGATCGCCATAATGTGAAACAAACACAAAAGGTACACATTGCATTGTTATATTTATAATAAAATCAGTTTGTATGGTATCGATGGCTTTTTTCTTGTAAACCACTTGTCACTTGGTCAAATTTTATGGAGGAAATGATAGAAAATTATGGTGATACAAAGAGAAACACCTTCTTTAGCCAATTGATAAATCTCAACTAAAAGGGTTCAATGGCCGAGCACATTGAGGATTTCCAAAAATTGAATATCAGGGTAAATGATATTCTAGAGGAGCATAGGATTAGTTCTTCCATAGGGACTTTAAAAGATAGCATCGAACATGAGGTTCACCTTCAGGAACCTGATTCATTGGAGAAGGCATTCAGAGAGGCCAGAAAAGAGGAAAGAAAAATTATGGCAACAACGACTATAAAGGTGAAAGTGTTGTTGCTCCTAGCCTTCCATAACCTACAAAGGTGACACCACAATAGTTGGAGGAAAAAAAGAGAAAAATGGCTTTGTTACAGTTGTGATAGAAAATACACTAAAGGTCATAAGTTTCTCGAGAATAAATTATTTTACATAGATTGTGAAGAGGACGAAGAAAATGTTAGGTCCCTATAATACTAGTGATTCCCCCATTACTATTTTCATTGTATCCCTTATTGTTATTATTGTTCCCCTATTTCCCCATATTCTTATTAGTGTGCCCCATAGAAACCCATTATTTTTATTATTATGCCATTATGTTATTACTGTTATGTCGGCTTTGATTATATTGTGACCCCTTAGAATCCTATATAGAGAAAGGAGGTTTAGTCATTTCAATCATCCAAGAATTGTTCATTTGTGTAATGTAAAGGATGTTTCCCCCTCGAAAAAGGCTAATTTTGAAGGCGTTCATCTATATTTTATTCTATTTTGTGAGTTGGTTGCATAACATTTGGTATTAGAGCTTTGGATTCTAGGGTTTCGCTACTCCAAACAGGTCATCGTGGAATTTCCGCTATGAATTTTTTCGACGATGTATCAGTAGCTTAAACAAAAACTCATTTGAGCCAAAATCTCTATGAACCTTGGGTACAAATTTATGATCTTTTCTCACTACATTTTTGGAGATATGATCCAAGTAAGTTAGGTTTGTGTAGGATCCCAAATTATAACTCAAATAGGTGACCTGGGGAAATCGTCATAAATTTTGTTCTGAGAATCAAATTAAAATTTCATAGGTCATTTCAGAAAGAGGATAGCCTATAAAAAATTTTATATCCATTTTAGGTGCTAAGGTCGAAACAATGACATGTGGAACTTCGTGCAAGTTCGCTCTACTAAACTAGTCTATAATCAAGTCACCGTGGGATATTAGGCATATTTCTTCCTTGGAGAATAAAATCTTGATCAGACTTATGGGATTAGAAAGAGGACTCAAAGGGCTACCATAGTATGCAATTTCATATCTTGGAGATTTGCAATTACATACATATAGCAAATTAAATATCGAGCTCTTACAAAGTGAAAAATGGTGTGTAGTTTTTTTTTTAAATTTTGCATCAGATTGGTTTGAAGAATTAGTTTGAAGGAATTCAAAGGGAATAGTGAAGCATTATTAGCATTAATTGATGCCCTGAGGAAATAAAATGTAAACACCTAGTAAGCAACCTAGAAGCTCTAGCATGACTCATGAAGCAGAGGAAGAAATGCAACATGATATATCAAAATTACGAGACCAAGTGCAACAAAATTCATTCTCACAAAATGTAATAGAAGATAAGATGGATGGTTTAAAGAAAGGCATGGAAGATAAAATAAATGGTTTAAAGAAAGGCATGGAAGCTAAGATGAATGGCGTGGAAGTTAATATGGATGGTTTGGAAGCTAAGATGAATGACATGGAAGCTAAGATGGAAGGAAAAATGGATGATTTGAAGACAGATTTGAAAAATATGCTACGAGAAATGTTTACGAATGGACAAAGGGTAGTAAAGGAAACTCATGATGAGAAAAAAATAAATGTTAATCATGATTTCATAGACTCTAACGTTGGATTGAAGACCCACCATGTTCCAGAGCTTGATATGAGGAAGTTTGATGGCAAGGATCCTGTAACATGGATACTACAGATGGAGCAATTTTTCGATCTCCATAATGTGCAAAACACATAAAAAGTACATATTCCAACTTTATATTTGGAATCAAATCAGTTTGTATGGTATCGATGGCTTTGCTCTCATAAACAAATTGTCACTTGGGTAATTTTTATGGAAGAAATGATAGCACATTACGAGGATACAAAAAGCAACACCTTTTTTAGCCAATTGATAAATCTCAAACAAAAGGGTTCAATGATGGAGCACATTGAGGAATTCCAAAAATTTAATATAAGGGTAAAAGATATTCCAGAGGAGCATAGGATTGATGTGTACATAGGGACTTTAAAGGATAGCATCCAACATGAGGTTCACCTTTGGGAACCTGATTCATTGAAGAAGGCATTCAGGTTGGCAAAAATAATGGAAAGAAAACTTATGGAAACCGAGAATTCTACCAATCACAACTATAAATATGGAAGTGTTGTTTCCCCTAGCCTTCCACAACCTATAAGGTTGACACCACAACAACCAGAAGAAAAAAGAGAAAAAGGGCTTTGTTACGATTGCGTTAAAAAATACACTAAAGGTCATAAGTGTTCTGAGAAGAAATTATTTTACATAGATTGTGAAGAGGAGGAGGAAAAGGAAAAAGAAATGTCAAAAGAAGAGGATAGACACCAGAAACAAATCCTAGGGAAAGAAGAAATGAATCTAAACATATCTTGTAATGCATTGGTTGGAATTACTAATCCTCAAACTATCAATATACAAGGTCATATCAAGAAGAAAAGGGTAATAGTGGTGATTAATTCAGGCAATACCCTTAATTTTATTCATTGTAAGATATCCAAGGAATTGAATTGCTTCCTATATCCAGCACCAGAGTGTCAAGTGATGGTTGCAAGTGGATGAACCATAAATTTCTCTGGAAAGTGCTATAATATCAACGTATACATGGGAGAATATCTATTTAATAGCTCAATGCTTTCCATTACAATGGGTAGTGTTGATGTTGTACTAGGTGTCCAATGGCTACAATCCTTGGGTACAATAGATTTTAATTTTCAAGAACTTTTTGTGAAATTTTGTGTAGAAGGAAAGGCAGTTAAATTAAGGGGTATCAGAGGGAAACCGAGAAAGATAATCAGCTCTAACGGAATGAAAAAGATTCTAAAGAAGAAGAACAAGGTGTAATTGTAAAATTATGTTCGCTATAGATTCCCACATCGAAATCATTTATTTCTCCAGATCTCCAAAAAATCTTGGACAACCATTCCAAGGTATTTGAGACTCCCAAATGCCTCCCACCTATTCGTGATCATGATCATGCTATTCATTTGATTCTAGGAAGTGTTCCACCAAACATCAGGCCTTATAGATATCCCTATGCACAAAAGAGTGAAATTGAACATATGGTTGCAGAAATGCTAGAGGCTGGTATAATGCAACCTAGTCAAAGTTCTTTCTCTGATCCAGTAGTATTGGTGCACAAGAAGGATGGATCATGGTGCATGTGTCTGGATTATAGGGAGCTCAACAAGCTCACTATTAAAGATAAATATCCCATTCTTGTCATTGATGAGTTATTGGATGAATTGCATGGATCAATTTACTTCACCAAGTTGGATCTTCGTTTAGGATATCATCAAATCAGAATGAATACTGAAGAAATTCCAAAAACAACATTTAGAACTAATGAGGGTCATTATGAAGTTTTGTTCATGCCTTTTGGCCTTACCAATGGACCTTCTACATTTCAAGGTTTGTTGAATTCCATTTTCAAACCCCTCGTTAGAAAATTTGTGTTATTATTTTTTCAACATGTTCAACATGTTGACAGGGTGCTCAAAATATTGAAGGAGAAACAATTATATGCAAAAGGCTCCAAATGTTTCTTTGCAGTACAAGAGGTGGAATATCTGGGTCATATTCTATTTCATGAAGGTGTTAAGGTAGACCCTAGAAAAATTAAATCCATTAAGGAATGGAAAATCCCCACATCCATAAAGAATCTTGGAGGATTTCTCTGGTTGACAGGGTATTATCACAAGTTTGTTAATAATTATGGGAGAATATCAGCACCTCTAACAACATTATTGAAGAAAGATGCGTTTTCATAGACTCTAGAAGCAACAAAAGCCTTTGAACATCTTAAAGAGGAAATGTGCTAAGCATTGGTCTTAACTATGATTGACTTCACAAAAAACTCTATTTTGGAATGTGATGCTTCAAGAAATGGAATTGGTGCTATTTTAATGTGAGAAGAATGACCCATTTCTTTCGAAAGTCGTAAAATCAAAGGAAAATATTTACATAAAGCTATTTATGAGAAACAAATGTTGGCAATACTACATGCACTTAGGAAATGACGACCCTACCTAATGGGAAGACACTTCAAGGTAAAAACGGATCATGATAGTCTTAAATACTTCTTAGAACAAAGATTATCCTTTGAAGAGCAAAAAAAATGGGTCACAAAGATTTTGGGTTATGACTTTGAAACCATTTACAAAAAGGGGAAGAAAAATGTTGTGGCAGATGCACTCTCAAGAAAGGATTAGGATGTGGAAGAATTGCTTTCCTCCATTTCTATTATCCAACCAAATTGGATAAACGAAGCAAGAGATGAATGGAATAATGATGAAGAAGCGTGGGAACTCATTAAAAAGTTAAAACAAGGTCCCAATACATCTAATATATTTAGCTAGAAAAATGATTTGTTATGGCACAAATATTTCTAATACCTATTTAAGATTTCCCAACTCAAACAAAAGATTCTTATGGAATTGCACACTTCTCCCTTATGAGGGCACTTAGCATTTTTAGAAACATACCACAAGGTTAAGAAGGATTTTTTTTGGGATGGACTTAAATTATATATTCAAAAGTTTGTGGCAGAATGTTTGGTTTGACAAAAGAATAAAGTTGAAACAATTAAGACACCAGGTCTATTACAACCTTTATCCATTCAAGCCAACATTGGGAGGAGGTTTCAATGGATTTTATCACAGGTTTACCCAAGTCCGAAGGAAAGAGTGTCATCATGGTGGTAGTTGACAAACTTACCAGGTATGCACACTTTTGTGCATTATCACATCCATTTAGATCCAGTACAGTTTCTACTGCATTTATGGAAAAAATTCAAAAGCTACATGGAAACCCAAAGATTATTGTAAGTGACAGAAAACCCATTTTCACTGGAAATTTTCGGACAAAATTATTTTCTTGTCTCAGTACTCAGTTAGCTCATAGCTCATCTTATCATGCTCAATCTAATGGGAAAACTAAGATAGTAAATAAATGTTTGGAAGGATATCTTCATTGCTTTGTATCTGATAAACAGACACAATGGTTCAAATGGTTGACTTTGGCTAAATGGTGGTATAACAATTCCTTCCATACTGTAGCACAAATGACCCCATTTATGGCACTTTATGGATATCATCCACTGTCCATCACATCATATTTAAGAGAAAATTCTAAGGTTTAAGCAGTGGAATATCACATCGAGCATCAACAACAAGTTCTCCAACTCTTAGAGGATAACCTCACATCGGCGTAGAATAGAATCAAACAACAGGAAGATCAACATCACAATGAAAGAAGTTTTGATGTAGGTGACTGGGTATTCCTATGACTACAACCATATAAACAAAATTCCCTCAAGCAAGCTAAGAAGGATACTAATTTATCACCAAATTATTATGGTTTGTACAAGGTCTTGCAGGAGATTGGTAATATGGCATAAAAATTGGAGCTTCCTGCAGCTTCCCGAGTGCACCTAGTTTTCCATGTTTCATGTTTAAATAAGGTTATAGGTGACAAGCTCCCAATTCAAACAATATTTCTAGAACTTGATAAGGAATGAAAAATCATATTGGAGCCTGAAGAAGTCACATAAACAAGAACTCGACAGCTACGAAATCGATCAATTTCAGAGTATCTCATTAATTGGAAGAACTTACCCGGTAAAGATTCCACATGGGAGGATGATAATTTTATACAGAAGCATCTAGAACTACTCAAGCATTAAGCACAACAGTTTTATGAAGGAGAGGGGCATGTTTTATCCCTATAATACTAGTGATTCCCCCATTACTATTGTCATTGTAGCCCTTATTGTTATTATTATGCCCTTATTGTCCCGATATTGTTAATTGTATGCCCCATACAAACCTACTACTGTTATTGTTGTGCCCTTATGTTATTATTGTTATGTCGACTTTGATTATATTGTGACCCCTTAGACTCCTATATATAGAAAGGAGGTTTAGTCATTTGAATCATCCAAGAATTGTTCATTTGTGTAATGTAAAGGAGGTTGCCCCCTCGAAAAGGCTGATTTTGAAGGCATTCATCTATCTTTTCTTATATTTTGTGAGTTGGTTACATAACATAAAAGGATGAAGAAGCCTGAAAGGAAGACGATATACACCAACAACCAACCCCAGAGAATGAAGAAATGAATCTAACCATATCTTGTAATGCATTGGCAGGAATGACCACTCCTCAAACTCTCAAGATAGAAGGACATATTAAGAAGAAAAAGTAAATAGTATTGATTGATTTGGGTAGTACCCATATTTTTATTCATTGTAAGATAGCCAAGAAATTAAATTTCTTCCTATATCCAGCACCAAAGTGTCAAGTAATGGTTGCAAATGGAGGAACTATAAATTACTCTAGAAAGTGTGATAATATCAAGCAATCCATGGGGGGATATGTATTGAATAGTCCAATTCTTTCCACTCCAATGGGTTGTGTTGATGTTGTACTAGGAGTCCAATGGTTACAGTCTTTGGGGATGATAACTTTTTCTTTTCAAGAACTTTTCTTGAAATTTTTTTGGGAAGGAAAGGAGGTTGAATTAAGGGGTATTGCAGTGAAACTAGGAAAGACAATTAGCTCTAATGGCATGACAAATATTCTAAAGAAATAAAAACGAGGTTTACTTTCACAATTATGCTCACTAGATGTTCAAACATCGATATCATATATTTCTCCATATCTCCAAAAGTACTTGGATATTCATTCCAAGGTATTTGAGACTCCAAAAGGTCTCCCACCTATTCATGATCATGATCACGCTATTTATTTGATTCTAGGAATTTTTCTCCCAAACATCAAGCCTTATAGATATCCGTATGTCCAAAAGAATGAAATTGAATGTATGGTTGCAGAAATGCTAGAGGCGGGTATAGTTCAACCTAGTCAAAGTTCTTTCTCTCCTCTAGTAGTAATGGTGCACAATAAGGATGAATCATAGCGCATGTGTCAAGATTATAGGGAACTCAACAATATCACTATTGAAGATAAATTTCTCATTCATGTTATTGGTGAATTATTGGAAAAATTACATGGATCAATTTATGGGTATAATTCAACCTAGTCAAAGTTATTTCTTTTCTTTAGTAGTATTGGTGCACAAGAAGGATGACTCATGGTGCATGTGTTTGGATTATAGGGAGCCCAACAAGATCACTATTAAAGATAAATTTTCCATTCCTCTTATTGATGAATTGTTGGATGAATTACATGGAGCAATTTACTTCACCAAGTTGGATCTTAATTTAGGATATCATCAAATTAAAATGAAGACTTAAGACACTCTGAAAACAACATTTAGAACTCATGAGGGTCATTATGAATTTTTAGTCATGCCTTTTGGCCTTACCAATGTACCTTCTACATTTCAAGGTTTGATGAATTCTATGGTTCAAGCCATGTGAGATCACATCGAGTATCAACAACAAGTTCTCCAACTCTAAAAGGATAACCTCACTTTGGCACAAAATCAAATGAAACAATAGGCATGTCAACATCACAACAAAATAAGTTTTTATGTAGGTGACTTGGTAATTTTATGGCTATAACCATACAAACAAATGTACCTCAAGAAAACTAAGAAGGATAATAAATTATCACCAAAGTTGCAAAAGATTTGTACAATGGCATAAAAATTGGAGCTTCCTGCATCTTCTTGAGTGCACCCATTTTTCCATGTTTCATGCTTAAAGAAGGTTATAGGTGACAAGCTCCAAGTTCAAAAGATATTGTCAAAACTTGATGAGGAAGGAAAAATCATATTGGAACGTGAAGCAGTCAAGGAAATGAGGACCCAACAGCTATGAAATTGATCAATATCAAAGTATCTCATCAAGCGAAGAACTTACCTACGAAATATTCCACATGGGAGGATGATAATTTTATACATAAGCATCTAGAACTACTCAAGTGTTGAGGACAACACTTTTTTGAATGAGAGGGGTATGTTAGGTCCCTATACTACTAGTATAGCTCCTTATTTTTATTAGTGAAACCCCCTTATTGTATTGTTGTGCCTATTTAGTCCCCATATTGTTATTATTGCGCCCCATAGAAGCCCACTAATTTTATTTTTGTGCCCTTACAATATTATTATTGTGTAGGCTCTGATTATATTGTGACCCCTTATACTCCGATATATAGAAAGGAGGTCTTGTCATTTGTATCATCCAATAATTGTTCATTTGTCTGATTTAAAGGAGGTTTCCCCATCTAAGAGGCTAATTTTGAAGTCGTTGGTCTATCTCTTCTTTTATTTTGTGACTTGGTTACATAACAATAAAATTAGATTGTTTCTTTCAAAATTACCAGCATGTAACTTTCCAAATTACTATTCCATAATATCTATTGATTATTAGGTCAAATATTTATCATTACATAGAGTATCCTTAGTAAAGGAATAGTAATTTATAGTAAAATTAACAACCATTGTTGTAGCGTACCATCAATTGTTTTTTGATGTAACCTTGCATCATATCCATGATTCTTTTAACTAGTTAGTTAATCACATACTTGATATTATAAACATCACCTCATGCAAGGAATCCACAATAAAAATAGCACAACAAATAAATACATTATTAGACATTGATATACCTTGGAAACCACGTAGAGTGAAAACTACCAAACGCTTATTTTTTATCAAAGACTCGTGAGGGTGTTCACCCCTCACTCAATGGCTTGTAATGGAGCCCATCCCTTGAAAATTGTCATAACATGTTTCGAGGAAATATCGTTTAAATACAACATATCTAGCCATAGGCTATTACAATCATCATGATATCATTTATCCACAAATCCTCAATTTATATGTCTTTGTGGCTTGATTATTCCCATTAGTGGATCATCCTACAGTTGGCATTCCTCAATTTGCATGGATCAATGAAACATTACTTGAAACATTGTTAAACATGAACATTCCTTTGCATAAGTTACCATCATTTACTTCTATTATTGTAGTTAGCACACTTTAATATTATGATTAAATAAAATATTAATCAACCAATAATCAATCTTTATTAGTGACATTTCAACATCTATTCGTATGCATACACAAAATATAAACAAAATGTCAAAACATATCTTATTTAACATCATTGCACACACATTAGTAACGAGCATATCACTATCAAGCATGTTTGCAGATAAAATGACTATTAATCTCCTCGCATAAGCACACACATTTTACAAAGGCAAATCCAGTACAACTGACGAGATTCATTTAAAGGAAATCTAGCACATTAGCTAGGATTTTTTTTCTTTTTCACGTGAATACATAAACTTTCACAATATTTGTTATTCTTGTATGAAAATACATAATATTTTCTAAAAAGGAAGCTAACATAATCTTGCATACAATTGTGTCATATTTCCAAGAAAACCCTAACATAATGTTTCATGCAACATCATATTCTTTCTAAATGAAAGGTAAAATACTAGATATTTCTCTTATGCATACATTAATGCATAACTATCTTTTATGAGTTCTAGCCCAACAAGCAATTTTCTTTCTGCATGCTATTATGTTTTATTTTTCAAAAGAATTAACGTAATAGCTTTCCAAAAACACCTTTTCCACAAGAGAGCTATTCAAAATGGTTATTATACTTGAAAATGAAAGCTCTGTCTAAAACAAAGCTAACATAATAGTTATAATTTCTTGCATGAAAATACTTGTTCTATCAAACAAAAAATAACATGATAGCTTATTTTTATTACATGTGAAGCATATATTTCCTTCCAAAGGAATATAACTAAATCTTGCATGGAAAAACACATTTCCTTTCTGTTGAAGCCTCGAAATTCACTGTAGCAACTTTGGGGATGACAACCCGATCCGGACCTTAAAGAAGCTCCTTTTTAGTTTGGAATGGTGGTTCTGACTGGTTTACCTAGGTCAAGTTACCCTCTCTCAATCTTCGAATGACTTAAAATATGAATTTCATCCACCAATGGAGAAGAGACATTAGATCAACTCTCTTGTTGATCAGGTAAGAAAGTGATCCTTAAGCTGATATAAGGCTCAACCAAGCCACAACTAAAGTTTTCCTCTTTGGGAAGAGGAATTTTTAGGAATGTCGAATTTATCTAAATGCAAAATTATTCTAAAATGCAAGCAAAAGGAACTAAATCCTAATCCTATCTCAATTAGGCAGATATAGATTTAATCCAACCGAGAGAAAGATATTTATATGATTGAGATTTCAATATATCTGGCTTATAATGAATATCAAGTTAACGAAGTAGTTCAAATAACTAACATTACGAATATCAAAACACATTCTATTCAAAGACCGCTTAACTGAAATAATCAAGCAACAACATTTAGGAAATAGTTCACAAAATGATATTGTTTGTTAAATCAATAATTTGAATAATTAAACAATAATATGAGGAAATAGTTAACAACATATCATTATTTGTTAAATCAATATTAAAAGATAGATTTCTAAGTAACTAGTTACTCATAAATCAGAATTCAACCCATAAGAGGAGATAAAAAATAACATATGATTGAGACAAATTACTGATACCGACAATAGAACACAAATATGAATCAAATGACACATTTCTTCTATCATAAAATGAAACTAGTATTTAAAACAATAGTATTAGAAATACCAATTTATTGAATCCATTTTTCTAGCTCTGGTCTCTAGCAGTCCTCTACAATCTTTGAACTTTTGTTGTTACAACAAGAGTTGCAGTAGTGCAAGCTCTACCCATCATACATAATTCAGAATGCAAAAGAAAAACCCTCAATAATCCCCAAATTTGAAATTTTCTCTCCTCTCATGTACAACTCTAAATCCCTATTATAGTAGTGCTTTTAAAATTCCATAATTGTAGAGGAGCAAATCCCTTAATACATTCTACAATTTGTTATTTATAATATTTACAAAGGAATTCTCAACCAGAAAATTTGTTGAAGAATAGATCTCCTCCATCAATTTTCATTGGCTGAAAATTCCATTCTTCTATTTCTGGAGCATTCTCATTTATTGAGATCTTCTTCTCCTCATCTCTTCAACTATTTTCCTAAAATAAACAAATGAAAACTAAATTAAAATGGAAAAATAAAATCAAAATACCAAATCTAGAATTAAAAAAAATCCAATCAAAACTTAATTACATAATTAAAATAAAGGAAATATGAGCTTTCTGTTGATGATTTTTAAGATTTGATTTGTCAAGGAGAACATAGGTGAATGGATCTGCACTCAGAAGAAGTTGTGGGCAAATGAAAATGCAAAAAATTAAACTCAATAATTAATTTTGTTGAAAAAATCAGATCTTGGTCTTCTGCTGAATTTGATTCTCAATAAATGATCAAATCTGGAAATGAAACTACTTCAGAAATATTTTACGTAATTTTATCTTTCCAATGAGCCATATCAGGCCTCATTTTTGCGAAGTAAAACTCCATTTATGAGCTTCCAAAGTTGGTGTACTAAAATTTCCAAAATATTGGAATTTCTGTTGCCTAGGTTAAAAATCAGAATTTTAAATAAATTCTAATCCTAAATCATATTATACTTATTATTTAATTAATGTTAATTAATTTTTATTAGAAATTAAATTAATTATTTACAAAAATTAATTAATATGGAAATGATTTAACATAAATCAATTAAAATGTAATATATTCTGTTAATATTATAATTCAAATTATATTAAAATTATAATAAATATTAAAATTATAATATAATTATTATAATATTAATATATAATATTTAAAATACAAACCATTGGAATCAACCCATATTAATAAAACAAGTTTACCATGAAACAAGTTACGTGAGGGAGTGGTGGAGTTATAAGGGGAAGTGATTGTTGATGGAGTGGAAGCGTGGAAGGTGGGAGGATTGGGATGGTGAGGTGAGTGGAGGGTGAGTTGAGTGGAGTGTGAGTTGGAAGGATAAGGAGGTGAGGTGAGCATGAGGTCATGGAGTCGAGAGGCATAAGGAGCCTACACAAACCAAACCTTATGTTAAACAAATTTAACCCCTCGTATAAACCAAATCACATTGCAAGTTTTTTTAAATGAGTGACTTATGATTTTTTTTGTGGTATGCAATATGAGATATATCGCAATCGCATTGCAAATTTTATTTCGAAGATTTTAAATTTCGAGATTTTGGAAGGGAGGATTTGATGAGAAGTGGGGCCCATGTGAATTAATGATCCTACAAATTGGACTTCATCCATTTTGCAATTTTGGGGTTTTGGGTTTGGAAATTTGTTTTAAAATAAAAAATTGGAGTAAATTACGAAGATCCCGAAATGTGTTTTCATCCATTGTACAATTTAGCTAGGTCATTTTGTAGGACCGTTAGTGAAAAATGTAAGAATTAGAAAAAATTAATTGAGGGTTAATATTCACAATGAATGATTATTTTAATTGCAAAAATTGAAATACCATAAATTTATTAACATTTTTTAGTCAAGGCAATAAAATGATCAAACTTGAAAGCAGTGTTATTTACAAACCAGTTGACCAAATGAGATGAAACAAGTATCAATAGAAATCTTGCGAAAATTTGGATTCAATGAAATAATCAAAACATAAATCCTTGGCCAAAAGTTAATGGGAAGGGTCCCCATTATTTCAAATAATGGCGAGGTGTTGGGTTTTCCCTACAACAATGGTGATCCACTTGGAAGAACTAGCTATCTCTAGTTGAAGTTAATGAACTTTAATTTACCCTAAGGTAAAAAATATTGGAAATCACAAAATCATCTAACGATAAAACATTTCCATAGGTCCCATAGAAATAGATTAAGGAATATGAATTTGTAAAGGTATGTACTCAAGACAAGTTCGAGTAAAAGTCATGAATCCAAATTTGGGGAAATTTGTTTTAAAACTACCTCATATAAAGATATAAGAAGGTAGAAATAGGATTTTTTCATAAAGAAAGTATCCATTTTATGATTGTATCTAACATCTCTTCATTGCCAATAAGCTTGAATACTACCCTAGCAAAGTTGTCTTTTATGCCATACAAGCCTAGTCCCACTTCCACTGAGCGTCCATAGCCCTGACAAGCTTACTTGTATTCCCCATGCTTCCTCTTTTAATCACTCTTTTGATAAGCACATTTGCAAGCTTTTAGTTTATGATATTTTTCAGTGAAAGAGGTGGGATGGTAATAGAAATTTATGTTTAATGGAAATAATACTTTGATAATGTTTACTCCAAATTATTTCCCTAGAACTATCAATCAGAGGCTCTTATGTGGAGGGTTGGGAGGGATTCATTGTGTTAAACTCAAATAAGTTCTTCCCTTGAAAAATTAAACTATATCACTTAGTAAAGATGTGTGTTTTTTCATGAAAAATATTTAAAGCCGGATGATCTTATGATTCCACGAGGATATGCCTTTAATGATAAATGAAATTCACTGAAATAGATAGAGTTAAGAGATTTTCCATGTATGTCTATCATTGTTAGGTGAGGAAAAATTCCTTTCACATAACTCATGGAAGAGTCACCAAAATGAAATCAAACCTGCAAGAAAAAAAGAAAAGAATTCTTAGAGTAAATTATGAAAAGAAAGAGTAGACAAAATAAAATTGAAGAAAGAGAAAATTGAAAGAAAAATCCAAATTTAAAAGATAAACTCCAACAAGAGTACTTATATAAATATCTCAACAAAATAAAATAAGCATATGTACGTTCCTTCTAATGTTGAGATATTTTTATTTTATTTTATTTATTTTTATTTATTTATTTAATTTATCTTGGAGAGTTATAAGAAACGAGGCTTTAAAAATGGAGATGGTGAAACAGAAGTGATGATGGATAATATGTTAAATAAGAAGTCTCTGTCTGTCACAAACTTTCTTGTTTCGAAACAAACCCTGTAAAATCATTTTAACCATTTTATAATAAAAGTAATGCTTAATAAAATAGACTAGAGGTTCAGAAACTCCCTAATTTAGTTAATTTTATGGGGATCATTATTGCTTCTTTCAAGAATCTCAAAGAAAACTAATAAAAAAAAAAATTGAATTTCAAAACTGATCTAGTAGAGGTCCAAAAGGTTGAAGACTTGTGAAAATAGAGTTCAAGATCAGCAAAAAAAAAACAACACTAAAAACAAAAGTAAAGTAATGAAAATGGGCACATGAAACTTACCATTGGAGAATTGCATTTAATATTACCTGAAAGATATCATTTTTAAATACTAGCTAACTTATTATTTTAATTAGAATTAAAAGCATGAAGAAGTTAAACTATTTGAAATCTTATTAACCCAAAATCATCATTTATTAAATCTATACTAATGCGAGTAGTAAACTAGAATAATGCAATGCTTTATGTTCAAGGAATCGAAAATAAACCAAATTCATCAGAGTTAGAATGAAGATATGCTTCTTAATGAATCACAACAATAAATTTTATCTTAATATTATAAGTTTCATATCAACTTCATGATTTTCCTAAATTGTTTAGAATCAAGACCAAATCCAAGACAAGGTAAAACAAAAGTATAGATGGAGAGGTCTTTTGTATATTAAAATAGAGTGATATATTGAAACCAAAAAATAAGGGAAATAAAAAATGGTTTAGCCATGTTTCAAATTTCTTATGAATTTCTAAATTACCACAATGGCTGCCCAAAGGTACCCTAAATTCTTTTTTACAAGAAAACGCCTCATCGGAGGTTTCACATCGCAAGATTTTATGCCATGCATAATTTTCAAACTGCAAGATTCACCTTTGCTGATATGTGATTGAATATCACAGTTAAAAGATAAAGACAGAGAGGCATATACCAGAGTTTATCACATCGGAGGATGTTAAGACAAGGCGTCATTTGTGTTTTGTGATGCGATAGAAGTGTTGTGATATGAGCATATGCAATGAGAAATTACGATGGAGTGATTGCTATATCGGAGAATAATCATATCGGAGATTAGAGAAGTTAGGAAAAGTAAATGATGATATTAGTCTTGTGATATGCGGGAATGCAATAGATTATGTGGCTCATTAGTGGGACCAGCTTTGGATTTTATAAGAGATCGACGATCAGAAGTTTTTAGTATGAGATGTAACATCGTCGGTAAGCTGATATGCGATGAAGAACAAACCCGATAGTTTAATAACATGGATTTAATTTCATATCAGGTCCGAAACATCAAAATTTTTAAACATATGCCTCAACCGAATTTGCGATTTATGAGTGGATGCGATATGTTTTAAAATTTATTTAAATATCGTATCGGGTTCGGGGTTGCATGGATATTATACTATTGGTGAAGTCATTTTTTGGGGGAATAAGTGAAAAGGAATATCAGAGATTTTGCATTGTTAGTTTCTTATCGGGAAATGTTAAGAGCTGCTTCTGATAAAATGTTATCGATATAGAGGTTTTGCGATATTGATGATGCAATACAACGTGGAAAGCTTCATCGAAGATCAGAGGGGATGGGAATATCAGGGAATCAGAGATATTTTGAATATGCTCACTTAAGAACCTCCAAAATTCGAAATGTCATATGAGACATGGCATATGTGGGACCAATAATTTCTTAAAGCATTCAATTAAAAGGAAAGTGATTAACTTAACTTTTCCTTTTAACAAAACTCCTTTTAACAATTTAATTGACTATCAAGAGTTTTCAATTGGAGAAAAATGTTATCAGAACTTTCTTATGAGGAGAGTTGCGATTTGTAATGAGACGATATGAACCTTCTACTGATGTATTAAAATTTTACCAGAGTTTTGATGAATATAAGAAAATTAGAAGAATGCTTGAATTCAGATGAAACAATATGTACTTCCCTGAACATGAAGCAAATTCAGAAAAGGTTTGGATGGTTTCTTATCTTAAGTCTCCACATTTAAGTCGATGAAAACCTATAAAACAAATAAAACAGAAATAAGAAATAACATTTGAAAAAGTAAAGCTAGCAATAGATGATGATGAACCTGTAAACGCATATTTGGGAGACTTTTGATTGTAACTTTACCTCATGGACATTCAAGTTCTCCCAAATTTTCTCAAAATTTTCATATGTTCAACATCACCTACTTGTTTAATCTAAAAACCTTAAATAATGGATTTTCAAATTGCATCCACCTCAAATTTATATCAGAAAACAAGAGTGGTGAAAACAAACTCTTATTTAGAAATACATATGAATAAAAAATTGGCAAGTTGTAGCAAATTCTTGGAATTTCTTCATGTATGATTATCGTGATGATTTTTTGCAAAACATGATAATCAAAAAAAATGTATGATCTAAGAGCTTCTAAAATATTCTAAGCTGCTTTCCAAAATGAAAGGGGATGCTGAGAAGAAATTAGATTCATTTCTTGCTTTATTGAAAATATGAAATAATGAAATAAGTGCAAACATAAAAGAAATGTAATCTAAATTAATCTATTTTTATTTCTAACTTAATGAAGGAAACATGACTAGGTATAGTCATACGTCCAATGTAACCATATAAAAATTTTAATTCCTGCATTTATATACAGATCAATCATTAGTAACAAAAATACAAATATAATTAAACTATGGAAAATAAATCTAAAAGAAGCATGTATATATAATGTTAGCATCTTATTCATAATTGCCTTCTCTTGAAATGTCCTTTCCAACTTAATTTCGATTGGATTATAGAAATCTTGATGGATTTTCATTATTGAATGGAAGAGATTCAAAAGAGAGGATAACATGCTAGGTTGTGAAAATAAGATTTTAGATTCAATGGCCTGCTTAAATATGTTAATGTTATGTGCAAGTGGTAAACTATTAAGAATATTATGTGAAGGAAAACTTTCCAAAATATTTTCCAAATGGGTCAATGAAAAAAGGATGAAAATCTGTGATATACAATGGAAGATTATTAATTGAATTAGATCAATGGTCATATTGTGAAAATGCACTCTTTTGTTGACACTGTCTTTTATAAGATAGAAATAATCGATAAGAAATGAACATTAATTGAGGTTGGAATATTAATAGCTCTTGATGTTCATGATTATGATGTGGGACTTCATTTTTCCATTCAAGTAATACATCAATTGAGTGTTTAATAATGAGTTAGTCAATATACCAGGACAAAGTATCTTAAAATTGAAAATTAAAAACGGAAAGAAAATATGAATTTAAACAAAATAAATGAAAGAAAAATAACAAAATTGAATCGTAGTTTACACTAGTATTATAACACAATTGGGAATGACTTAAAACAATTTCCTCTTCACAAGAATTGGCCTGATTTAAAATAGAATTCGAATGATTTCCAATACCAACTTGTGAATTAGAAAGAGAATCATGAGTATGAATAGGAATGAGAGCTTGATCGTCATATAAATCATAGATTGGGATGGTTTATTTAATGCTGAAATCAAGAGTACGATTAATTATTTGAAAATGAGAACTATTTGAAAAAATTTGTGAATTAGAGTGTTCTTCAATTTTGTATGTGATTTGACTTTGATCATGAGAATTCAATTTTTAAGATGTTAAAACAGTATCCTTAATGTCAAAGTAACTATCATAAATGACCTCACGACATTCATTACAATTCCCTTTGGTCTCATCCAATGTATCAAAACAAGAGGGAATATAAAGCACATGTTCATTAATGCGAGAATAATGATCAATAATTATTTCTCTATCTTGATAAAAACTAATTGGAAATTCATTAAGATAAGCCTCTCTATTTTCTAAAATATCATTAATGTTAAGAGGGGATAAATTGTTACCAACAAAAATATCAAGATAAAGGGAAAAATGAGAATCAGAAGCAATGGATTTAAAAATGTCTCTATTTAATAACTCTTATGCATTATTCTCATTGTAAATTTCAGATTTGAAATCAT
The DNA here is from genome assembly GCA_031772625.1 of Pinus tabuliformis. Taxonomy (NCBI): domain Eukaryota; kingdom Viridiplantae; phylum Streptophyta; class Pinopsida; order Pinales; family Pinaceae; genus Pinus; species Pinus tabuliformis. The sequence goes on along the minus strand of CM062816.1, from coordinate 734,555,982 downwards.
TCATTTGTGTACTTGTGCTTTCTTGAAGAATGTTGCTTTGCTATTCTGAATTTAACATTTGTTCATCGTGAAAGAATTCAGAAATTTGTACAGCAGATTGCATGTTATTAGAAACTTTATTTGTTGCTTGTACTTGCCAATTTATGTTCTGATTTTATCAATTTATTGCATATTGATTTTCAAATTTCAAAGCGGTATTTTCTTCAAGATTGTTGCTAATATCTTCTTCCATTTTAATAGTAGAATTCTCCAAGATTTGTGATTCAGATTTGTTAACATGTTAAGGTGCATCCTGATCATTATTAATATTGTAGGAAGTGTGCACTAAATGAAGAAATTTATCATACATAATAGAGACCACTTCATCATCATTTGTTTGCACGTGCATAATGAAATTCTCAATTTTGTTAATGAAATTGGAAGGAGATTGAGAAAATATTGAAATAATTTCACATGGATTATGAATGGGAGGAAGAGACAAAATATATTCAAACCAATCTAATAATTCATCTTTTTAAAATTTTTCTTTAATTTTAAATTTCAAGAAATTCAAATGAAATCGAATAGTAAAATCAATCAGAGACTCATTTTCAAACCTTTGTAATCTTCGATTTCATCACATAACTGTCCATAGTTATAGCGGTCAAATTTATAAAGGAACATTGTAAAAAATTGATCTCAGCTGTGAATTGAGGCAATTGGAAGCGATTGACACCAACTTTTGGTTTTTGCCAAGAATATAAGGGTAAAGATCCTGCATAAAATACCTTCATCAATTCCTTGAAAAGTAGAATTAATTTTTTTTTGAATGAAATGTAAAGCATGATTAAATGCAAAAAGTTCTTACCATTACACTTTACCTGAGACAAGAGTCTTACCACTTCAGGTGGAGTATTGGAAGATCCACGCCTAGAAATATAACTCCAAATTGGAAGTTTAAGAGGAGTCATTGTGGAAAATAAAATGTTAGAATACAAAGACTCCAATAGACAACAAGTTTTAGGCCCTCCTTCTAGAACCAAAATGTGAAGCCCCGAAATTCACTGCAACAACATTGGGGATGACCACCCATTCCAAACCTTAAAGCAGGTCCTTTTCTGTCTGGAAATGTGGTTCTGACTAGTTTAATTAGGTCCAGTTAACTTTTCTCAATCTCCAAATGACTTAAAATATGACTTTCATCCACCAATGGTGAAGAGACATCATATCAGCTCTCTTGCTGATCAGGTAAGAAAGTGATGCTTAAGTTGATCCAGGGCTCGGCCATTCCACAATTAAAGTTCTCCTCTTTGGGAAGAGGAATTTTTAGGAATGTATAATTAATATAAATGCAAAATTATTCTAAAATACAGGAAAAAGAACTAAATCCTAATCCTATCTGAATTAGGTAGATATAGATCTAATCCAACCAAGAGAAATATATTTAAATGATTGGGATTTAAATGTGTCTCACTTATAATGAATATCAAGCTAACAAAGTAGTTCAATTAACTGACATTATGAATACCAAAACACATTCTATTCAGAGACCTCTTAACTGAAATAATCAACTAACAATATTTAGGAAATAGCTCAAAAAATGATATTGATCGTTAAATCAGTGATTCAAATATTTAAACAATAATATGAGGAAATAGTTCAAAACATATCATTATTTGGTAAATCAATATTAAAAGACAAATTTCTAAGTAAATAATTACTGAGAAATCAGAATTCAACCCACAAGAGTAGAGATAAATAATAACATATGAATGAGACAAATTACTCATACCAATAATAGTGCACAAATATGAATCAAATGATACATTCCCGCCATCATAAAATTAAACCATTATTTAAAACAACAATATTATAAATACTAGTTTATTGAATCCATTTCTCTGGCTCTGGTCTCCAACAGCCCTCTATAATTTTTGAACTTTTGTTGTTACAACAATAGCTACATTAGTGCAAGATCTGCCCGTCACACATAATTCAGAATGAAAAAGAAAAACGCTCAATAATCTGGAGATATGATATTTTATCTCCTCTCACATACAACTCTAAATCCATATTATAGTAGTGCTTTTAGAATTCTAGAATTGCAGAGGAGCGAAGCCCTTAATACATTCTATAATCTGCTATTTATAATATTTACAAAGGAATTCTCAACAAGAAAGTTTGTAGAAAAATAAATTTGCTCCATCAATTTTCATTAGCTCAAAATTTCATTCTTCTATTTTTGGAGCATTCTCATTGACTAAGATCTTCTTCTCCTCATATTTTGAATTGTTTTCTACAATAAACAACTCAAAACTAATTTAAAATGGAAAAAGAAAATCAAAATACCAAATCTGGAATTAAAACAAATCCATTCAAAACTTAATTACATAATTAAATAAAATAAATCTAAGGTTTCTATTGATTCTTGTGAAGATTTATTTGGTGAAGGAGAACATATGTGAATGGACCTACGCTTAGAAGAAGTTGTGGGAAAATGAAAATGCAGAAAATTAAACTTATGAATTAGTTTTGTTAAAAAACATGGAGCTTGATCTTCTACTGGATTTTAGAGCCACAAAATTATCAAATATGGAAATTAAAATACCTCATAAATATTCTCCATAATTTTTTCTTTCCAAGGAGCCATCCTAGGCCTCATTTGCCCAAGTAAAACTCCATTTATGAGCTTCCAAAGATGGTGTATTAAAATTAATAGAATTCTGGAAACTCTGTTGTGTGGGCTAAAAATCAGAATTTTAAATTAAATTATAATCCTAAGTTAGATTATAGTTGTTATTACAAATTAAATTAATTATTTACAGAAATTAGTTAATATTAAAATAATTTAATAGAAATTAATTACAATATAATAATATCATCTTAATATTATAATTCAAATTATATTAAATATTATAATTATAATATAATTATTATATATTAATATATAACATTTAAAATACAAACCATTGGAATCAACCCATATTAAGAAAACATGTTTAACATGAAACAAGCTATGTGAGGGAGTAGTGGAGTTATAAGGGGAAGCGATTGTTAATGGATTAGACAACTGGAATGTGGGAGGAGTGGGATGGTGAGGTGAGTGGAGGGTGAGTTGAGTGGCGTGTGAGGTGCAAGGATAACGAGGTGAGGTGAGCATCAAGTCATGGAGTCAGGAGGTATCAGGAGCTAAGACAAACCAAACCTTATGTTAAACAATCTTAACCCCTCGTATAAACCAAATCGGATCGCAAGTTTTTTTAAATGAGCAGATTATGAAATTTGTTTTTTTTTTTTTTTTTCAGTATGCGATATGCAATATATCGTAATCATAATATCGCATTGCAAATTTTATTTTAGTGATTTTAAATTTCGGTATTTTGGAAAGGAGGATTTGATGAGAAGTGGGGCCCACGTGAATTAATGTTCCTACAAATTGGATTTTAGCAATTTTGCAATTTTGGGTTTTGGGTTTAGCAATTTGTTTTAGAATAACAAATTGGAGTAAATTTCCAAGATCCTGAAATGTGTTTTCATCCATTGTAAAATTTAGTTTGGTCATTTTGTAGGATCGTTAGTGAAAAATAAAAGAATCAGTAAAAATTATCTCAGGGTTAATATTCACAACAAATGACTATTTTAATTGCAAAAATTGAAATATCATACGTTTATTTACATTTTTTAGTCCAAGCGAGAAAATGATCAAACTTCAAAGGAGTTTTATTTACAAACCATTTGACCAAATGAGTCGAAACAAGTATCGATTGAAAGCTTGTGAAAAGTTGGATTTAATGAAACACTCAAAACAAAAATCTGACAAAAATGAAAAAAGTAATAAAATTGTAAAACAATTAACTTAAATGAAAATCATAAAATATTCTTAACCAAAAATTAATGGAAGGGGTACCTATTATTTCAAATAAGGAGGCGTGTTGGGTTTTCCCTGCAACACTTTACAAGGGATCAAATGTATAACATCCATTCTTCCATTCATGCAAAACTGTAGGAATTTACAGGGTAAGTTCCTCAGACAAAACACCAAAGAGCATCATTCACAAGCAGATCACAGATCAATACACCAGTATGCTTGACGTGGTTAAAACCCTAAAAGAGGGAAATAGTCCATGACCTGAGCCAATGCGACCACTTCAAGAAATTTGTTAATAAAAGAATGAAATTTACATATGCTTCTCTCATGAATGGTTACCCTATAAATGACCCTCCATGCTCTTTAAATAAATATCATGGACCAATCATGTGTTAAACCACGGATCAAGTGTCAATAATACCGAGGAGAGAATGAACCATCGGATCACTTCATGTCTAGAACATATCATGACCGTCATATTGTAAGTTACAAAAGTAGATAGTAAAGAAACACATTTTACCTAAGTCTACACTAGACCAAGTTATACTTAACTATTTCCTATGTGTCATAATATCCTAACATCTCCCCTTAAGAACAACTTGTGATAGGATTGAGGGATGTACAAATATGACACAATAGGATAAGGAAGGAGGCATTAGAGCCTATTCCCCCCTTAGTGACAACTTCTTGAACTCCAGCCATAAATCAAAGTTTAGTAAACTTCGCCTCTATGAGAGCCTTTGTAAAGATGTTTGCAACTTGATCATCTGTTGAACAATATTTCACTTTAAGAACATGGTCATGAATGAGCTTTTTGATGAAGTGCATGTGCAGTTCAATGTGTTTGTTGCATTGATGTTGGAATGGATATTTTCATAGTTGAATGACACTTTGATTATCACACCAAAGTGTAGTCGGATGTTGTTGCTGAAAGCCAAACTCTAGCAGGAACTGACGAAGCCACAGGGCTTCCTTACTAACTTCTATGACACCTTGATACTTTGCTTCTACTGAAGAAAGAGAAATGTCACTTTATTTCTTACAATCCCATGTAATAGATCCTAAACCAAGATTTAACACATAACCTACAATAGACTTCTGATCATCAGGGACACTAGCCCAATCGGAATCAGTGAAACCAACCAATAGAGGAGATGCTTCTGCACTGTAATGAATCCCAAACTGAATTGTACCTCAAACATAATGAAGTATTATTTGAACTGTTTTCCAATGAATTTCATGTGGGTTTTTCATAAACCGAGCAATAAGGGTAACAACAAAGGAAAGGTCAAGATGAGGATGGGTCAGATACAAAAGTTTTTCTACAAGTTGACAGTATAAGGTAGCATCAACTTCAGGGGAAGTACAAGTGACTAAAAGTTTGGCTCCAGACTGAAAGGGAGAAGGGGCTGGCTTACAATCTTCCATGTGAAAATGGCATAGAAGATCACAAGTATACTTGGACTGGGAAAGTGAAATACCTTGCTTGGATTGCAAGACTTGAAGATCAAGAAAATAATTCAAGTGTCCTAATTCTATCATTTCAATCTTCCTTTTAAGGCTGGACTTCACATGGCTTATAAGGTTGTGATCACTACCAATTAGGATAATATCATCAATTTAAAGCACAAGAATGATAAGAGACTTACCCACTTTCTTGGTGTAGACAGTACTGCCAAAATGACACCTAGAAAAGCCAACTTCTACAAGAAAGTAATCCATTTTGGCATACCATGCTTGAGGGGCTTTCTTGAGACCATAAAGGGATTTCTTAAGCTGACATACAAGGATGGATTCTATTTATATAAAGCCAATAGGTTTTTGGATATAGATTTCTTCATGCAAGTCCCCATGCAAGAAGGCGGATTTAACATCCATCTGATGGACTTCGCATTTAAAAGAGGCAACAAGGGAAAGAATAAGGAAGATAGAGTTCATATTGGAAATAGGGGAGAAGGTTTCAGTATAGGCAATGCCTTCAACTTGTGAAAAAACCTTAGAAACAAGATGATATTTATGTTTATCAACTTTTCCATCTCGTCCATACTTGGTTCTGTAAACCCATTTGCATCTAACAAGTTTTTGTCTCTTTGGAAGAGGAACAAGATCCCATGTATCATTTGCCAATAATGAACGATATTCTTCATTCATAGCTGCATCCCAATCTGGATCGATTGAAGCTTCTACAAAGGTTTCAAGATCACAATTATTTAAAGCTTGAGCTAGTAAAGAAAAGGCCCTATCGAACTAAGAACGTGTACGTCGTTGATATGTAGGCTCACCAACAAGAGCACATGCTGCATCCCAAGTAGCATGGACCCATTTTGGAAGCTGAGGAGCTGAAGGAGGATCCTGAGAATGTGGTGGAGGATTTTCATCCTCGCTATCATCATCTGAAGAAGAAATATTTTCAGAAGTAGAAGGGATAGAGAGAGGTGGAACATCCAGTGAATTAGGCTCGTAGGCTGATATATTTTTAGAAAAATTTACATCTCTTCTAATGATAACATTTTTAGACTTAAGTGGAATAAGTATATATCCTTTGACATCTTCAGAATATGCAACAAAAATACATTTTTCACTCTTACGTTCTAAAGATTTATGTTTCTCATCTGGAATATGGGCCCGTGCTTCACTTCCAAAAACATGAAAGTGACTTACATCTGGTTTAATTGAGCTCCATGCTTCTTCTAGAGTGATATTATTTAAAACCTTAGTAGGAGTGCGATTTACTATGTAATTTGCACAGTTAATTGCTTCCGCCAAAAAATTAAGACTAAGTCCTTTAGATTGAAGCATACAATTAGCCATTTCCTTTAAGGTGCGATTCTTCCTTTCAAATACACCATTTTGTTGTGGAGTATATGGAACAGTAGGTTGCATTTTAATTCCATTCTCAATGCAGAAGCTGATGAATTTGTTGTTAACATATTCTCCTCCATTATCAGATATTAGCTTAAAATTTGATGTCCAGATTGTTTTTCAACAAAGGCCTTAAAGGCCAAGAACATGTTAAATACTTCACTCTTGAGTTTTAAGAACTATACCCAAGTGCGTCTAGGGAAATCATAAATGAAAGTTAAGAAATACCTGTAGCTAGAGAATGAAACAACTGGGAGTGGACCATATAAATCACTATGCATGAGCTATAAAGGGGTTGAGGTGTGCCAAGATGCATGTTTTACAAAACTATCCCAATGATGTTTTCTGAGTACACATCTGGAACAAACACCATCTCTGTAAGATACCATTGGAAGACTTGTCACCATATTTTCTGTACATAGATTCTGAAGGGAGAGATAGTTTAAGTAACCAAATTGCTCATGCCAAAGTTTGCTCACTTCATCATTATGAGAAACAAATATCGAGGGAAGATTTGATGACCCAAAGCTATTAAACTTATACAACCTTATAGAATCATCATCAATGCTAGTAGCTAAAATATGTCTAGGATATCTTAGGTCCTTAATTACAACATCGTGAGGTGAAAATTCAATGATTTTACCTTCACTTGAATGAGTTATCTGATACATAGATAGAAGGTTGTAGGATAAGGTTGGAACACAAAATAAATCATTAAATTGACCATTGTCTAGATGAACAGTTCCAGTCCCTACAACACTAAGAGATCTATCATCACCAACATATATAATTTTGGTGTTATAATCACCTAAAGAAGAAAACATGGCTTTGTTTTTTGCCATGTGATAAGAAACTCCAAAATCAATGAACCACTCATGACAATGAGAAGAAGAAGATATATTTAGTGCATAACCAGACCGAGATGGTTAACAACCACACGCAAGAAATATTATTCCTGAAGATGAAGTTGAAGTTGAATATTGCTCCAAATGGATGTTATGCTTCTTCATTGTTGCTTCCATCTTTTTAAAGCATTTGGATTCTGAGTGGCAATATCTATCAATCTTTTTCCCTTTGTTTTTATTTGCCTTATCATTTTGTTGAAATGATTTTTCATTTTGAGATTAAAATTTCCTAAGACCCCTTTTTGGTTTAGGACCATTCCTTTTAGGATACTGCTTCTTAGAATTCTTTGAATTTGGTTATTGTTGGGTGGCTAAGGCTTTCTTAGAAGAGTTTGCAAGATTAAGAGGACCAAGATGTAAGAGTTTTTCTTGTTCTCTTATTAGGGAATCACAAAAGGCATCAAAAGAGGGAGACTTGTAGGCTTGTCCTTGAGAAATAAATGCTTCTCTAGTAGAATGAAAGGTGGAAACAAACACAGAGTAAGCTGGTCCCAACTAAGTAAGAATGGAATAGATAAGGCTACCATCTTCTTTCTTAACCTTAACACCTTCCAAGAGAAGTCTAAGGGTGTTGAACTTGGACAAAAAATCTTCAATGGAAGAAAAATTATTAGGGTCCAACGTAAGAAACTCATTTTCAAGTTGATGGGCACTAATTTCATTTTTAATTCCAAATGCTTTAGTGAGTTGTTTCATTGCTTCATTAGGGGTATCATGTTCTGCGATATGGAATCTAAGGTATGGAGAAATAGACATCCCTATCAACCCATGTGTTTGATCTTGTCTATTTTCCCATTTGGCTACCTTATCTTCATCTTGAGGTTTGGTTTCTTGGCCTGAGGCTATTCTGTAAAGACCTTTACTTCTAAGTAAATCCACAATGTAGGACCACCATTGTAAGTAGTTGGTGTTGTCAAGAATAACTTGGCATGGACTTTCTATTTTACTAGAAACTGAAGATGCAGATGTTGAAACTAAGTATTCCAATAGAAATATCTTGAAAAATTAGGCTGATTAAAAAAAACCGGCTCTGAAAATGGCTTTCGGATGAAGAAGTTATGGCTTTTTGAAGAAAAGTTGTTGAAGATGTCGATGAAGTGCGTGAAAGTGTGGAAATGAATGATAATTTTATATTTAAAAAAGATCTCCCCCCTTTCCAAACTTAATCTAATTAGCTCACTTTAAAAAAAAAAACTATGTGACTCACTTTTATAAATAAGTGAAAGTCACTTTTACAATGGTAATTTATGGTCTACCCACTAAATTGTAACTTAAATAAAAGATAAAGAGACTCAAGACCTCTATTCTCATAAAGTAACTTTGGACCAAGTGAGCTAGTTTAAAAGGTTAGTAATTTTTTGAAAAGAGGAAGGGGATTTTTTTTTCTTAGTCACTAAAGCTTTCGGGTGCGTGCTTACTTGAAAAAGCTCTTTTTTTCCTACAAAACAAAAACCACAAAACCCAACACAGACATACAAAAAAACAAAACCTTACGGCTCTAAGTTAGCTTTAGCCAGAAATTAAATATTTTACTCAATGTTTCTGATTTTCTGAGATCACACTAAGACACGGTAGAAAAGAGCATACACATGAGAAAAATCTTTCCTTTCTATTTCTAATTTTCCTAGATCGCACAGAGTCATGGGGCAAAGAACATATGTAGAAATGAAAGGTATAGATCTGGTAATAAAAAATAGAGATCTAAATAAACCTAAATAACCATAGAGATGAATCACTAGAACTGCAAATAAAGACTGTATACCTCCAGATCTTAAAAATGACATAGCTAGGGCTACCAATTTTTTTTTTGTGTGAAACGAAAGGGGTTCCTCACTGGAACAGATGCTCCTAACACAATATGGCATTCCTCTCAGCCTGAAAATAGTCAGAAAAAAAAGATCTAGGAAACGATAGCCAGATGCAGTTGTACCAGCTTCAGATTTGGATCACCAATGGATGTGACCCTCAAATAGCTCTGATACCATGAAGGAATTTAAAGGGTAAGTTCCTTAGACAGAATACCAAAGGACACTGCTCACAAACAGATCACAAATCAATAGACCAGTATTCTTTACGCGGTTAAAACCCTCAAACAGGGAAACAATCCACGACCTGAGCCAACGCGATGACTTCAAGAAATTTATTAATAAAAGAATGAAAATTTACATAAACTTCTCTCATGAACGATTACCCTACAAATGACCCTCCATGCTCTTTAAATAGAGATCATGGACCAATCAGGTGCTAAGCCACGGATCAAGTGTCGTAATACCGAGGAGAGAATGAATCGTCGAATCACTCCATGTCTAGAACATATCATGACCATTGAATTGTAAGCTACAAAAGTACATAGTAAAGAAACACACTTTACCTAACACTACACTAGACCAAGTTATACCTAACTATTTCCTATATGTCGAAACCAACATTTTCCTCTTACCAAAATATTTAACCCAATCACTCTACATAATATTCTCCCAAAAGAAATCTAAAACCATAGCTAATCCCCTTATGCATGAAAATACATATTATTTTCCCCAAAAGAAAACTAACACCATAAATGTTATTCAATTACATCTTTATTTCCTCCATAAATATAATACAAAATCTATTATTTTTCATGCATGCAAGTGCATATGTTTCTCTAAAGAATCTCCCAAAAGGAAGCTTAATGCAATAAGACATGCGATTACAAGTTTTCCTCTCCAAGAATCTAATACAATAATGCATGCAAGGACATGTTTTTTCTTCTCTCTTTTTTTAAAGAGTTTTAACACAACAAACCTTTCCTTGCATATATAGATATTTCCCAAGGAATTTAACACACTAACTACTACTTTTGTAAAAGACAACAATAATTATGCATACATTACAATTTTTTCCTATCATTTTCCACATCAAATAAATATGTAATATTTCTTCTACAAATAACAAATCCTTTTAGCAATGGTTTTATGTCAGATAGAAACATGAATAACAAATAGTTTCAACATGCACTAGAGGTGGAGGGGTCGTGAACAACATCAAATTTATCAGATCATTAATGTATGATACGCCTCGTTTTCTATCTATTTATTTTTTTGTTCTTTAACAACTGATTCCATATACAATGCATTGCCCAAGCTGCAACTTCCATCCATTAATGAACAATAAATAAGTAAAAAAAGAAACTCAACTTTCATATATATTCTTTAGCATTTCCTCCATTTTCCTACATTCTTTTCAACTGAAAAAAATATGAATGCGGCTTGAGTAGTCACCCTCCCGTGTTGATGAATTTGTTTCCATGAACAATACAATTATTTAATAGTCTCATAACTGTTCTTGGAGGTAGCCTAATTAATTTTGCAATACATTCAAACAAATAATATTTCCATATAAAAATACAACTCCTTTATTCTGATTACTAGTGGAATTGTCCACCTATTATGAACGATAGGTTTAATAGTTTCGTAATTGTTTTTGGAGGTAACCTAATTGATTATGCAATACGTACAAGAAAGTAATATTTCTATATAAAAATGTGACTCCTTTATTTTGATTGATAGTGGAATTTAATTGTCCTTTATTTTGATTGATAGTGGAATTTAATTGTCCAGGTATTTATTAGTAATATTACGGAAATGTGAATATGATTAGCGATGTTACAATAATCTCTATCATAAATGAAATATTTTCATTTTCATTTTAATTTTACATCAATTTTATATAAACAAGTAAAGTAATCAAAAGTAAAAAAATAATAATGCACTTTTTAAAACAAAGGAGATATGTAGTTTTGACAAGTAATATTTAAAAAATACATTAATAATAAAAATATTTTAGACCATAAATAAAATATTTCAATATTCTTATTAGAAAACATAATTTTATATTAAAGTTGCATAAAGAAAAATAAAGTAATTTAAATTAAAAAAATTATATATATTTTCACTTTACATTAGGATGGAGATGTGTAATTTATTTCATTTTTAAAATGAAGTTGATATATAATATTTAAAAAATATTAATATGTAAAAAATATTTAATGTGAGTTATAAATAATGTATTTTAGTACGCATGTAACATATTTTAACACGAAGAACGAGAGAGGGAGAGAGAGAGAGAAAGAGGGTTCTTACTCTATTAGTAGGTGCTTTTTAATTCCCTCCACATTTAATATGGACTTGGTATGTGACATTTAAAAAATATTCATTATATACACATACATAGAGAAACAAATAGATAGATAGACAAACATGTAACATATATAAGAAGAGAGAGAGAGATAATATCATATGAATATATGTTTTATATTTCTGAATAGCGGGGCATGTATTAAAATTTTAAGGTGGAGATTGTGAATCATAAATAAATTATTTCAACATCAACTAGTTATATATTATATAAACAAGTGAAAATAAAAAATATCTTATTGTTCAAACATTTTATTAGTCTATTTCTCAAAATCAACATAGATCCATCATAATTTTGGATCTACTAGTATTCTGCGAGGAGTCAAGAGATATCAACTCTATAGAGGTGAAAATATTTTCTCAAGTTCTACTCGCATCTTAAATCTCAGTGCTTGTTAGTTCCAAAATTAAGATGGACCTATGATAATTATTATAATTTTGTTAATAACTATAATAATTGGGTTTATTATGATTACTATTAAGATTATTATTAATTTCATAAGTTTATTATAATATTAATTTTTAAGAATAATAATAAGTTGGATTTGGGCCCTTCTATTTCATTAAAAAAGGAAGATTGTACATGCAACTTCAAATAAGAAATAGATGGTCTCAACCTGACTAGAGGGAAAACAAGTTAGTTGACCATATGATGGAGTCATATCCTAACCAAAATTTAAATGTCCTCATCAATTACTGTAAAGCTAAAAATACTTAGATATCATGCTAAACTCTATCATTACCTTGACAATTCCAAAGGACTTCTAAATATAAGTAAAAGACCCTAATCATCAGATGAATTAATAGGAGTTGGATCCTTTGAAGTGAATCCCTATTGGGAATATAGTGGAATGCATGGAATGTGAGTTTAAATTCTTGCAAGTTTCCCATGCACTTGATTCATACCAAAATTCTCATGTTGTATATATTGTCATAGCAAGGAAAAATCTCCCTATGTCTGCAAGGGGTATCCTCATAATTCTGCCATAACTTTGGCCATCAAGGTATTCATTTTTCAATGAAGAAGCAATGTATAAGTGTACCTGTTGGAAATAATATTGAGAGGGGGGGTGAATCAGTATTATCTAATTCTTTTAATAAATCTTCTTTATTTGTTCTTTGAATTGTTTTTGCATGTCAGTACCATAAAATAATGAGCATGAACAAAAGAAAACAGATAGTCACACCAAAGAACACAAGATGTAAGGTGGAAACCCAATGTGGGTGAAAACCACCTGCTGCAATATGTCTCTATCTTCTTTCAAATTAGAAACTCCTTTTACAATGGTTTTGTACTGGTGCAGTCCTTTACCAGTACGCAGGCTGCAACCTGCAGAGAGCTACAACTCTCTCTCTCGTTTTCCAGTCTCTCCTGGAAGGGAGCTACAACCCCCTACTTCTTTTCTTACAAGGACCACTTTTCATGAATTTTCAAACTGGATCCATAAGCATCAAGTATAAGAGAATCACCCAGTCAACTGTAGTAACCAGATCAACAATAATAGGACCAAACCCAAAACACAACAATGATAAACAAAGATTTTAAGAGAAGTAAGCACCCTTCTCAACTGCTCGCCTGCTTATGTAAGCACCCTGTTCAACTGCTGGCCTGCTTACAGTACTCACCCTGCTCAACTACTTGTCTGCTTACAGTACGCACCCTGCTCAACTGCTAGCCTGCTTATGTACGCACCCTGCTCAACTGCTAGCCTGCGTACCTCGCTCTGAGTCCATTGAACTGCCTGCGGACCTCCGCACCTGCAACCCTTCTGTGCCTGCGTACCGGCGCACCTGCAACCCTTCTGTGCCTGCGTACCGGTGCACATGAAACCCTTCTGTGCCTGCGTACCGGCGCACCTGAAACCCTTCTGTGCCTGCGTACCGGCACACCTGAAACCCTTCTGTGTCTGCGTACCGGCGCACCTGAAACCCTTCTGTGCCTACGTACCGGCGCACCTGAAACCCTTATGTGCCTGCGTACCGGCGCACCTGAAACCCTTCTGTGCCTGCGTACCGGCGCACCTGAAACCCTTCTGTGCCTGCGTACCGGTGCACCTGAAACTCTTCGTTCCTGCGTATGTACGCACGTTTCTCTCACCGTGCCTGCGTACCTTTGGGGATAGATGATTTCAAGACTTCAAAAATAACCCAGACAGTCAGATCTATAGATCTGAGCATGCACCGAAGAGATCTCGGTCCATCAGTAGATTCGCCTTCTTTAGATCTAGACCAGATCTAGCCCTCATAAGATATTCAACCAAAAACATGCTCAAGCCAAATGATCTCCTTTGCTTTATATAGGAAAGCTCTTCCTTAAAACATGGATCAATACCACGAGCCGACACCATAATAACCCAATACCGTCGGCTAAATACCAAGAGTAAAACATAAGAAAACCCCACATGTGAATTTCTTTGCCTTGAAATGTGTGCACTGGGGGTACGCACCTTCTGAACGGGATAACTGCGGGTATGTACGCACTTTATGTAACGCTGACCTGCGTGTACGCACCTTATGTAAAGTGTACCTGCGTACCCCTTATTTTCTTCAATATTTGATAGCTGATCATCAATCTCTGCTGCTGACTTGAAGTACTGTGATCTATCACCTGAATGGGTTGCCATCAAGGACAACACTTTAGCCATAATGCCAACAATCTCACCCTTTGGACTTGATGGCAACCTCAAAACTTCAGCTTCATTCTCCCCCTTTGACATCAAGGGCAAAGGGTTATGCTCCCCCTAAGAACATGCTCCCCCTGAATATGAACCAGATCTACAACGAAGAACCATAATCCACCATGAAAGAGATAGAGACATATTGCAGCTACTTCCAAGATCTCCTTCTGCACATCCTCCATAATGCCAACAATGCATTATATGCTCCCCCTGAACCTGTACCATCAATCAGAAGAGGTTCAGCAATAAGATGATGCATCAACAACCCCCAACTTTTGCCTGAGGTATTCAAAAGTGTCCCTGGGCAATGGTTTGGTGAGAATATCAGCAACTTGTTCCTTAGAAGGAACATACTCCAACTTGACCTTCTGTTCAAGCACTTGTTCCCGGAGAAAATGATACTTGATTGGTATGTGCTTGGTTTTTGAATGCATAACAAGATTCTTTGAGATGCTGATTGCACTTGTGTTATCACATAAGATGGGGATTGGTGGTGTACAAGTGATTTGAAAATCCTACAAAGTCTGCATCATCCAAAGGAGTTGGGTGCAACAAGATGCAGCAGCAACATATTCCGCTTCTGCTTTAGACAAGGCAATCGAACTCTGTTTCTTGCTAAACCAAGATACCAGTCTGGAACCCATAAAGAATGCACCACCACTTGTGCTTTTCCTGTCATCCACGCTTCCGGCCCTATCTGCATCTGTATAAGCATGAAGTGTAAGATCTGTATCTCTAGGATACCATAAGCCATAATTTTGAGTCCCTTGAAGATATTTGAAAATTATCTTCACTGCCTGAAGATGAGTCTCCTTCGGATTTGCCTGAAATCTTCCAACTATTCCAACTGCATGCATGATGTCTGGGCGGGTACCTGTCAAATAAAGTAAACTTCCAATCATAGATCTGTAGGTTGGTTGATGTACTGCTGCAGATTCATCATTTGCACTGAGGCTACATCCTGTGACCATGGGTGTACATACTGGTTTTGCATCTTCCATACCATATTTCTTCAAAATCTGTTTGAGATACTTGGTTTGAGATAAAAAGATTCCTCCTTCTTTTTGTTGGATTTGCAAACCAAGGAAATATGTCAGTTCTCCTAGCAAGGACATTTCAAATTCTTTCTGCATGACCAAGGCAAAGTTTTGACTCATAGCTTCTTCATTGCTCCCAAAAATAATGTCATCTACATACACAACAAGTATTAGCAATTTGTCATTTTCAACTTTTATATAAAGATTGCTATCTGCCGATCCTTTTGAAAAGCCTTGTTGATGAAGATATTTGTCCAACCGGTAGTACCAAGCCCTTGGAGCTTGTTTGAGACCATAGAGAGCCTTTTTCAATCTGCATACAAGATTTGGATCATTTCCAAGAATGAACCCATCTGGCTGTTCAATGTACACTTCTTCTTCCAAGTCTCCATTCAGAAAGGCTGATTTCACGTCCATTTGAAATACTTTGAAATTTTGAAAACTTGAGAGAGCAAGGAACATTCGGATAGCCTCAAGTCTTGCAACAGGAGCAAAGGTTTCTTCAAAGTCTATTCCTTCTTGTTGCGCATACCCTTTACAAACAAGTCTGGATTTGTTTCTAATTACTTCTCCATTTTCATTCAATTTGTTTTTGAAGACCCATTTTGTCCTGATAACATTCTTATCTTTTGGTCTAGGAACCAGCTCCCAAGTGTTGTTCTTTTCGATCTGATCAAGTTCTTCATCCATTGCTTTCACCCAACATTCATCTTTGCATGCCTCTTTCACATTTTTTGGTTCAATAGAGGAGAGTAATGCCAAATAGCTTGAAGCTTTTGCAACTGTTCTTCTTGTTTGTACACCTGCTTCTTTCTGCCCCATAATCTGAGATTCTAGATGGTTCTTCTGAACATATCTGGATGGAGTCTTTTCTTCTATTCTTGTTTTCTCCTCTGGTTCTTCTTGAGGTTCTTCTTCTTCATCATTATGTCGTTGGGGGTAGCCTTCATCTTCTTCGATGTCTTCATGATGTACTTGCCTAGGAATGTATCCCTTCTCATCAACCACTACATCAATGCTGTCAACAATTCTGCCAAGTATTTTATTGTAGCATTTGTATGCTTTGCTATGTGGAGAGTAACCAAGAAGAATGCCTTCATCTGCTCTAGGTTCAAGTTTGCCAAGCTGCTCATCAGTATTCTTGATATAGCATTTGCTCCCAAAGATTTTGAAGTGCTTTACTGAAGGAGTCCTACCACTCCAGAGCTCATGAGGAGTTTGAGTGTTGTTCACCCGGACATTTGTTTTGTTGAGAATAACAACTGTAGCATGTGCAGCTTCACCCCAAAAAGTTGCGGGAGTTCCTGACTCATCAAGCATAGCACAAGCCATTTGTTGGACTGTTCTGTTCATTCTTTCCACAACTCCATTTTGCTGAGGAGTTCTTGCTGTAGAGAATTCTCTTCTTATCCCATGTTCTTCACAGAAATTGAAAAATTCATTTGAAGTAAATTCCCCACCTCTGTTGGATCTGAGGCACTTAATTTTGTGACCTGATTCATTTTCAACCAAGGCTTTGAAGGATTTGAATTTTTCGAATGCTTCATCTTTGTGCTTCATAAGTCCTAACCAGACAAACCTGGAGAAATCGTCAATGAATAATATCAAGTATTCTTCTCCTCGAGGTGTTCTTTTCCTGAAAGGACCGCATGTATCTGTATGAACTAGCTCAAGAGGCATGCTAGCTGATCCTTCTTTCTCTGGAAAGTTAGTTCTGGTTTGTTTTCCAAACTGACATGATTTGCATATGGTGTTGTCAGGAATTTTGATATCTGGAAGATCGCGAACTGCCTGATATTTGCATGCTTTCCTTATTTGTGAAAAGCTTAGATGTCCCAACCTCCGATGCCATAACCAGTGCTCATCATCCTTGCTCAGATAGCATTGTTGTTGTCCTTCTTCAAATATGTACAGATTATTTGGAGGTCTTTTGCCTTTGATCACTGTTTTACCTGTATCAAGATCATGAACAAGACATCCATTTGATCTGAATATAACCTCGGTTCTTTGATCACACATCTGGCTAACACTTAGAAGATTATGCTTCAATCCATCAACATACAAAACATTTCCAGCCTTGACCTTTTCTTTTAACTGAGCAATGCCTTTTCCTTTTATAGTTGCAGGAGTATCATTTCCAAAAGAGACTTTCTTTCCCTTTTCTAGAGTAGAATAAGACTCAAGTTTTTCTTTATCACTTGTCATATGCTTCGAACATCCACTGTCAATGTACCATAGATTTTCCTGTCCCTCTGCATAAAATGCTATCCCACATCTTTCTGTTTGAGGTTCCTTTATTCTCCATGTTTTGGTGCTTGAGGCTTGTTCCTTTTTCTGCTGAAACCTGCTCCTGCATTCAGAGTCTTCATGACCAAAGTTATTGCAAATAGAACATTCAACTTCATTTTCAAGAACCGAAAAGTTGTTATAGGTCCTTTTTGTAATCCCCGTCATACTTCTTTGTTTTTGAGCTTCCCTAGTCATGATCGTTTTATATGCAACACATTGAGCTGCTTTGTGACCAAAGTTATGGCAAGAAAAGCATTGTCCATTGAAGAAACTTCTGCGGTTATCGAATCTACCAGCCAATTTATTGTAATTTCTATTGTCGTCTATTCTTGAACCAAATTGAGAAGATTTTACCTGTGGCTGGTTGTAGCTTTTATTCACCCTTAAGATGGATTGCCCCTGATAGTTTCTGTTTGTAATTCGTCCCTGCTTTACCTGATGATCTTCATTGTACTTTTGCTCATTTCTTCTTGCTGCATCAAGATAACTTTTTGAGGTGGATGCTTGAGAAGTTTCTCCATTATAGCCCAGACCTGTCTTGTTTAGTGGAGACCGCTGCACATTGATAATCTCATCCAAAGTTTCAGATCCTTTGACAAACTTGAGATTAATAGCTTTTGTTTTCTCAATCTCTTTTCTAAGACCAACAATTTCACCTTCTAATTTTTCAAGATGTTTTTCCTTTTCATCAATTTGAAATTATAGAGTATCAATGATCATGTTCTTTTCTTCTATACATCTCTTGAGTCTAGTAATTTCATCATAAAGGTTATCTACATCTATAGCATCCATATAATCATCATCTTCAAATGCCATTAACAACTTATATTCATTACCTTGTTCATCTTCATCACTGTTTGATAGACCATCACTATCTTCATGAGTGTAGTAGCTTTTCTTATTTGCATTATGTTTCTTGTTCCATCTAGCAGGTTCCTTTCCTTTATCCTTATAAGGACATTTTGCAGCATAATGACCTACTCTTCCACAAGCAAAGCATTTAAAAGGTAACTTACCTCTGAACCTTCCAGAACCCCTTTGAAGATTTCTGACAAAATTTGATTCTTCTTCCTCTTCTTCTGGGACGTGGCTCGCTTCATAATAATCTCCTTTGCCTGATGCCTTGAAAGCAGCTTCTCTTCTGTCTGATGGACCTCCCTTTCTCATTTCATAAGTAGTTAGAATTCCATGTAGCTGAGACATAGTAAGAATTCGTAGATTTTCCTTTTCTTCTATTGCAGATACTTTAGATTCAAACTTGGGGGACAATGATCTTAGAACTTTTTCAACCACAATAGCCTCTTTTATTTCTTCACCCAAATTTTTCATACAGTTAACAACCTCATCTACCCGAAGAAAATAGTTAGCCACACTTTCATCATTATACATTTTGAGAGTCTCATACTGAATTCTGAGAGTTTGAAGTTTAGCACACTTTACCTGTTCATCTCCTTCATAGCTCGTGACAATTTTGTCCCATATCTCTTTTGCGGATTTATAGTGCATTACCTTCATGAATTCTGATTTAGATATACATCCTAATAGAGTACTGACTGCTTTCGCATTTGTTTCATACTTCTTTTTCTCGGCTGCATCTATAGGAGTAGCTGAAGGAAAAGCGTAGCCTGTCTCTACGATGTCCCAAACTTCTGTACCAAGAGATTGAAGATAGGGAGTAACTCTTACCTTCCAATAATTGAAGTTTGTCCCATCAAAAACCGGTGGCCTGATTGATGCTTCTCTCTCGTAGTTGCTCATGATGAACGATCTACCTTCAAGCGATCAAGCTTCTCTGAAGGACCTGCTCTGATACCAATTGTTGGAAATAATAGTGAGAGGGGGGGGTGAATCAATATTATCTAATTCTTTTAATAAATCTTCTTTATTTGTTCTTTGAATTGTTTTTGCATGTCAGTACCATAAAATAATGAGCATGAACAAAAGAAAACAGATAGTCACACCAAAGAACACAAGATGTAAGGTGGAAACCCAATGTGGGTGAAAACCACCTGCTGCAATATGTCTCTATCTTCTTTCAAATTAGAAACTCCTTTTACAATGGTTTTGTACTGGTGCAGTCCTTTACCAGTACGCAGGTTGCAACCTGCAGATAGCTACAACTCTCTCTCTCGTTTTCCAGTCTCTCCTGGAAGGGAGCTACAACCCCCTACTTCTTTTCTTACAAGGACCACTTTTCATGAATTTTCAAACTGGATCCATAAGCATCAAATAATCATCAAGTATAAGAGAATCACCCAGTCAACTGTAGTAACCAGATCAACAATAATAGGACCAAACCCAAAACACAACAATGATAAACAAAGATTTTAAGAGAAGTAAGCACCCTTCTCAACTGCTCGCCTGCTTATGTAAGCACCCTGTTCAACTGCTGGCCTGCTTAGAGTACTCACCCTGCTCAACTGCTTGCCTGCTTACAGTACGCACCCTGCTCAACTACTAGCCTGCTTATGTACGCACCCTGCTCAACTGCTAGCCTGCGTACCTCGCTCTGAGTCCATTGAACTACCTGCGGACCTCCGCACCTGCAACCCTTCTGTGCCTGCGTACCGGCGCACCTGCAACCCTTCTGTGCCTGCGTACCGGCGCACCTGAAACCCTTCTGTGCCTGCGTACCGGCGCACCTGAAACCCTTCTGTGCCTGCGTACCGGCGCACCTGAAACCCTTCTGTGCCTGCGTACCTGAAACCCTTCTGTGCCTGCGTACCCGCGCACCTGAAACCCTTCTGTGCCTGCGTACCGGCGCACCTGAAACTCTTCATTCCTGCGTATGTACGCACTTTTCTCTCACTGTGCCTGCATACCTTTGGGGATAGATGATTTAAAGACTTCAGAAATAACCCAGACAGTCAGATCTACAGATCTGAACATGCGCCGAAGAGATCTCAGTCCATCAGTAGATTCGCCTTCTTTAGATCTAGACCAGATCTAGCCCTCATAAGATATTCAACCAAAAACATGCTCAAGCCAAATGATCTCCTTTGCTTTATATAGGAAAGCTCTTCCTTAAAACATGGATCAATACCACGAGCCGACACCATAATAACCCAATACCGTCGGCTAAATACCAAGAGTTAAACATAAGAAAACCCCACATGTGAATTTCTTTGCCTTGAAATGTGTGCACTGGGGGTACGCACCTCCTGAACGGGATAACTGCGGGTATGTACGCACTTTATGTAACACTGACCTGTGTGTACGCACCTTATGTAAAGTGTACCTGCCTACCCCTTATTTTCTTCAATATTTGATAGCTGATCATCAATCTCTGCTGCTGACTTGAAGTACTGTGATCTATCACCTGAATGGGTTGCCATCAAGGACAACACTTTAGCCATAATGCCAACAGTACCTTCCTTATCCCTTTAGTGTGTCCTAGGTCGGCCAGAATATTACCCTAGTCTTGCATTAACTTTTCCATGCTTAGATCAGGATCATAATTTAACACTTCCTCCCACTCTTCCCACTTATAACTTGATGGGTTTTTGGACGAAAACCTATATAAGAAAAATGCCTCCACCTCTGAGCTAAACCCACCTCCAAGGCCCCTCTCTCTTCCAGCTCGATCATGACTGTCACCTCAACCTCTACTGGTAATCTCCCATCCTTAGCCTCAACTTTGGTTCTGATTTGTATTATTACAACACCTCAAACAAGTACGAGCAATGTTTATCCATGTAAAATAGTACTTTATTTTCTCAAACTTCTGCCCTAATGGGAATTCATTATAGGTTGATCCATATCATATGACCCTATCATGATTCAGGTTGGACTCTTATGCAAGTATTAACCAGATCACTTGGGATTGGCTATACCCTGTAAACATTACATTAGCAATAGGACAAAACCTGTAACTGAGATAATATTAAACCTTCTTAGAGAAGGAATCCCAATGAACAAAGAATATCTTGAATGAGATCCACGTACATTGAATTGTTAGGAAATCATATCAGGTAATAGAGAATTAAAACATCATCTAAAATAGGGTGTCCCAATTTCTCATATATGACCCCATCTCAGTGAAAAAGGATAGGATATCACCCCGTGAAATTTTTGGATCTCAGTTGGGATTTATAAACTAACCCTTCAGCTTGGAAGATGACCATAACCTAATAAGCCGCAGGGCCATATAAAAAAATCATAGAAACCCCATCCTCCCTAATGTAGGCATCATAAATTCAACTCAACGGATGAGAAGTAGGACCATAACTCCAGGTTCAAGATTTTCTCAAGGATATTTGAATAAACGTAGATTGAGGATGGTAAAACTCCCTAGAACCAAGCTAACCATGCATAGAAACAAAATTAAATGAATACTGAGGTACCATCTTTCGATTCTCTTGCCAGGAAATCATCCATTTGTAGAAATCATTGGCATCCAAGTAAGCTATTATAATCAAATGGAGGGGTAAAGAAAGCATAACATACCCATAAACATATACACCTTGTTTCCATGCCTAGAATGTCCTAAAACTAGATGGTTTTCTATCCTCCTATGGTCTTGTATTCCTCCTTATGTTTTGCTTCTCAGCAAGATTAACAAACATCTCCAAACAACACCAAAAATGATACACGTTTACTAACATACTCCACCCTTTAATATTTCGCCTCGCAAGAGATCCCTCCTCAATTACACCCGCATACTTCAACATCCCATTACACATAATAGTACATGTGAGGGGGTGCCGATGTCCCCCACCAACATTTATTACCCTCTTCTAACCACGATGATGTTAAGCCCATAGGGAATTACTTCCTGCCACACACCTCGATCAGGGATATATGTTATATATTCTAATGTGATATGTATGATATGATTTTCTTTTATCTTAAAACATGTTTGTATTTTTATTCGTTAAAATAAAATTATAATATCACATATTGAATTTTATTATTTTTATTACTATTGTCCTTTTAATTTTTATTGATCCAACATTTAAATACCTATGCTCATTTATGGACACAATGAGATCTCCCCATACCATTTTTCTTTTAATTTTAATAGTAAAAATGTTCTTAAATTAAATTAAATTAACATATTTTGATTTTGAAATGAGTTATGGTTTTTGTCATGAAGTATTGATGAGTTATGGTATACAAATCCTATTTAGAATCTAATAATATCTATGGTAAAGTGAGGGTGAATATTCATGGTTAATAATCTTGTTATAATGTAGATTTATTGTAAATATTTTTCTTTTTTTCTTTTAGTAATTAAATTTATATATGGTTATGGAATCATTATTTTAATTTATATGTTACAACATATCTTAATCTATAACTACAATTTATATGTTATATTTTTAATACTTTGGTCCCTCTAGGCACTGAGTAGGATGGTACTAGGTTGGTTTTATTGTTAATTATAATTAATTATAATAATAAACATAAATATAATAATTATTTATTTATATTTATATTTTTATTCTTAATATAGTTTATGTAATTTGACCATCTTTTATTATTATTATTATTATTATTATTATTATTATTATTATTATCATTTTATTTTATTTTATTTTGACAAAGTCAAAATGTTTACACGAAATTACAACATCTTTACCATGTCCCTCATACCTTTTTTCTCTTAGTTTAATTTAAAAACTATTATTGTTGGGACATCATTGGGTACTAATCACATCCAAATTATTTTTACTTAGTATAAATTATTTTTTCGATGCATTTCAAACTAACCAGTCCGGTTCATCATTAGGATAAGATGGAGAGTTAGATCATGGCAATCGAAGAAATAGTGGTAGCATCGAATAAAAAGTGATATCGATGGATAGAGTTGATAATTCGATTGTTAGAGTATAACAACTAGCTTTGACCCACACTATAAAATTTTAATTAAGGATGAGGACTCTAAATAATTTATAACTAAATTTATATAAAATATATATTTATTAAATCAAAATAAATATATGTTGACTCTCCCCAATAACTATTTACCTAACACGAGTTCTTAGAAAATTTGGGGAGGACTGTAGGGAGGTCTGCAACTTGAACAAGGATCAAAGTTGATGCTAGGGTTTTGCATTAGGGTTCCATGGCAGGATGGGTAAGGGGGAGCGGTGCTTCCTGCTACAGTCAGGTAGTCACAGAAGGAGGCAAGGAAGCAGGAGGGAATCATTTCAAAAAACCATTAGGAAAGATTTCAGAAGTAAGAGGCAAGGAGACAGTTGGACAAAACGAATCCCAGGATCAAGAAGGGAATCAATAGGAAACAAGTAAAGAAAAGGAGAAGGGAGGCAGCAACGGAAAAATGACTTCCACAAGGACTACAGGAGTTTGCAAACCCAAATCGAGCATCATTCCCCGGGTCATATTGAGTGATCCTGCGATTCAAGTGCACAGGGAACCGAGCTCGATTCTGGGAGGACAACTGGAAATGGGAACCCATCCTCAATAGGATTCACCAGGTAGCCATCAGGAGAGACACAGATAGCAAATGCCTATTAACGGTAAAATATTTCTGGGACAAGGGAAGGAACAATGAAAAATGGAGGAAGTGGAAGGAACTAAGTTATAGTGATGAGAATCCTTTGAAGGCCATGGCAGAGGCTCTCACTATGGACTTAAAGCACAGGCGGATTATGGTTTCCTCCTCACATGATCAATTAAGATGGGGGAAGAATTACGAAGGTAACTTTAACCTTAAAGAGGAAAAACAAGCAATCACAAGATTCAACTTTGTAAATGCCGATAAAGTCTGGAAGGAAATTTGGTAAACTCCTCACTGGATGAAAATAAAGCTATTTATCTGGCTTGTGCATCAAAGGAAGATCCTCACTTGGGAAAAACTCCTAAAGAAAGGTTTCATTGGCCCTTCCAAATTTCTCCTATGTGACTCACATGAGGAAATGATTGAACACCTACTCAACCTCTACTCTTTTTCTACTAGGGTATGGGACTGGGTGGCCTCAAGCTTCTGAAAAACTGACAGGGACAGTCTTAGTATATCCAACACTCTGGAAAACTGGAGGAAGAACTTCTCATAGAATGAGATCATTAACAAAGCTTGGATACTAGTACCAGGCTTTGTTATCTGGAAAGTTTGGAAACAACACAACAGGTAGATTTTCACAAATAAAGCTAAGGAACCCTAGCATATAATCAATCAAATTCTAATACAGCTTAAAGAAACAGTTAAGAGCCTTTTGAGGTCAATTCCCACGAATCCTCCTCTGCCTCATGAGGAGATTATTATTATTAATTTGGGTGTTCAATCCATCAATCCTCAAGGAATAAGGAAGGAAGTGAGAACAATTAGCAGAGGGGCCAGTAGATGGCAGCCCCTTCCTTAGGGATTCTTCAAAGTAAACATTGATGGAGATTCTAAGGGAAATTCATGGGAAGCTAGCTTTGGGGGTGCTATAAGAGATGATCAGGGGCACACAAAATACATCTTCCGTGGCCACTTGGAAAAGGGTACTGATAACATGGCTGAAATTCTGGCTTTAGATCAATGCTTGGAAATCCTGGTGGAGGCAAATTTATAGAATGTTATCATTGAAGCAGATTCAAATTTAATCATCAGAGTAGCCCAGAAGATTCAGAATGGAACTTCGCCAGATAAAGTGTCAAAGCACTGGAAGCTGCTACAGATTTTTCACCGTATCCACTCTCACTTGCAGACCCTTAAAACAATTAGATTTGTTCAGGTTAGAAGGAAGGCAAATATGCTTGTAGATCGGTTGGCCAATGAGGGTGTGGCCAATAAGGATAGGGATTCACGGCATGCATGGGGGTTGTTACCTAAAGGGAAACTGCAAGAGGAATGTTTCATCGTGGCAACCAAAGATTGGGATTTATGGATAAACAGTGATGATCGAAGGGATTCGTGAGATAGGAGTGAGGAATCACCTAATTTGTCTATGATTTTGGGATATGGTTGCTCTCCACAATTTTGTTAACTTTTGGATGAATGATGAAGGTTTCAAGTCAAGTAATGATGCAGAACGGACTGCCTGGGTGTATTTGGCTCAGCAAGTTTCTATTGGTGACTCCAGGAAGAAGGCTCAGTAAGGTCTACAAGAATGTTCTGGCTTTTTCACGAAACCATGATCTTAATACCATAAGTGGTATTAAGTGTGAAACTTAGATGGTATCTGGTATTTTTGTAGGTGCATGCGATTCCACTCAGTGGGTAACACGTGGCATCAAGAGGGGAGAGAAAACTGCTTTCATCGCGTGGTTAACCTCCGTGCTTATCGTTCACGCGATATCCCCGATCACCGTTGGATCAGGATTATGTGTTCAACGGCTGAGATGGGTCGTGCTTGTCGCCTTAGGGTTCCGAACTTGTTGCTGCATTTTGGAACCATTTTAAAGTTGCGGTCGGGTCCGTGTGCAAGGGGTAGTGGGGTCCACTATGGGTCCCTATATGGGCCCCGGGCTTTTTGTGAAACCATGAACACAAAACCCCAAAACCTTATGTGGTATATCGTGCAGGAGGCTGGTATTTGGTATTGTTGAAGATGCATGTGATTCCACTCATGGGGTAACATGTGGCAAGAAGAGGTGAGAGAAAACCACTCTCATCATGTGGTTAACCTCTGTGCTTCTCGTCCATGCAATATCCCTGCTGGCCATTGGTTTGGGACTTTGATTTCAACGGCTAGGATTGGTTAGGCTTGTTGCATGATTGTGGGTCCCTTTAATTTTTGACCGTTGGATCAGGGTTATGTATTCAATGGTGAGGATTTGGTTTCATGGAATTTGTATTGTTGCCTCCAGGTCCATCTAGTGGATGCAGTAGGAACCACTTTGAGCTGTTTGTAGGAACCTCTTTGAGCTTCGGTCCCTAGTTTTTTGTTGCCTTTGCTGTCTGGGGCACTCTGTATATTATGTAATTTGATCAGATTAATAGAAGGTTCATCTCTTACTTATCAAAAAAAAAAAAAACTATTTACCTAACACATTTAGACTAAGTCAAAGTTACTTTATTTATTTTCTTTTAAGTTGTGACTAACTAAAATGGTACGACCAACTAAATACATAAATAAGTATAAATTAATAAATAATTAAACTTAAAGTTTCTGACCAAATAAAATAATATAGTTTCTAACCAAATAAAAACTAAATCAAAATTAGAAAATTATAAAGCTACTAATAATATAAAAAAATATAAATCATAATAATAATAATACTTAATAACTTAAAATAAAATAAATAGCGTAACTTATACTTAGTCAAAATATGATAGGTAAATATTTGTTTGGGAGAGTCAACATATATTTTGATTTAATAAATAATTTTTTATATAAATTTAGTTATAAATTAGTTAGAGTCCTCATCCTTAATTAAAATGTTATAGTGTGGGTCAAAGCTAGCCGTTATAGGGCGACATAATACTCTGGATGTGATTAGTAGCAAAGGATGTCCCAACAATCATAATTATGGATCACAGAAGCCTAAATTCAGAAATGAAAAACTATTGTAAAACCATCCTAGGTCCATCTTAACCCTGAATATATCATGCTTCCAGAGCGATCAAATCTCTTGAGATGCAACCTTATTTTAAAGTGAAAATGGATTTGACCCTTTGGGCTCTTCATAGATTTGGGATTAAGATGGATCTAGGAAGAATACTCTGGGTGTGATTAGTACTGAAAGATGTACCAATAATCATAATTATGGATCATAGAAGGCTAAATTTAGAAATTAAAAACTATTTTAAAACCATCCTAGGTCCATCTTAACCCCAAATATATCAAGCTTCTAAAGGGATCAAATCTCTTGAGATGCAAACCTATTTTAAAGTGAAAATGGATTTGACCCCCTCAGCCCTTGATAGATTTGGGATTAAGGTGGATCTAGGTTGGTTTTTATGTACACATTCCACATCTAAGCATCCATATCTCCCTCGCTCTCTCTCACTCTCTCCCATTCTCTACTCTCTTCATCCCTCCGTCCTCTTCTCTCTCAAGTCCTCTCTCTCTTCCTTTCTCTCCCCACTCTCTCTCTACCCCCCCCCACCACATATTTATCTCTCTACCCTCTAAATTTTCCACTATATCCCTCCCTCTTTCATTCTCTCTCACCCTCTCTATACCACCTAAATCACTATGTCTCCCTCTCCCTCACCTATCCTCTCTATCGTCCCTCCTATCCTCTCTCTCTCTCTCTCTCTCTCTCCATCTCTAAGTTGTCACTCCATATCTTTCTACCTCTATCTTTCTATGCCTTTGTTCTTCCCTCCTTTTCTCCCCCCCTTGAGCTCCATGTTTCTTTCCTTCCCTCTCTCTTCTCCCTCCCCTCCTCTCTGTCTTAATTCCCATCCCTTCTTGTCTCTTACACCTCCCTCCCTCTCTCTCTCTCACCTACCCATCACTCACAAGAAACCACCTAGAAACAAAATACTTGAAAATAACTTAGACTCAAGTAAATTATAACATATCTACCATCAATTACTTCCCACCATAATTTAAGCAAGTTTTTGCATAAAAAAATGGATAGGAATAATATGTAAAAAATATAGTTAGGGGAGTTACTTTGCACAATTATTTATGATTTCTTTAACACTTATGCAAAATAAAAATTGCAAATGTTTAGAATTTTACTACCCGCTAAAATTTATGCAAGTTGTTTTGCTTGTGTAAGCAATTTACTTATCCACTTCGCATCTCAATTTATTAGTTTTTGCCAAACCAAGGCTATAGGATGATTTGTCTATCAACTATTATTAATTTCACATTGACCAGTGTAACTTGTGATTATTTATGAAATGGTTATAGGATGATTTGTCTATCAACCATTATTAATTTAGCATTGATGAATGTAACTTATAGTTATTTATGAAATTTTTCCTAGAACATAATTTCTAACATAAGTTGAAGCTATGTTGACCTGATAAACAAAATTACAATATAACAAATTGAATTTTATTATTTTTATTACTTTTAACATTTTATTATTAATTAATCTAAGATTTAAATGTTTTCACTACAACATCTCCACCATACTTGGCTTTATATTATTTTTAACCTTTTATTATGTTTTAATTGAGTCAACCTATAAATGTTAAATGTTAAAAAATTATGCGGACACATCTACCTCTATATCTATTATTAATTAGGGTCAACATTAAAATTAGATTAAATTTGTTAAATGTTAAATTCTAAAAAAATATGCTTGAAATCTACCCTATAGAGGGTGTAAAAAGGACATTGAAATTAGATTAAATTTGTTAAATGTTAAATTATAAAAAATTATGCTTGACATCTACCCCATACTTGGTTGTAAAGGGCCTATCTACGCAATAAAATTAAAATAAAATATTTATAAAAATATTTTGATGTTGAAATGAGTTATGGTTTTTGGGCATGTGGTATTGATTGGACATGATATTGTCCTATTGTATTTTATTGTAGGAGCATCCCAACATCCAATTCATTTTTGAAAATTCATTTTTTGAAAAATAAAAACGTTTTGGACACATGGATAAGGAATTCCAACTCGTTATTGTAAATAATTCATGTTTCTCTTATTATCATAGAAAGCATGAAATATTTAAGGGTGATTTGTCTAGTGTTTCTAGGGATAGCTTGAGTGATTTTTGAGTGATTTTAGGAAATTTGATTTGTAGAGTGATTTATAGAGTGATTTTAGGATCTATAAATATTGTGATGTTTCTAAATTCTATATATTGTAATCCTACGAGTAATAAAAAAGAGTAAGTAATTTTGATGAAAATAGAGGGTGGTAAAAGGAATGTAGAATCAGGGCATAGAGAGTGAATCGAGTGAAGCTCAAGTTTTATGAGTATGTGTATGCACATATTTTATTTAATGAAATATAATTTCATGTAATTATGTTCATGAATCCTCTTTGTTCAAATGTAAAAGAATTCTAGTCAACTAGAATTAGTAGAACTTAGAGCCTATGTGCAATCTCATGTTAAATTACAAGATTTTAAGTATATGTGTAAAGTCTGAAATTAATGATAGATTTGTTGATTGATCTATCATGTTAAAAATAAAACTTTTATAAATATTAAGAAAATTTAAATGAAGTGAACCATGTGAAGAACACAATAGATGCATAGATGTTTTGTGTCATTTTGACATCCCAGAAGTAGAGAAGTTATAAATTACAGAAAAGTCAGATTTTATTACATTAAGTGGTATTAGAGAAGGTGTTATCTTTGGTAAAGGAATTCAAAGCAGGATTTCTATTTGGAGGAGAAATTAGAGATTGTAGCATCAAAGGTTTTAGAAATATGAATGAGTTAAATATGTTTTTATTTTAAATTTAGATTGAAGTTGCATCGATTGGGCTTTTGGAGAAAGAGAAAGAATAGTAATTTTATTTGAGGGCATGAAGAAAATTTCTACTTTAGGAGGACACAAAAACATGTTCCTTGGATGTGAAATAATAATGGAATATCTACAACGATAGAGTTCAAAACAAAAGGATTAAATACTGCAACATAAATATATGTTCAAATGACATCAAATATAGAGGTAAATTTTCTCTCTCATTTTGAATAAATTTGTGAAAGGAATTGTTGATTACAGATAGTGGTGATGAGGATAATTACAGTAAGAGAATTGTAACCAAGATCAGATAAATTCCATGGAGACTATGGCAAATAAATTTATGAGTTATAGTTGAGGTTAGAAGGAGGACAAGTGGATGTTCTCAGAGAAAGTGAAGATCTACAGAGGCCTAAAAGGAGTTGAGAAGTTCAAGTAGTTCTAAATTAGAGAATAAAGGATACTAATAGGCTTGGCTCAAAGTTAGGATGGTGAGGTATTGCAATAGGTTAAGGAGTAACTTGCTATTGCAGGGACTTGGATGCAATCTATAAGTGTGGTTGAAGGGAAAGTACCCCTAGAGTCCTTTGGGCTGAGACTCTACCAGACTGAAAATTGCTTATACAAAGAAACACACACACACAGCCATCTTTTTTACTTTTAAGCAAATTCTAATGTTTAGGGTACATACCTAAGGTCCTACGTCCGAGAAGACCGTTAGGGTGCAAACCCTGCTTGGAGTTCCCTTCTTCTTTCTCTGACCTGCAAGACAAACAAATCAAAGAACACAACAGTACATGTATAGAAGTTTATGTATAAATCATCTTCATGCTATAAAGTTAGTTATAAAAAAAAATCTTTAAGTAACCACTTTCATAAGAATTCAACACAAGAATCTCATAAGCATAAAGAAAGATTATTCAGGAACAAAGACGTGTTTCTTTATATATAAAGGCAAATAAAGTACATATATCGGAAAGATATCACCTGAACACCTTCAGCAGGCTCCAAGCAAGCTTCCTCCCGGATTCGTTCCAGCCTCCAGCCTTCAACAAGAGCTCCTTCCAAGTCTTACTCAATGATGATGTCAAGGATGAATGATCACCAATACACATGGAAACAAGGGTTTCCTATGCAAAATGGGGGAAGTGCAGGATGCACCAAGGACTTCAGACTTGGTCTAAGGGAAAAATCTCAGCATAATAATCTTGCTCTCCTTTCTCTCCCCTTGGCCTTCCCTTTGATGTCTTTTTATACCCTCTCCAAAGTAGTTTTTTAGTTAGGAGTTGGTTGGGAACAGTTGGGCCACGGGCACTAACAGGTGATCCAGCAGGTAAACCCGCGATCACCGCCCGAAAAAGAGGAAATTATATTTTTTTAAGTGTTTTAATAGATACACGCGGGTTGGGTATGACAGACCCGCGTGTACACGCGTTTAACACAGGGCAAAGTCGCGTACAGGGAATAAAACACTGTTTTTTAAATTTTTTGACCAGGTCTGGAAGGAGGGGTTGCCCTAGGCCATAAGTGCAGCATCACAAACCATAAGAGTGAGATTTGGAGCTATAACAGATGCCCCCTAATGTATGAGGTCAGAAGGGGAACATGATGGCCGAAATACATTAAGTAAGTACAAGGAAAGGAACTCTGCCGAAAAACCGAGGAGGACTTCACCAGAATTCAGCCTGCCAAGCCACCGAAAGGAGATCAGAAAGAAACACTGTCTGAGGCGGGCATACCCATGCTCAGGAAAAGTAAAGCATGTCCGCATATCAAGTACAAGCGGATCCACTAAGTATACAAGTATAAATGACTGTAAAAATACATAATGGATCATCTGATCATAATGAGTAAGTACATGTCTAAATATCACATATAAAACTGTCAATGATGCTGAAAGATGCAACGGATCACTGAAATCAAAGACTGATCCCATAAGGTACCAACTGAACATGATGGAATAGGATGGCACTACACTGCAAACTCAGGTGCCAGCATATAGAATGTCGCCATGACTGACTGCAACATATAAGGTGGAATGGTATCAACTAGCAGCAACAGGAGCAACTGTCAAGTGAACCAATGAATGCTGATACAACCTGAGGTCTTCACCGACCGCCGTGGTACATTTCTACACCATGGGAATAAATGATCTGAAGTCGACCATGTGAGAAATCGTTTGATTACCGGTCATTGATGTATACCGTTAACAAACGCGAGACTACCCACCGATAATGATAATGAGCGTCAAGGTACCCAGTACAATCTAACAAGTGTGAATAGATGAGCTGAAGTCGAACACCTGTAAGAATCTATCAATCAGGAGACAATGATGGTTTCCCACTGTCGATAGTGAGGAATCTGCCACTAATGACTGCAAACCCCAAGGTACTGCCAAATGGACTCTAGATCTTTGCCCCAGAGCAATAAGTCAGAGTCGATAGGGAAAGATCCGCTAGAAGGAAGGCATTAAGGCATCCTCCATCAATCTAGCGCGAGTGTAACCCGTAGGCCAATAATGTGGAAGGAATCGGACGAAAAAGATGTAGTAACCCAACCGAAGTACGTTTCCGGCGTACACAAGATGTGGCTAGCGCACGGAAGAAACCCTCTGAACCAACCAATAATGAAAGCTGACACAGAGGCGAGGTATCCACCAATAGGGTCAAATGGAAACCAAGGTACTGCACGAATCCCAATGTGTGATAATGTATGCTGATGTCGAACACAAGGGAAACCACTCAGTCAAAGACCCATGATACTGATCGATGCTGAGCACAAGGTGACCTATCAATAATGAAAATAGGGCCAGGGTGCGGTCTCTAGGTCTGCCCTCAGAGCAATGTGTCGTCGTCGATAAGGACAAGACCCGCCAGCAAGAAGTCAATGGGGACCTTCTCAAACCGGCACGAGTGAAGGACCAATATAACTGATGTGATGATAGACATGACACTGACAACCAGGGATGGCCGACTGAAAAATGAGTCAAGAGACACCGCAGAAAGGCCGACTCAGGCTAACTTCCCTTGAACAAAAGCACGACTCAATGTGACTATGTGGCAGCATATAATGAATCTGTATAAGTTCGTCATGCAGGAGGCACGAACGAACCCTCCATATGATTGGAAGAGATAACCAATCGGGGGAGAACTGACTCGATATCAAGGTTATGGCTTACCTAAGTCAAACTAAATCCCACCCATGCGGAGGAGACTTTGTTTTGAGTGCTTTGTTCAAGGGCGACATGACTGACTCTAGCTGCCAACAATAAATGGAAGTAATGTCCCTGTTCCCGCTCTTTTTGGAATATTTAATTTTTTTGTCTTTTTCTGATAAGCCGGAAAAAGAATAAAAGAATGCTATGGTACAGTGGAAAGAACGAGTGTCGGTGAAACAGATGCTCTAGTTCCTGGGAACGGAACGTTCCTATGCTCAATGCAGGGAGGTGAAAAACTGGTCAGTGACACTCAGAGGTATGTCCCTTCCACGGATCTGGGTATGCCAAGCTGCAGAGGTCAAGGGTATGCAAGGTTGATTTTTGCAGACGTCATGGTCAAAAGTGGGCTTAAACACGAGTCCAAGTGAAGCCGGCTATAGGCCAAAAGGTGCAAATGGTCAACATGCAATGCAGAAGTACAACTCAACACACATAGGAGCCTCTAGGGTATAAGGCCAGAACGAAGCGAAGAAGCAAGGAAGAATGAGTCTTCAACGCATAAGTCATGGCGGGACTACAGAGGACTCCCGAGCCTACTCAAAACGAAGCAGCATGGGCAACAAATGTCAGTGAGGTGCTAACTAGGATGCCCATGTAAAAGGATGGCTCTACCATCATGTCATGATTTAAAGAATCGGCGAGTGAAAATGGCTTGCGAACCATAACATGATGGGGTCGACCCTACGGCAGATGTATCGGTCAAATGGAGGCTAGTATGCATAATGCAACGGAAAAATGGTGTCCCTAACCTATATGCCAGTGAGAACACGATACCTGCCATGACGGGTCAGCAGTCATGGAACCGTCTCGAACCGTCGAAAAATGTCCAAAATGTCCTGAAAAACAACTCAATCTCGACATTCCAAGCTCCCAAGTTAAAAGTGACATGAAACCAAACAAAATAAAATTTTGAAAAAATTTTGCATTTTCAAAACTTATAAAAAGAAATTTTGGACTTACCATTTTCACCGTTTGACTTGGAGAGCAAATTGTGGAGCAAAAGGAGCAAACTTTCCCCGTGACTTATTCAACCGTTCAAACTTGCCGAAAACTTCCAGGTAAGCACTAAACTTGTCTTGCAATCAATTGTGATAGTTTTTAGGAAGTTTAATTAATGTTTCACCGTTAGATTTTTGCAAAAAATTGCTCTGCGGCGTACACGCGGGTTGGATGTATATAAATCGCGTATACGACGGCCCTACACGCGACTGTGTATAGGGTAAACCGCGTGTGCGCAGCGAAAAATTTTTATACAAAAAACTAATGGATGAAATTGATTTTTTCTTCCAGGATGACTCTCACATGGCGTGAAAGAGAGCACTCAGCTGTAGATAATGAAGTTATGGAGAATGATGAGGCATTAGATGCCTTACGGGGTGCGGATTGTTAAAATTCTTCAAGTTGCCGAATATGAAAGCAAATGTGCGTCTGCTCGAGAGACTTATTGATTATTGGGATGTCGAGGAAGAAGCTTTTATGATTGATCAAATGCCACTCAGGATAGAAGTGGAAGATATATATTTCATCACGGGCCTTTCCCGAAGGGGAGAGGTAGTCCACTCCCGGGGCAGGACCCGGAATAGTCTCAGCGTAGACGACTATGTACAACTTTACTGCCCAGGTCATCGGAAGGTCGGGAGTCAGATCTCGATCCCACACGTGGAGAGTTTGTCACTGCGGATAATCCTGTTCACCATAGCTCGAGTGAACGGGTCATCTTCGCTACATCAGGCATCACGTGTAAACATGAGCGTAGCAGTGGACTGTCTCACCACGGTGTTTGACTGGTGTACTCCTCTACTTGCCAACATGAAGGAGCAGCTTGCTTCTATCAGGAAGGGACAGACCAAGAACTTTGGGTACGGAACCATTTTATGCACGTTTTTCTTCGAGAAGGTTCCTGCACTCCGCCCCAGGGTAGCTGTTCCCATCAGTAGTCCACGTGATCCACGTATGGGCCGGTGGGCTGACTTGATGAAACGTCTGGGGGGTGGGGAAGTGCCCAGGAATGCATTCGACGACGACTTTTTTGCTTGGTGGGAGCAACAGATCATCGCCATAGACGACTACCCCTATGCTGGACTGGATTTCTGAGGAGATCCTGACCTAGTGCTGCCACCAGATGCAGCATGGGGCGAGATCGGTAAGATTTTTTTGATTTTTATGATTTTAGGATTTTTAGGATTTTTCAAGCATAATGATGAACTTTGAAAAATATATTTTTTTTTTTGATGAGATTCAAATGACTGATATGATGATCATGTTCCAGACATTGGGCCTGTGCGACCAGATGGATTCCCACGGCACGGACGGCGCGGCCGAGGAGCTGAAGAGGCGGCTGCGGATGCGGAAAGGACCCTCGCCAACGTCCAGCGACACTTGGCGAGATTGAGCTATCAAGTACCGATGGCCGAGATAGAGGACCTTCCTCCAGATATGCAGCGTCATGTGGTTGGGATGCCACGTGACTGGGTTCGCGTTTTTCGGCGCGTGGCCAATGCTATAGTTAGTTATTTAGCTGCTCATCCAGAGCCGAGGCATTAGATATGCCTGACATGATTATGGGCATTTGAGTCCCAATTTTGTATATTTTTGGACACACATATGTACACTCGAGACGCTTTGCGATATATATATATATACAGTTTGACTTTTTGATGCATGATTTTATGATGATGAATGATTGATATGCCAGTCTAATGCTTGATTAGCGATAGAATCAGCTAACCAATTTTGAGATCTTGGAATGTGCAAATAATTAATGTAAATAAATGATCTTTGCAACAACCTCACCCTTAAATATTGGCGATATAATGATGGATCTCTAACCCGATAAATGTTATTTAACTGAGACACTATCAATTGAGAATCAAGATACACTACCAACGAGTCGATCCCATGAGAGATTGCCTCGGATAATAAATTGATAACAGCTGTATACTCGGCCATATTGTTTGAAGCAGGACCGATACACACGCCTCTCGATGTCATCAACTGACCAGTTGGGTAATAAAGTACCCAAGCTGCGGAAGCAAGATTCCGAGTGTGCCGACTAGCACCATCGGCGAATCCAAAATAAACCAAATCATCCATCAACACCTGCCAAAGCAGACCAAAAGTGCTGATATCAGAAAAACGCTCGATAAGATATGTACAAATATACATAAAATACAAAGAAGCCATTGCCTGGTAAAACTAAGCAAAATACTTCTTTAAATAGAGCCCATTTCGGGGCTCCGCCAGCTTGTTTCCTTCGAAATCAATTAACTCATACGATCCTTTTTCTAAGACTCGTTTGATAATGAAAGGACCGTACCACATAGGCTTGAATTTGCCTGCCCCCAAGGCGTCCTTATCTTGGTCATAGACCAAGACAAGCTCACCTTCAGAAAAAACACGAGGTCTGACAGACTTATCATACTGAGTTTTGACCCTTTTCTTATGTGCCTCATTCGTCGTGGCGGCATCTCGACGCTGCTCATCGAGATGTTCCAGATGAACTAGGCGCTCCTCGAGACTCGAAGTCTCAGGAAGAAGCTCGACAGCCAATTTCAGAGATGGAATTTCACATTCGACCGGAAAGATAGATTCCACCCCGTAAACTAACTGAAAAGGAGTAAAACCAGTAGCCGTTTTAACGGAGGTTCGGTATGCCCAAAGAGCCGGATACAACATAATGTGCCAATTGGACCGATTTTTATCGATTGTCCGTTGGAGTATCGTCTTAAGAGTTTTATTGACCGCCTCGACCTGTCCATTGGCCTGAGGATAGTAAGGAGACGAATGCTCTTGACGGAAACCTAATTTAAAAGCCAATTCGGACATTAGCTGATTTTGGAAATGACTGCCATGGTCAGTGACAATCTCTCTTGGGATACCGAATCTTGAGATAACTTGATTGAAAAGAAACAAAGCTGCCGTGTCACTGTCGTTCTTATAAGTAGGCATGGCTTCAGCCCACTTCGTGAAGTAGTCTACAGCCACGATAATGTACTTGTGATTTGCCGCTGAAGGCGGATTACAAGTCGTAAAATCAATACCCCACTTAGTAAAGGGACCGACGGTGACAACGGGAAAAAGGGGAGCTGGATGCGCGCGCATCTTGCGAGTAAAAATTTGACACGGGTGACAGCGTTTTACCGCTTCCACACAGTCCTTAAAGAGTGAAGGCCAAAAGTAGTCGGCACGTAAGATGCGCTGGGCTGTAGCAAGCCCGGATAGATGACCACCACAAGCTCCACTGTGGCAATCATTAAGAACAGACTCTGCTTCCTCTAAGGTTAAACAACGTCGAAGAATTGAATCAACCCCTCGACGGTATAAAGTGTCACCAATGATAACATAGTTTTTAGCCAGGTGACGTAACTTGCGACGTTCATCCTTGGAGGAAGTAGAGGGAAACTTCGAAGTCTGGAGATAAACAATGATATCTCCATACCAAGGGTCTTGTGAAGAGATGAGGAATATATGTTCGTCGGGTAAACTTTCCTCATAAACAACATCCTCTCCACAAGGAAGCTCAGAAATTAGCTCCGCGAAGACCATAGATTTCTTAGACTTGGCGGACAAGAACTCGAGGTCGAATTCTTGTAAAATGACTATCCATCTATTATATTTGCCCCCAATCACTCGCCTACTGAGGACAAATTGGAATGGATTGACCGCCGCTAAGACAAAATTTTTGCGTAGCAAAATGTAATGACAGAGCCTCTGGACAGCATGGACTGCTGCCAAGGCCAACTTCTCAACAGGAGAATAGCGGAGTTCAGGGCCTATCAAGCCTCGGCTCAAATAATAAATCACGTGCTCGACAAGAGCATCGTCTTCCTGAACTAGAACCATACCAATGGTAGATTCTGCTGCAGCGAGATATAAAAGGAAGTCTCTACCGTAATCCGGTGGACTCAAAAGCGGGGCAGAGACTAATGCCTTTTTCAAAGCATCAAACGACCGCTGCGCAAAGTCGTCCCATAGGAATGGAACTCCTTTCCGTAGCAAACGCATGAACCCTTTAGTGATCTCGGCATAGTTTGCTATAAACCTTCTTAAGAAATTGGCCTTCCCTTGAAGACTTTGAAGTTGACGAATTGAAGACGGGGGAGGCAACTGAACTATTGCCTCAACCTTGAAGGGATCAACCCGAATCCCTTCATTGGAAACTATAAACCCTAACAACCGACCTGATGTAACCGCGAAAACGCACTTATTAGGATTCAACCGGATTTTGTAAAAACGACATCGCTCAAAGACTAATCGAAGATGACTAGGATGATCAGTTCTCTTTCGAGAACGAGCAGCGAGATCATCTAAGTATGCCTCGATGATATGTTTGATGTCGTGGAAAGCGTAAGACATGGCCCGCTGAAAGGTGGCTCCAGCATTTTTAAGACCGAAGGGCATCTTTCGATATGCAAAGGTACCCCAGGGACATATGAAGGCAGTCTTATGCTGATCCTCAGGACGAATAGAGATTTGATTATAACCTGAGAAACCATCCATAAAGGAGAAAATCGCATTACCCGCACACTCGTCAATAATTTGATCAATAAATGGTGTGGGGTAATTGTCTTTTGGACAAGCCTTGTTTAAGTCCCTAAAATCGATGCATACGCGGATTGTTCCTTGCTTTTTGTCCACAGGGACTGGATTCGAAACCCAATCCGTAAGAGGAACAGGGTATATAAAACTCGCCCTTAGCAGCTTCTCAACCTCAGCTTTGATAGCCGCTGCTTTCCTAGGGTTAACCGGCCAAAGCCTTTGACGAATCGGTTTTGCGTTTTCGTACGTCTTGATCTCATGTTGGACTATAGAAGGATCAATGCCGGGCATTTCCTCATAAGACCAAGCAAATACATCACGATATTCCTTGAATAGGTCGGTGTAAATTTGAATTTCTTCAGGGGAACACTCACTTCCGATGAAGATATTCTCGATGATGTTAGGATTTTTAGAGATGTTTATAGGTATCGTTTTTGAGATTACCGACATATTACCTTCAGCACGTGTGTGTGTTGGAGCCAAAGGGTTCGATACCGTACAAACATCACTACCAACGAGCTCGGAGAATCTAGATTCTACTTCCTGCAATGGAGGAAGAAAATATGAGCGATGGTGTAAGTCTTCCCAAGGTCGATCTATACCCATCATAATTTCGAGGATTGCTTCTTCAGAAGGTAGAACCGAATCTAAGCAGTCCAAGGCAGAGTTAGAATCAAAGCTCCAAGCGGAGGCCACATGACCATCTAGCTCCTCTTCGGAAAAGGGAGTAGAATGGTTATCTGCAGAGTCTACGATAGCCTGATATCTAAGCTCAGCTGCAGATATAGGAAACGCCATTCCATTAACTTGCCCTTCAACTAATGTGGTTGTAGGTGAAGGCAAGGTCCAAGGGTCGGAAAAATGATGAGTTCGGAAGAACCCCTCTCGAGAAGATTCCTTGGATGATGAAATAGCATTGATTCTTGCAAAAGGAGAGGGAAGATCAAACGTACCCATCAATGAGGAATACATCCCTACTCCTAAATTCTCAGTCGGCGGGCGAGGGTTATCCACCAAAGGAACAGTAGAGTCGGAGGTTGCTTGAGGATCGATTGGAGCATAGTCCAATTGATCAACCTTAACGATTTTCCCCTCATGAGGAAAGCAAATGACACGAAACAAAGTCGAAACAACGGCTTCCATCTCGTACACCCAGTTCCTTCCTAATAGGAGATTATAGTCTAGGTTAGCATCTACGACTTCAACTTCGATATTAACGACCTTCCCTCCAACACATATAGGAAAGGCCGGGATAATCCCATGCGGCTTGTGAGAATGGCCATCAAATGCAGTTAAGACGGTTGGTGAAGGAACAGCCGAAGGTGAACCAATAGCCTTCCAACAAGACATGGACATGACGCATGTGGAAGCTCCTTCATCTATAACGGTGCGAAAAATATTGATTTTCCGGTATGTTGACTTTACTTGAAAAGCCCTATGATGAGGGAGTCTCTTTTTGACATTTGACATGTCAAAAGAGAGCACTAGAGAGTTAGCTGAATCGACTGCTCCAATGGCGGAGAGTAAAGCACTTCTCTGAGACGGACACGACTGGAGAACTTCCAAAGCCGACATAGCACATGGGCTTTGAGCCAAATCCTCCACAATGGAGTAATTTTGAGCAGCTCTAGCATTGGGGTTAATTGTCGCGCGTTTGGCGGAACCTTTCGGTATCCTAGGTACAGTCTCAACAGGAGGTCGCTCAATATGAAGGTCATTACTTCCGGGAACCGTTTTATCCTTAGATGTTTCGGCTTCACCATAATCACGTGACCGAGTAGTCACGTTAACGTTTGAACCCATCATAAAAACATTTGATGCTTTTTCCCCTTCCTGGTTGCCCCCCGAGGAGGTCCCAGGATTCGAATTTGCGCCAGCAAGAAGTTGCTGCCCTTGGGGAAACGGGTTAGTCAACACAGCTTGCGAACTAGAAGTCCCTTGCTGTGCTAACAAGCGCTGAGCGTCTTCGATTCTAGGGCAAAGATGAGTTAGATGGTCCCCACTGCATAACTTGCAAGGAAACTTGACTTTCTTTCTCGACTCACCCTTACCACCACCAGCGTTGTTGCCGGATTTATTTGCATCGGGCTTCCCATCCGAGTTCTTCTTTTTACCACGTCCTTTCTTTTTCCCATTGGAATTTTGATTTCCTTTGGGTTATCGGATTGGACGGCGTTAATGGAAGAATTTTGGGAAGCAGGAGGATTAGACATTGTGACTTGGTTGTTAGGAGCAGTTTGTAATGACAACTGCTGCAATTGATTCAACAAGTTCACTGTAGTCGAGTCTACAGACCCCACGATACCATCCGCATGCGGACCTGGCTTTGGCTTAGCTAAATCAACCTTAGATCCAGGAGCATCTGGCAAGTACTTTTGGAGGATCCCAGACTGAGAGTAGATCAGTTCTAACTGCTGGGCCCTGAAAATGGCTTGCTCCTCAGAATAGACCCCAGACATGGAGACATCCTTGGAGATCTCAGGTTGCAAAGACTTCAAAAACCACTCTAGACGGTACTCCGGAGGGATTTCGGCTTTAATGAGCCTTTTTCTCCGTCTCCATTCCTGTATGTGATCAGAAATGTGGGTTGCCTTATCCTGACGAAAGGTAGCCAGAAGTTCAGTTCCGGCATCATAGCGGACAGGCAACTGAAAGTGATTCAAGAAGATATTAGCTAAGTCTGCGAACGATGTAAAGCTGCCCCCTGGCAACTCTATGTACCATTTAGCCGCATTACCAGTCAAGGTGCGCTGAAAAAGTCTCAACCTAACCGAATCTTCGATGAGGGAGTTAGATGAGCACCACAAATGGAATGTGGTTACATGATCGCCCGGATCTTCACCACTCTTCCCTTCGAATTTTGGGATGTCCGAAGGGAGTTTGGTTGGGACCAGAGGCCAGGCTGGATTGTATCTGATAGGGTCGTTCGTTAGCTTAGTGAGATCTGGCAAGTTTAACGTTGCCAGAAATGGAAGCCTAGGAGGACCTAGGGGATTCCACCCAGACTGGGCAGAACTCCCCAAGTTCTGAAAAGATTGTCCTGGGATTTGAGAGGCACCAGGCTGCCCCAAGTGACCAGTAGAACCAGCTGAACCAAAGGGCAAGCCTTGTGGTCCAGCAAAATTCGGAGTTTGACCAACTCCTGCCGTATAAGCTCCATAGCTTGCAAAGTTTCCTCCTAAAGAATTGTAAGGATTCGATAACCCCTGATATGGGTTCCAAGCCGAAGCAAGGGGAGGAATACTTTGAAACATGCTAACCGTGGAATACGGCCTACTTCCTTGTTGGCCAATGAATGGATTCGCAGTTCCTGCGTTACTAGCCCCAGGGTTATTCCAACCTTGGAAAGGATTGCTGCTTTGTCCTATTGCAGAAAAAGGCATGGATCCTACCGTTGGGTTGGAATGTGGAATATGACCACTTCCAAAAGGAAAACCCTGAAATGAAGCCGATCCGCCCATCATGGACGTAGCGGCATTGAACGGAACTGACGGAATACCCTGTGATTGGGTGCCAAAAAGGAAGGAACCAGTACTAAAAGCATTGGTTTGGGCATTTCCACTCGTGGACGGAATGGAGGTAGACCCAACCAAAGATGTGCTAGCAAACGATCCGAACAAGGAAGCGGAGGGGATGGAAATGGTTCCTCCCCCTTGCACCGATGTTGGGGTTTGCATAGTCGCAGCACTCGTGGAAGCCATGCTTCCAGTAGTGATCATAAATGGTAAGCGCGTAGCGTAACCTGGACTCGCTGGTCTATATAATGGAGGCCCAACGTATTGCAATACGTCTGGGTAACTAGATGGT
Source organism: Pinus tabuliformis (assembly GCA_031772625.1). Lineage (NCBI taxonomy): Eukaryota > Viridiplantae > Streptophyta > Pinopsida > Pinales > Pinaceae > Pinus > Pinus tabuliformis. The sequence continues at coordinate 734,513,349 of CM062816.1, read as the reverse complement.
AGTGGAGAATTTGGAATCACTAATGATTCTGAAAGTTCTTCTACCTCTACGTTATCCTCCGCTTGAAAGCGAACTTGAGAAAAGACTGGAGCGTCCCTCTCTTGTTCAAAAGTACCAGGCCTTGCTTGGCCGCTAATATCCCCGAGAGGAGGATCAATCCCTGATGCGTCAGCCGGCGTGGGACGGACCCCACCGGTAGTATTCCCTCTGCACCTTCTAGGAGAAGGCTCTAAACTAGGTGGCGAGAGACCACGAAGTCTTCGAGACCGTCTTGGAGACCGGTCAGCCACTTTGAATTTTTTGTTATGATCTTATCTAAAGACTCAAAAAATTAAAAGCTAGGCCAACTAGGAGCACAGAGCACACACTAAAAAGTTCCTAAAGATACAGCCAGTCAAACAACTTTCAAGTATTTCCGCTCCGGGTGATTGAGACCGGACACCAAAATACGAGAAAGTGAATCAAAGGGCCTTCTGAGGATAGTCTGGGATGATGAGGGCCCAGTCCTATCAGCGAAGGTATCAGAGGAAGTTACGCTGACCTCCTAACAACAGTCTGCGCCGGTGCAAGCCCCCAAGCTTCGCAAGGGTGCCCTCCGGAAGTACTGTCGAGAGTGATACAACGTCGACCTCAGGTGCCACGGGATTCCCCTCCGCAGCCACCTATGCAGATCCCTATGAGAGGCAACTATGGGTACCAACTCGTCGCAGAAGCCAGGCGGAACAGTCGTGAGGTAAGTTCGGACAAGTAGGAGAGGGGGTATCTCTCTTCCCTGTCTTCACAGACCCTCGTGCTTAACTCCCAGATCCGGAGCTTTCCTGGTCTCCCTAACGCTATTGGATTTACTCTCTTTAATCAGACTCTTATGTTTGACGTTTTGTGTGGCCTTGGAGAGTTAACTCTCCACTCGCCTGATCCAAGGCCCTAAAATCCTAAACTTGTTGGTGTAATAACTAAAACAAAAAGTTCTAGTGGATTTTAATTAAGCGCTTGATTTTATTAGGCTGTTCTTTAAGTCAAAGGTAATGGAGGTGAAACTTATGGTGTTTTATGGACGCAAAAGAAATTAATAAAACCTAGCTACATGCACATGCACTTTTGTTTTCGATGAATAGCAATTTCTATGAGGTTCAGAAGGCACTTGTAATATTAAAAAAAAAAAAATTCTTTTTCTTTTCAGACTCCACACTCACAAAAACTAACAAAACTAAACATGCCTAAAAAGAGATGCAAATCTTTCCCTAATGCAAGAACTAAATGTGGATGCACGATTCAAAGACTACTCTAAAAACAAAGAAGGAAAGTTGCTGCTTTACCAAATTTTGTCTTGCCACTGAAATGCTTAGATAGAAGATGATTTGTTACTAATCATTTCGTCCAAACAATAAAAACAAGTTTTAAGATAAAAAACAAAGCACTTTCACTTCGCAAAAAAGGAAATCAGATGAGAAGCAAGTTTAAGAAAGCGAAACTCAAAAACTTTCAAAAGATTTTCTTTCAATCAAACCAAAAAGTCTTTTTCAAAGGAAAACTCTAAAAAAAAACTGACACTAATGATTGATAAACAAGCCACCAAACACTTTTGTGAATTGACACCTTCCAAATGATGAGAACTCAACAAAAATAAAATGTGTTCGAAATCGCTTTTGACAATCAAAAGCAGCAATGAAAGTCCAAGAAATCAAAAGACAAGTTTCAAGGAAATGGTAACAAACAACTTTCCCGAAACGAAGGAGCAAATGGTCATAAAAATGATTTCGTTAAGCAAACACAAATGTCATGAAAACAAAATGGACACAAAGATTTTAAGACAATCTTCCCACTCTGCCGAAACAGAGCAATCAAGATTCTTAAACAGAAACCTTGTGTGTCAAAAATCAATGACGCTTGCAATCAACGAAAAACAAGACTAGCACTCCTAGAGAGAGTTCGAAACAAGATGCCCCCTGTTAAACAGAGAACTGTCACTGGGACTTGACTGCTTTAAACTGACCCAAACCACCAGACAGACATTCAGCAAAAGAAAAATTATAAATCTTGAAAATTATGTGATATACGCGCCTGCAATTATTTGCAGAATGCGTGTACACGCGACTGTAACTAAGGAAACCTGCGTATACGCGGGTTTACTTAGTGCAACTTGCGTATATACGCTTCTATAATCCAGAAAAAGTGCGTATATGAAGTGTTTCAAGAAAAATAAAAAACACAAACTGAAAAACTGGAAAAGCTTGGAGTTCAAGAAAATATCAGACAGTCAGAACCAACAAACAGAGGGACTGAGCCTTGATTGGCTTGAGGACTACCCAAACTAGGAACAACAAGAGTGTTGTCCCCAGCGGAGTCGCCAATTCTGGTTGAAGGGAAAGTACCCCTAGAGTCCTTTGGGCTGAGACTCTACCAGACTGAAAATTGCTTATACAAAGAAACACACACACACAGCCATCTTTTTTACTTTTAAGCAAATTCTGATGTTTAGGGTACATACCTAAGGTCCTACGTCCGAGAAGACCGTTAGGGTGCAAACCCTTCTTGGAGTTCCCTTCTTCTTTCTCTGACCTGCAAGACAAACAAATCAAAGAACACAACAGTACATGTATAGAAGTTTATGTATAAATCATCTTCATGCTATAAAGTTAGTTATAAAAAAAAATCTTTAAGTAACCACTTTCATAAGAATTCAACACAAGAATCTCATAAGCATAAAGAAAGATTATTCAGGAACAAAGACGTGTTTCTTTATATATAAAGGCAAATAAAGTACATATATCGGAAAGATATCACCTGAACACCTTCAGCAGGCTCCAAGCAAGCTTCCTCCCGGATTCGTTCCAGCCTCCAGCCTTCAACAAGAGCTCCTTCCAAGTCTTACTCAATGATGATGTCAAGGATGAATGATCACCAATACACATGGAAACAAGGGTTTCCTATGCAAAATGGGGGAAGTGCAGGATGCACCAAGGACTTCAGACCTGGTCTAAGGGAAAAATCTCAGCATAATAATCTTGCTCTCCTTTCTCTCCCCTTGGCCTTCCCTTTGATGTCTTTTTATACCCTCTCCAAAGTAGTTTTTTAGTTAGGAGTTGGTTGGGAACAGTTGGGCCACGGGCACTAACAGGTGATCCAGCAGGTAAACCCGCGATCACCGCCCGAAAAAGAGGAAATTATATTTTTTTAAGTGTTTTAATAGATACACGCGGGTTGGGTATGACAGACCCGCGTGTACACGCGTTTAACACAGGGCAAAGTCGCGTACAGGGAATAAAACACTGTTTTTTAAATTTTTTGACCAGGTCTGGAAGGAGGGGTTGCCCTAGGCCATAAGTGCAGCATCACAAACCATAAGAGTGAGATTTGGAGCTATAACAAAGTGGACAAGGAAAATATCTTAGAAGAGGTGGGAAAGTTCAATGAAGAAGTTAAGCTATTTATTAGATATAGAACAAGGCCTTAGATTAAACATCTAAATATAATGTTTATGGATTTTGATGAACAAATGAGGTTTCTAGAAGAATGGATAACATGAGTTATAGGTGAAGAAGATCGCAAAGAGTTTTCAAACTCAGCTTAAGAGGAGAAGAAGATCAAATTTCCACACAATAGTGGCATAAATGAAAAGGAAATGTAAAATCCCTTGGTTAGAAACATCAACAATTTTCAATTAAAGAGACGAAAACTCATGAAACAAAATATTCTTTAGATAAAATAGGAAATCATAAAGGAAAATTATGAAGTAGACAACAATGTTTCAGTTGTAAGGAAACAAGGGAAAATGCATTAAAATGTCTTAAACATCCATAAGGGAATGCATATGGAGAAAGAGAAAAACAAGAAATCTGAAATTCTTATGCAAATGAGGGATGGCAACATAAAATTTTAGTTGAAAACTAGATTGGATGATGAAATTGAAAAGTTGAAAAAACTTATGATGAAAATTCCTAAGAGAATGTATATTGATGTAAGAAAGGATTCCAACATCGGGAGCTAAATGAATATAAAAGAGTGGATCAATGAGGTAATGGAAAGCTACAAAACACAATTTCAAATACTGGAAATTGGATGGTAACGATAAGAGAAACAATTGAACAAGGGCATAAAGAAACATATAATCAACTATAGTACAAAGTTTGGGATCTATGAGGATTGGTTCATCAAAGGATTATGCCCAAGTGACCATAAATTTTCTGCTCTGGGAATCAAATCTAGGAACATCCCAACTCTTAAGTCATTTTTGAAAAAAAAAAAAAAAATTGGAGATAAATCTCTAAAGGGGGTGTTGAGATGGAGAAGGAATTCTAATTCGTTATTGTAAATAATTTTAGTTTATTTAATTATCATATAAATCAAGAGATATTTAAGGGTGATCTGTCGACTAATTCTAGGGATATCTTGAGTGATTTTAGGAATTAGAAAATTTGATTTGTAGAGTGATTTTAGGATCTATAAATTTTGTGATGTTTCTAAATTATATCTATTGTAAGCCTACCAACATTAAAAAATAGAGAGTGTGAGAAATAGAGAGGATGGTCAAATGAATGTAGAATCATGAAATTTTGATTTAATGAAATATAATTGCATGTAATTATGTTCATGAATTGTCTTTGTTCGAATATAGAAGAATTATGGTCTCTGTGTGAAATCTAGAATTAGTAGAACTTTAGAGCCTACGTGCAATCTAATGTTAAATTAAAAGTATTTTAGTATCTATGTGAAATCTAGAATTAGCAGAACTTCAAACTCTATGTGAAATTTGAGGTTAAATTAGAAGAGTTTTAGTATCTCTGTGAAGGCTAAAACTAATGATATATTTTTTGATTGATATTTCATGTTGAAAAGAAATCTTGTATAAAGATTAAGGCAATTGAAATGAAGTGAACGAGGTGAAGAATTCAGTACATGCATATATGTTGTGTGTGACTTTTAATGACAACCATCTACATATGTCAAACAAAAATTGGCGTCTCAAAGGTAGAGAAGTTATAACTAAAGGAAAAGTACTATTTTCCTACATTAAGTGGTATGAGAGTAGGTATGTTATTTGGGAAAGGAAGTCAAAGTAGGATTTCTCCTTGTAGGAGAAATTTAGAGATTGCAAATTCAAACGTTTGAGAAATCTAAGTGAGTTAAATAGGTTTTTATTTTCAATTTATATTAAAGTTGCATGCATTGGGATCATGGAGAAAGAGAAAGAACACTAATGTTATTTGAGGGTAGGAAGAGAATTTCTACTTTAGGAGGACACAAAAACACATTCTTTATATGTGAAAGAAAAACGAAAGATCTACAACAATAGAGCCAGCAAAAGGATTGAAGACTACAACATTTATACATGTTCAAATGAAGTTTAACATAGAGATAAATTTGGTCTTTTGGTTTCAATAAATTTTTGAAATGATTTTTTTATTACCGGTAATAGTGATGAGGGTAGTTACAATAAGATAATTATAACCAAGAAAAGATAAATTCCTTGGAGGCTATGGCAAATAATTTTATATGCTACAGGTGATGTTAGGAGGAGGATAGGTGGGTGTTCTCAAAGGAAGTGAAGATATGTAGAAACCAAAAGGAGAAGAGAATCTCAACTAGTTTTAGAGGAGAGAACCAACGATACCAAAAGACCAGGCTCAAAGATGGCTTGGTGAGGTATTGTAGTAGATTAAGGAGTAACTTGTTAGTATAAAGGATTCTGATGAAGATATGATGTTTTTGGAAGAATGGGTAGGAGGAGGTATAAGTGAAGAAAACCACAAAGAGTTTTCATACTCATATGAAGAAGAGGAGAAAATAAAATATCCATACATTAGTGGCATAAAGGAAAAGGAAATGCAACAAACCATGGATAGCAACAACAACAATTTTCAATGAAAGAAAGGAAAAGTCATGCAATAAAATATTGTTGAGATAAAAAAGGAAATCGTAATGGAAAAATATGAATTAGACAACAATGTTTTTGTTGTAAGGAAACAAAGGAAAATACATTAAAATTTATTAAACATACATGAGAGAATGTATGCTGAGAAAGAAGAAAATAAGAAAATTGAAATTCTTATGCAAAGGATGGATGACAATGGAAATTTCTATTCAAGACTAGATTGGATGATGAGATTGAAAAGTTGCAAAAACTTATGATGAAAGTTCCTAAGAGGAGACATACGGATGTAAGAAAGCCATCAAAAAACAATTGAAAAATTACTATACAATAGTGCATCAATAAGGTTATTGGAAAGCTACAAAACAATGTTTTGAAGCCTTAGAATTGGAAGATAACAATAACAAAAGAAATTGAACATGAGCATAAAGAAAGAACTGATCAACTACGTTACAAAGTTTTGGATCTAATAAGATTAGTTCATCAATGGCTTATGACGAGGATGTCATAATTTTTTATACCTTGTGAGTCTAATGCAGGAGCATGCCAACTTCCAGGACATCTTTGAAAAATCAAATCTTTTTGGGGATAGATCTCAGAAGGGGGTTTGAACATAGAGAAGGAATCCTAATTCCTTATTGTAAATAATTTTAGTTTCTTTAGTTATCATAGAAAGCATGAGAAATTTAAGGGTGATTTGTGGAGGGATTCTATGGAAAGCTTGAGTGATTTTAGGAATTAGAAAATTTGATTTGTAGAGTGATTTATGGAGTGATTTTAGCATCTAGAAAATATGAGATATTTCTAAGATGGCCAAATGAATGTAGAATCAGACTAGAAAGTAAATGGAAAGAAATGAGAATTTTATGAGTGCATGTGTATGTAAAAAATTGATTTAATGATATATAATTCCATTCATATGTTCATGAATTGTCATTTTTCAAATATACCATAATTCTAGTCTTTATGTGAAATCTAGAATTAGAAAAAATTCCAAGTCTGTGTGTAATATGAGGTTAAACTATAATATTTTGTTTGTGTAAAGTATGAAACTAATGATACATTTGTTTAATTATTTTTCATGCTGTAAAAAAATCTCGTATAAGGATTAAGAGAATTTAAATGAAGTGAACTAGATGAAGAATTCAATACATGCATAGATGTTGTGTGGGTTTTAATTGTAGCCATCTATGACATCCCAGAACATGTAGGAAAATGTACAATTATCCAACATTATATTTTAACAAACCCTATTTACAAGTCAATAATATCCATGGGAAAATGAAAGTGAATATCCATGGTTAATAAAGTTTTAAGTTTTGTGTACTTATTAATTAAGTTGTTAGACTGGTCAATTCAAACAAACTTGCATTCACATATTGAGTTGACTAGAGTCAATATGTTTAAAATACAAACTCCAAATAAATTTAAACTATAATTCATTTCACATGGACTTCACATGGACACCTGAGGAAAGAACATGTGTTAATCAGATCTAAGTTGTTGCTGTAAATTTGTTGGAGACCATACCTTTCTTAGATAGGTCAAAGGCATGCGAGTCAAGAATCAAATAAACTGTAAAGTTGACAGAGAAATCTCTATGATTTCCTGGCAGCACGGACTACCTTCGAAGTTGTGCTTCTCGTGACCTTCAATTTGGATGTTTTTTTACTAGATTCTCTAAGAATGTTCATCAAGACTCACAAATTTTCTTTTGAGTCCACATAACTCATCATGACTGCAACATTTGATTGATCTAGTAAAATGTCTCCGAGTACCTTCACATCGTGTCACTTGGTAATGTCATTTAGAGACCCTAACAGATCCTTGTTCTATTCTACAAAAATATAATCATAATTATTTTTTATAAAATCAACCACAGTTGGTTTATGTCTTAAAGGTGGTTGCAACATCTGATGCAATGTCAGAATTTGGAAGTTGTATATAACCCACACATTTTTTAATATTATGAGACTCCAAAACATACCTTGCAATACTTTGATGGCATCTATAGTCCCTCAACATTAAACCATAATGCAAAGTTATGTTTGTGAACATTCACATATCCTCTCAATATACTTCCTATAACTATTATAGCATAAATCATGTCATCAACAAGCATGATATGGCTGTTGGACTATATCATCACGTGCTTGGGTTGAATAACAACCAAGACGTTGCTTCATTGCCTATTGGCACATCGTGTTTATTCATTGTGTCAGAAGTGTGGGCACTCATCATGATTGTAGATTTGATAGAGGCGTGGCTCTAGTGTTTATATTATTTTATATGATCCTTCCCAATCCATGCGATCACTGTGTCCTATGGGTATGAATGTGATTTGTTCCAAACAAAATAATTGTTGCTTCTGATCGGAAAGTGATGGACACATACAAACTCAACTACAAAAACCACTAAACAAACACTCACTAGGAAAATCAATCATTCTTCTATCATAAGATGATTATTTATAGAGGATTGGTTATCATGATTCTCATATCTCCATGGGCCCTCCCCTAAGGGAGCCAAGCACATACAGATCCTGATACCAGCAAAGAAAATGGATGGGAATGCATAGCACAAAAGAATTAACATAAAATGATTTGTATATTATAAATGAAGACCAAAATACAAGCCACATAAATAATTCTTATGAGATCCAACAAATTCCAAACTAGGACATTACTTGTTGAGAAAATATATCAACGACCCAACCAACCAATAAACTAAATCTACTTATATAATAATGTAAGAATCATTTTCTAAGTAGAGGAACATGAATAAATAAATGTTACATTCACCTCCTGATTTCAAAGGTTAGAGGGAACCAAAGGAGTAGCCACAACTTTCTATGAATTCCCATAGTGAGGAAAATATCATATTTGAAGGTAATTAGGTTTTAGCACCAATTACGTTGTTTGTGGTAATAAATGAAAGCCATATTTCCGTATTGAGAGATACGAAATAATCCCTTAGGGTCGAGAAAGTACATTTTTCAAAGATCCTTTGTATGATCTACATTTTTCAAAGATCCTTTGTATGATATAGCACCATATGTGGACATGATGGGTCAGGATTGGAAACAACAAATTATTTATGATAATATTCCAAAACAAACATTGCTAGAATCTTACGAGGAATGGCAAGAATATCCTCCACCACCACCTGAGAGAGCTACAGGAAAATGAGTTCAATTAAATTACATTGATTCTATATTCATAGTCAAATATTGGATTACAACATAAGATAGGATGAAATTTACATAAATATCCTCCATTTATGACTGAAGAGTGAGGAGTATGCTTCGGAAAAGTATCCAAAATTCATCTCAAATATCACTCTCAGTGTTATCTAAGTTATCAAAGAGTATAATTAGGATATTGTCATAAAAATAATTAAAAAAAAAACTAATAAAAAATATATAGATATGGGTAGTAATGGAAAATAATAATCAAAATTTAATAAACCATTGGCTTATTACTTTTACTTCTAGTCCATTGGAAAATATTAAAGTGATATTCAATGGATATGATGGAAAGTCAGTAACCCAGTGATTGGCTTACTACATGGTGCTTAATATTTGCCAACAGTAGTGCAGAGGGATGTCTCCATCACTAGGACATTAAGATGGGAAAAAAATAGGAAACAATGCATAAAGTTATGTTTTTCAATTTGTGGTGAAGATGTAAGATCATCATAAAATGGGGAGGGAAAATAAAGCACATAAGATTAAATGTGAATGTGAGGAATTCATTGAATGTCCTAATTATTCTACTCCCTTAACTCATTTTTTTATCACCCAATAATACACATCATACTCCAAGCAATGCAACTCGATATATGTTGTGGAAAATATTTCCTTAACCCCACAATATGCATGATAGTCCATGTACTGGAACTTGATATATGTTGTGGAAAATACATCCTTCATACATGAAATGGATTGATTTGAAAGAATAAACTTGTAGTGATAGATATAGAGAAATTTGATTCAAATTCCACAAGACAATGATTTCAATGTACTATCCAAATAAATTATTGAGCTCAAAGGGTCATTCTACAGCCTAGTGAAATGTGTAACCCTATCCTTGAGCCAAGAGGTTTATTCTATAACCCAGTGTGATGTGTAACTCTATCCGTTCATCATCAAAGTTGAAATTTTTCTCATGTTGTCGCAAATATTAATTTAAAATATATATATATATATATATATATATATATATATATATATATATAAGTATTTAAATAGTGTAAGTTCATAAAAATATTTGCACATGAAGAAATTGGATCCCTCTCTACTCATGTTAGATCTGTATTTAAGATGGATCTATGTTGGTCTTAATTAGGTACAAAAGCTCAAACGTAAATGTGAGGAATTTGTTGGATGTCCTGATTTTTTCATCACCCCATAATATACGTCATACTCCATTTAGTGGAACTCTAGATATGTTGTGGAAAATATTTCCTTGACCCCATATTATGCACCATAGTCCATGTAATGGAACTTCAGTTATGGTGTGGATAGGATTTCCTTGACTCCATACTATGCACGATAGTCGATACAATGGAACTCGAGATATGTTGTGTGTTGTAATTAAAAGTGCACATAGTTACCAATAGTATAGACATCGATCAATCACATAACAAGGATAAGTAAAGATACATAGATAGAGTAATGGAGAACCGGTGAAATAACTCTGATATATTATCTCTTATTAGCCAAATCAAAATTGATACATCGATATAAAGATAGATATACATATCTTGTTGGGATAATTACAACAGTCTAACTATCCGACCAAATAATTTACCTAAACTGAAATTAGTTTACTCTTATGACATTTGTAATACAATGTATGTTTATCGACTCAACTTGAGCTAGTTGACTACGTCAACTAATTCCTCCAACATCTCCCCCACCCTAAAGTCCTTCTTTGTCTTGAAGAAGTGGATATTTGGAGTGATACAAAAAAGTTTAGAAAAATTCTAATAGAGACAATACTTATATAGTTTATGTCACCAACCTTTTAAGAGAGAAATTTTTAACACAAAACATATTACATTGAAAAAGTAAATCAAGATAGGACAACTAGTAATTCTTCGACGTGTATTTCTAAGGGTTTTGCTAGAACTTCTTGGAATGGATCTATCGATTAATTTACTACTTGGTCGACTTCAAATTCATGCAGTTTTTATTCTGAAGCTGCAACATATGTCAAAATACTTTGTATAAGAAACTGATGGGTGGGTCATCGCGGTTGTGGTGATCAAGAGCAAGATGACAACGATGGAGGCATGTTTGGAAATCCAGTTTGATAAATAACTGGAGTGAGTATCCGCAGGCGTTCATCAAATATTGACCATTCACACACTTCTAGTCTAGCCTTAACATTAGATTCTTTGAGATCTGACAGGTACTAGACATTTTCTTCGAGAGGTGTGTTTTCTTCTATCCTTTGGCTGAAGGGATTGACGTTGTCAATTCTCAAAATTTTCCTAAGTACTCATTGTAAAAATTATGATGTATTACTAGCTTTCAATTGTTCTTTGTTCCCTTCGTGATCCATTGGCACTCATTTTGCGTTAACTATTTGATAAATTTCCAAAACTTTCTTCAGTTTGTTGTCGAGTGATTTCTTCACCATGGGATGTGCAATTTGCCTTGAAGCGAAATCGCAAATGACCATATATTGCGCTATGATGCGAATATGATTGGATGTCGGGTAAGTAGGCTAGCTATTTAATATGGTCATGGGTTCAATGCCCCTGTCAAGTTTATATTCTAGAGTTTGTTTGGTCACTAAGAAATCATCGTGAGCCCTTTATAATATTTCTATAAATTTTAGATTTCCAGTAGCTGTTGGTATGACTTGAAGCGATGTCTCATGTGCATTAAGATGTTCATTTTGATCAACTTGTTGATGCACCAATTTTTGAATAGAAACGAGACAATCATCAACCTCCACTGGACTGTCGATATTGAGATTTTTTGCTTCCCGGTTTTGAGAAGCCAGCCAAGTCTCCCTTTCTCATTGTTGTTGTCATTAAAGCTTGTTGGTGTCCTTCCCATTTTACATCCACCTGTTAGTATATTTTAAGGATTTTTCTAAAACCTGGAATTTTGTTTATCACTAGTAAGTTTGATATCAACATACGTGTTATAAATATCAACACGTTCCTTTTTATCTTTAGTTTTACCTAGGCTTGTTGAAGCCAAATTTGAGGAGGTTGTGTCAGTCAAATCAGACTTTGAGTTTCATGGGTTATTGACTAGAACTTTAGTATTTTCTCATTGATGTTGGTTGATAAACACAATAGTCATTTGCAGATTGCAATCTCTGATTGTTTTGTCAAACTGAGTGTGCTCAAATAAATTTTGTAGCGAATTTTTTTTCGAATTATTTTGTGGGTTTTTTTTATCTGACGGATTCTACTCTGACTAATTATGTTCTTCTTCAATACGAGTTAGAGAGTTAACTAGCACATCATTTGTTAAATCAATTTCAGTCACTTTATTGTATGTATGTAGACAACTTGCTATGTTTAACTATGACTTATTTTGAAGTATCATTTTGTTATGTTGAGTGTTTCCATTCTGCTTATTGGAATAAGAAATATTTTTCACATGACTTTGATTTAGTGAATAATGATAAATATACTACATTTTCTGTTAAATATTATTTGCAAAAATTCGCTTAGCGCTTTCCATTGCATTCTAGATATCTGGTTGAATAGATGAAACTCTTGGTTTCTAAGTCTTTCTTACTGTTTTTTTGTTTACCTTCAGTTGTTGAATAAATTCATCAAGTTAATGTTATTGTTCAATATTATATAGAAAGATGTTTGAAAGTACCTTTTACCATTGTGTTGATTTGGAAGTGGTCGAGGTGGTGTTGGGTCCATGTATGAGTAGAATTTTGGGAGGGTTTTTGTAAAGTCACTAATAAATTGATTATAAAGGGTTATAAATACAATGTGGCCTATGAATCTTATTCTAATTCAACATTAGATAATGAGATAATAATATCTTGGGATGGGTCAAATTATTCAGGGGGAATAATGTATTTGGTATTGGATTTTCGATGTTATTCATTAAACACTTGGCCAATCAAAGGTTGGTAAGGGAGTTCTTAAGGGTCAACCTCTATTGAGTTTTTATACCTGGCTTTGGTGACATCTAGACATAACTAGATATGGGAATAGGGAGGTAAACCTAAAGGATGTGATGGGGAACTATCTATTTGTTGGATATGTTTTTAATGTGCATTAACCGATTCCTAAAAAGTTCATGGGGACCTAAGTATTGCAATTTCCCTAACTAGTTATGCGAAAATATATTAAAGTTATTCATAAGAGGCATGCATTTTTTTGTGAAGTCTTCTTGCCTAGTCGATGGGCTAGAATTCATAGCTAAACAAATTAGAAGAGAGGTTAAACAAATGGCTTTACCCATGTTTTGACAGTCTTCATAGTTGGCTTTGCCGACGTCTTCTACATGCTCCACCCAATTATATTCTTTGCCTTATTTTTCTATCTCACCAATTGCTTTGAGCATGGTCAATTTGGCGTCAGAGGCTCGACTAACAGTTGTGAGACGGTGAAACTATTACGCAAACCCATACTACTAGTGGGTCCTAAACCTAGATGATGATTAATCCTCTTGAATTCTTTCCTGATGCTCTGCCAGCAATTTTCATGAGCCATTTATTATAGCCAATTGTGCTAAAAACCTTTTCACCTTTGTATGGTAATCTTGTGATCAAATGAATGGCAGTCCCAAAAATTTATTGAGGTTGTGCAAGCCAAATATTTCCACTATGGTATTTTATAACTAAATAATTGGTGGCCTCTTCTTTCATTCCTTGAAAATATTCTACTAGTGGAGCATCGAAGATGTCCCAAATTCCCACTTTCTACAACAATTTAGATGGATAAGTCCACTGCTCATTCGGTCTAGCCCATCTGATAAAATATTCGAAGTGTTTATCCCAATAGGTTTCAACCACCTCTTCTTGCCTTATGGTGTACATGAAAACTTTTAATTTTGTTTTTCCCAAAAGGTCAATCCTTGTCTTGGTCCTCAGCACTCCTGTGATTTCATAATCTTCAAAACAGGCTTTGTGCTTCACCTTTGCAAAATCGTTTTTAAATTCTACAGTTCAAAGGAAATCCAATAGCTCAAAATCATAGATCAATGGATTTGGAATGTCTAGGATATTGACAAGGTTACATGAAGCATTAAACGATGTTTTTGGAAATATTTTGGTTAAGTCAACGGCTTCATAATTCTTTATAGAAGTGGAATTAATTGCGCCATTATTTTCAGTTGGTTACACTTCCTCAAAATGTCTCGTCGATTTTTGATTTGATCATTGAACATAGCTCGGTTTGTGCATGTCACATGATCACCACATTATTTGTTGGGTGGTGAATACTTGTGGGGTGGTTTGAGTTGATATTTGTTGTGAATATGATAGTGATTGGATAAGTGAAGTTGGTGACATGTCATGATTAGATAGATGCACTTGAGTGCTCTGATTTTTAAATCCAATTTTTTGTCTTTTGTGTGATGCATTGTCAAACTCACACATCGAGAGTTTAATACCAACTGATTTTCTGAACCTCCCTTCTAATGGTTGGTCAAAGACTATGTCTTGAGCTTCTATCGTGTTGAACTGTATTTTGCAACTTTGTCGCATTCAATGATTTTTGCTTGGTTTGAGTCAACATGTATCGTTTTGGCTTGCTTTATTATTTGAGACATAACTTTTATAATGGTTTCAAAATTTCTCTCTGTGCTCTAGCCATCACTTTTCTTTGGATTGGTATCACTACATGTTTTGTTTTACTCTACTTTTTATAATATTACACAGGTTGAGCTCTTATTCCATGTTGCCATTGTGTCTTGATTCTTGATTTTTTCTTTCTCTTCCTTTATTGGATCTCCAACTGTTACGCTAGTTATTTTTATTGCTAATTTATAAATACTTTTTGTAAATAATTTGATAATTTTAACTTAAGAAATAAAAATTACTAATATTACAAATTATTAGTAAATTAGCCTACCACAAAGTAGTCCTGGAGCTAACCTACACTAAATTTTATTAAGAGATATATCTTTTAAGGCAGGAACCATTAACAAGTGACTTGAAAAGGTGTCCTTATATTTTCTTCAATGGAACAGATCCCAAAGGTTATATTTCTTCAATGGCAAAGGGTCCCAACCATGCAATTTCTAGTTTCCTTGGATTTCCCTTCACTCGACTATCACACAATAAGACTGTCACCAAATTGAAATATTTTAGTTTGTAGGTTTATGTCATGCCATGTTTTTATTATTCTATACTAATTCGCTAATGGTAGAGTGTGTGGAGTCATTGTTCTTCTAGTTGATGCAATTGTTTGAGTCAATATATCTGTAGTTTTGTATTATATTTTAGTATTGTTGATAGACTTTGTGCATTCTCCAAACAATGAAATGGTATGAATGCTTCTTGTTCGTACCCAATTTTAAAAGGTGGCGATACGTCGACTTCTTGTACGTTCTGTGTTATGCCCATAAAATGGTTGGAACCTTGTCATCCCAGTTGTCTCTAACTATTTTACAAATATTTTTTAATGCTTTATGTCGTATTTTGTTAAAATATTCGACAACACCATTTGCTTGTGGGTGGTAAGTGGTATTTTTCCTATGTTCAATCAGAAATTTATTCATTAATATTTGGATTATAAAATTGACAGAATTTGTCCCCTTATCTTTGATAATGATCATAGGATAGTCGAATCGTGTTATTATATTTTTGTATATGAATTTTCTTGCTACTTATTTGGTACATGACTTGACTGGTTCTGCTTGTACCCATTTCATCAAGTATTATACTATTGTTATGATATACTTATCTTTTGTTCATTTGGCTCTTTCCGGAAATGGGTTCACAAAGGTAGTCACCTATATCTCAAAAGGTAGTGATGGAACAATTGAATGTAGTGGCATATGATGTTTCCACAATGGCCATCCAGATCTTGGGCATATGTAACATTCTTGTACATGTTGTCAGTAGTCTAAAAATAGCGTTGGCCACCATAATCTTTCTTCCAATATTTTTTGTGAAGTCGTTTCACCCTAGAAATGACATCCGTCTCCCCCTCTGCATGATTAGTTGATAAATTCTTCTCTTTCTTGTTCCAAGATGCATCTATGAAGTACCTCATCAATACAAAGCTTATATAATTGTTCGTTTATTAATGAAAATCATTTTCTTTAATTGTAAGGGTTTTTTTTCTTCTTTTCAGATAGTACCTGAGGTGCCTTACTAGTATGCAAAAATTATGTTATTTCAGCGAGCTATTAAGGGACTACTTCAACTCTGAATAAGTGCATATGTAGAAGATCATCATCAATATTGGTTTGTTCCTCTCCATATGCTAAACAGGATAAGTGGTGAGGACTGATGTAGTTTTTTCTTGGTCAAACTATGAATTCAAATTCAAATTCTTGAAATAGTAATAACCATCGAAAAATGTACCCTTAATGAATTGGTTTGTTTACGAGGTATTTTAATGCTTGATTATTTGTGTAGAATATGAATGGGTTCGCAAGAAGGTAGTATCAAAACTTCTCGAAGGAAAAAATCATTGCTACAACTACCTGTTCAGTTGTTGAATAATTTCTTTCAACTTTATTTAGTGTTCGACTAGCATAAGCATTTGGATGATTTGTCAATTCGTCATCGGGTTGCACCAAAACTACTCTAACTACCATTTGATGTGTCAAAATGTACTTGAAATTGTTTTGACCAGTTAGGAAACTTAAGGATGGGTGCTTCGACCAGTTTCCTTTTTAGCAATTGAAATGGCTTGTCACACTTGTTAGACCAAATAAATGGAACATATTTCTTTCCAAGCTCATCTATTACAAATTTAATTTCAGAGTGATTCTTAATGAATAATTTGTAGTAGCCAATGTGTCCCAAAAATATTTTAATTTTTTTATTTATTGATAGGGTCTTCAAATCTAAGATTACCATAATATTTTCCATATCAACTTTAATCCCTTCCTTTGAGACTACATGGCCCAATATTATTGTAATTGGTGTTGCAAAGATACACTTTTCAATATTCAAAGATAGACGGATCTGTCAACATCTTTCAAGCAATAATCTTAACCATTGGATGTGACATTATGTAGTGTGTAGACTGTATAATCATCAAAATAAACTGCCATTGTTTAGAAATATATTCTTGAAAGCTTTAACGATGATTCTTGAAAATACATTTAGTGAATTTTTCAATCCAAAAAGAATTACCCAGTAGATGAAAGAACCAAACTTATTAACAAACATTATTTTCTATCTATCTTCTTTCACAATAGGTAATTGATTGTACCTTGTGAAACCATCCATGAACGAGTAGCAATCATTCCCTACAAATTCATTTGTAATTTCATCAGCAAATGGAGTAGGGCATGGATTAGTAATTGTTAATTTGTTTAACCCACGGTAGTCAACACAAGTATATAATCTAGTTAGGTCATTATTTTTAGATTGCATGACCATGGGACTTGCCCATTTTGATGTTTCTATTGTGTAGATGATGTCAATAGCAAACATCTCCTCAATTTCTTTTTTGAAAATAGGTTTATACTTGTGAGCAAGCTTGTACGGCCTCTTTTTTATCAGATTTTCTCCCAAAAAGAGGTTAATTTTCATTTCCCCCATTTCTTTGACAATTCCCATCAGATCCTTGTAATCGCAGGTGAATACATCATGACATTCTTTGATTAAGTCAATGAATTCTACAATCTAGTTGTCTGACCACTAATCACCAAGTTGGGAAATCTTTGGTTGGTCATTCTTTGATATGTCGACTTCAGGTATTTTTATTTACACATCCATCCAGTCTAGTGATTTTGATTCATCAAGAGTTTTCTCCCCAAATTTTAAGCTTTGATAAGTTGATGGAAAATCTAATTTATCTTGTTTCTCAATATCTTGTTTGTCATGTTTGTATACTGATTGTAATCTTTTATGATTATCTGGGTAAATTTTCTTCAAACAAAAAAAATTGACCAATGATATGTGTTTCTTCCATTTTTTTTGTAGCTAGCCATTTTTTATTATCATGTGCATGACACATAATTGCAGGCGGATGAAACATCGACTGCTACTTTCTGATGATTGGATGGTTATTCTTTTATGAATTCCTTGATTTTTTGAACTGCATCATTTAATTCTCATTGTTTTGGTTTGAATACAAATTCCTTGATGAAATTTTGTCTTAGCTATTTCCACTTCAATGATTGTCCTTGTGCTTCTTCTATTTTTACCATTTATTTGGTAAGTCATCTAAAATGTTTAGGAACATATTAGGCCAAACTTGTTTATCTCTATAATTAATCCTTCTCCATTCTAACTCATAGTTTTGAATGTGCATAACAGGGTCCTGTAAAACGCTAAAAAAGAATATATTTGCTTGTGCATAACTTTTTCCCCTCCAAAATTTTCGATGACATATGTCATTGTGGTTGTCCATGTTTGAAGTCAAGATAAATGGGTATCCCACCATCTCGCTACTTCACCCATAAAATCTTTGTAGTAAGCTTTACATTCTTCCATTTTCACCAATATATTTTGTTACATGTTCTATATGGTTAACAGGTAATTCCCATTCTTTAAAGTGAATCGTGGTTCCAGGATCATGCATTAAGTTACTTAGAAGTAGAGATGGAATTTTGTGAAAATATTTTTCTCTTAGAATAGGTAATTCCTTGATGGAGTAGAATGGTTGGATCCTTGATGTCGTAATGGATTACATTGTTCATTATTATTTAGCTCTAGATTCATGGTTCTCAATTTTCCATTCATAGTTCTCCGTGTTAGATTTCTATCCAATGGACATAGGTGAACCTGTAAAAATTTCACCAAAAGAATTTTGTTCAACATTATCATGATATTGATGAAGTACTTAGTAAAGTCTTCTTATTTCTGTTTCTTCATAAAAATCTTCGACCCAAGTCTTTCCTTCCTCAGTATCTAGAGGAACAACAATTTTCTTCTTGTTTCCTTTGAGCTTGATCCTATATTTCTCCGTGGATATTGTTCCTTTCATTTTGCATCCCCAAGGTCAATTGATTAGTGCAAGGTATGTGATTATTCCATCGATGAGAGATATGACCTCAAAATCAGTTGTAGTTAGGATTCCCAAAATTGAAGTTTGTAATTCCCTTAATGTCCTGATAGGTTCAATAAATATATGATCAACAAGTTTAAGGTAATTGGTTGTCCTATGCAAATTTGGTCGTCCCAAATTGATCCATGTTTCTCATCAGAGGATATTTACTTGTGAACCAAAATTGACAACAACTCTTCTAACCATGTACCCGTTTATTTCTAAGTCGACTTATGGGTTGTGCTCTTCCATTTGTTTCCCTTAAGAGGGTTGCTAAACATTTCTTTTGTAATGTTTTCATTATAATGTTTTAGCATATTTGAGAGTTCTACCAAGCAACAAATGGAATTCTCCTACTTTAGAAGTTCTAGAAATTCTTCCAAATTGAAATCCTTACATAGTATTTGTTGATATGTTTCCTTCATAAATAATTCCACTGCTCATGAGATTGTGTCTTTCAGTTCCTACATATCTAGATATTTAGTCATGTTTTTTATTAGTCAAATAACTTGGCTATTTTGATTACTATTGTCTTTTCTAGATCCTAACCTTGTAAATACTTGAATATTTTTGGAATTCATAATTTATTGTTTTCGAACGATCTATAGTAAATTAATAATTCTCTTATTTAAAACATTCTCAATAATCTTGGAGAAATAATCCAAGGAGTGATTCCCCAATCCACACATGTTGCAGAAGCATGAATTAGTATTATTCTTTAAAGGATAGAATGCAGCTACGTGCCCCTCTTTCAATAGTTATAACAATAGAATAGCTCTCGACTTTGACCACAATCACAACCTTTTCCATTGTAGCCCCCTCATTGACCACCATAACCTACTTGACCAATTCCTCATCCACCATATGATGGTAGTTTGTTAAACTTATTCATGGTTTTTGTATGATAAAAAATATGATAATTTGGTTTATTTTTTCCATTAAGTGGGCATTCCTATGTGGAGTGCATATTATCTTCACAAATGACACACCATTTAAGTTTATAATATCAAATATTATATTTATGGAATTTGGTTGTGTGATTTGAAGTTATCTAAAAGATATCACAATATACATCAGACTATACTCATTGGACATCCTTATCAAAATAATCTACATATTTACAATTGTCTTTAGTATGTCCTTCCATACGACATTCGGTGCACCATAAGTCATTCTTTTGAAGTGTCAATGCTAGAAAATAATTTTGTAGTTGTTCAAGATTGTCTTCACTTTTGTTTTTAGTTGGTGATATAATCAATTGGCCTTCATCATATTTTTTGTTACATTGTGCTAGCTTAAGTGCTTCATCACAAGTTGCAACTTCATGCATTCAGAGTGGACCATAGATATTATAGTGCAGACTAGCCACATACCATGGCACTAAGATACTTTCATCGATAGCTTATGGAATCTAGCTCACTAAACCTTTAAATCTTTTATTGTATTCTCATACTAATTCATTTGGTCATTGTTTAATTTCTTCTAATTTTTGTGTTGCCAAGTGTCTGACATCTTGGGCCTTTAAGAATGTGAGGAAGCTCTTCTTTATTTCATTTTTTTATTTCAATTTCTTCTCCATAAGATTTTTGAACCACATCAAAGCATGTTTCCTCAAGGCTACAACAAATTGCGCCATTTTTTTATCTTCATTACTAATATCATTGGCAAACCAGAAAAATTCACAGAGGAACTAGTGTTTTTTCAAATCCTCGTCACTCTCATAGAGGGGTATATGGTTCAATCCAATTTTATTTGTCTGGGGTGTCAATGTTATGGATGTTAGAATGTTTTTTAGTTGGTCGTTTCCAGTAGGATCAATGGTTGGTCAATTTTTGTAATGCATGCTATTTTCTTCTTTATTGACAATGCCATTTGAAACTAATTTGTTGGTTTTTCACGCTCTATATATATTCCATAAACCGACTCACTCAGGCTTGTAACTCTACGTTGACTGGTTTTATTCTTTCAACTTCCTCGATTGAGATTCCAAAGTTGGAGAAGTACTTGTTCTATTTCATTATTATTAATATTCAGTTGGTTTTCATCATGATTTTTAATCTATTCTTCTTAATTATGCTACACTATATGTATGTCTGAATAATTCCATGATGTTTGTTGAAGGAATTCTTAAACAATGGGACTTGATATTGATATAGTCAGAATTCATTGTATCATTAGACTAGAGTCATCAATATCCGTAATGTCTAGTTTCTCTCTAGGGCTTATAAGTAGACCATTATTCTCTATAAGAGTGGGTAGTGCTATGCCTCTCAGCTTGTCTAAGGAGTCTCGTGCATCTTCACTCTCATGCTCATGATTCTTCATTCTCTTCCTCTGGTATATTTGTTCTCATCGTTGTTCCCTCTTGTCCCTTGCTATTTTCTATATATCGGTAGATTGCTTGTATTAGGTTTCTATTTTGTCAGCTACTTTCTTATTCTTTCTTTCTAAAAATCTACCTTATTCTTTCCATATTTGCGATTTATAGGTATATTTCCAACTATAATATTTTTATCCCTTTTTCACTTTAATTCTAAAAATATGTTACCTGCCTCATACTGATGTGATTTTGTGTCAATTCACAGGTAAATACCCAAAAATCATGTTTATTTCCTTAAAAAGTAATCTCATGCTATTTTTATCTCATTACACTGGGTGTCAAGGAAGTTTTTCCAGTCGGTTTACTCCTTTCGGCAGCACATATTGACTAAATTCTACAACAGAGGTTGGTACTCAACAATATGTCCTACACCCTTTTTAAGAAGAAACTTATGCAAAAGGGTAGGAATTGTGGATAAGAAGTTGTCATGCAATTCGTAAAAAAATATGAATTTAATGCGTTCGAGGGAAATTCAATCTTCTATTCATTTTTCTTCACAAAAGTCATCTAGAATCGACTTAAACCACTCATGTAGACTTGTTTGACTCGCATTTGATATTTTGAATAGAAGTCAGGCACCATTTTCATTCTGAGGTTTTTTTCATCAGCGACTCAATCATGGAATTTCTTAATGTCCATTGGGGCACCTTCAATGAATCACTTGTGCACTTGTGTAAAGAAGTTGTTTCTAACTTCTACTATTATTAGTCAATTTCTCCATGCATAGTTCTTTAGGTAGTTATTGATTTTTGTCTCCCACCATATATGTATCTCCTCCAATGTTAACATTTATGCTTGAATACTTTGTGACTCAAGTTATAACTACCAACAACATAACCAATGTTGTAATCTAGGGAAAAGTGCACATAGTTACCAATGGTACAGACATCTATCAATCACATAATAAGCATACGTAAAGATGCAAAGATACAGTAATGAAGCTATATATATATATAGCTTTTCGGGACAGTTACAATAATCTAATTGTTTGAACAAACAATTTAACTAAACCGACATTAGTTTACTCTAATGACATTTTTCATTAAAATATATGTTTATCAACTCAATTTGAGCTAGTTGGCTAGGTTGAATAGCTCATCCAATAATGTGAAAAAAACTTCCTTGATGTAGGAAAGAGATTGATAGCAAAGAATACGTTTTCATGGAAGATATAAAGACTTTTTTTTTATCCTAAAGGAACTCAGTATCCCACCTGACACCTAACTACTAGTAAACCTCTAAGAGTTTACCAGTCCTATCTCCCTTCCCAAGAATTGGGTCACTTTAGGGGGGTTTGAACCTCGGTCTGCTTTGTTTCAACAATTTCATAGATTTAGAATTAACCAATTGAACTACCCCATGAAAAATATAAAGATATTTGATTTAAAACACATGAGACAATGATTTCACTGTGCCATGTAGAGAAATTATCTTAATAATGAAGTGAGATATTATTACCAAAATTATAAGTTTAATTCATTGAAATTTAAAACTATTTAATAAAATAAAACCTACACAAAGTATTTTCTTGAAAATACAATATATAAAACATAAATTACCTTGTGACAAAGCATACATGATCCAAAGTGACATATAAATCAAGGAGAAAAATTTTGATAGTTTTGAGTTTCACGCGTAAAGTTCAAAGAGCCACAAGACACAAATTTTGGCAAAAGGAGCATTGCATTAGTTGTAGCTTCTTAGCACAAGGAAAAGGCTCACAAACTAAGACAATATTTTGAGAATGTAGATTATACAACGGGAAGAATTTGTGAAGACATTACAAGGATATATATGATTTCTTTAAGATTTCAAAGGAAAGTCTTGACACCTCCTTAAATGCATCAAGGGGATTCATAATCAACAACTCTACTCAATACCTACTAGATTAAGCGGATGACACCGCTACCAAATAAAATAAAAGTTGCAAGTTATACACTCCAACATCAATGGATTTAATTTGAGTTCTCTGTATGTGTGTGCTATATTGGATAGATCTTTCTCTTCTTTAGGTTTTGATTTTCATGCGATTAAAAGGTAAAATATTGAAGAACCAGTTGCAGAAATTGGGTTGGAGGTATTCTATGCAATGGTAAACAACAATTTGCATTACTGTGATTTGGCAATGGATCCGAGTAGTAGTACGAAGCAAACCTTTTGCTAAACAAGTTAATTTCGAAGATAATTGCAAAGGCTTTCTTGAAGGAGTAAATGAAGTGTTTCATCAAACAATGAGCACAATATTTGAGAATATTTTTGGTTAAGTATTTGCTTACAAATTCCTGCAAAATGAGTCTGGTATGAAAGAACTATAGCAAGTGAAATATTACTTGTCCAAATGCAAAGTGATTTCATTTGGGAAGCATTATACTAAAAAATCTGCAAAATTTTATTTCAAAAGAAATTTGAATGCATAGATATAGCTATTGTGAACCCATAATGTATCATTACATACGAAACAAAGTAATGTTTCTTCCAGTAGCAAAAGTTGGAGGAAAATATGCCAAATGCAACTTGCCAAACTTCCCATCTTTTTGTGGCCTTTGACAATACACATCTTCTTAAACATTCATATCATGCACAAACTCTTAATTATTGTACCATTCACAATGACCACAATCTCTCAAAAGGATAAACTTTGTTTCCAGGCATAGCTACTTCGGACCGCAATCAAATTTTTAATAACAATGATAATGAGCCCAACAAGCTTACGAATTTTTTTGTAACAACAATAAAAGGTATACAATGGAATAATTGGTACACACACTGAGGAACTACCCTCAAATGCTATTAACATAGCTGTACAGAGTTCCAAAGTTTTTGCTACAACTAAAATCTATCCCGTTGATTCAAATAATGGATGTTGCTAATAACATGAATGCATCCATAGCAATGCACATTCAATACCATTGATTCTGATAACTAATGTTGTTATGAACACAAATGAATTCGTAACAATGTGTGAAATTTCATGTAAATTTGATTTACACGAAAAAGAATAAACAAAATTTGCAACAAAAAAGGAAAGAAATTGATAAAGAAAATAATTGTTGAATTCTATTTATGTGAAAAAAAAAAAAAATGAGAGAATAAAATTCAATGCAGTATATTCTATATATCTAAACTATTATAATAGCGAATTTAGATAGATATGAACATGCACTAAAAGAACTGACTCCTAGTCGTAGTTAACTAGCCATGAGTCATAAATTAATTGTCTCACACATTTGGATATTAGTATAACCCATGCATTCTCTTGTGGAGTTATCTCTTGGTGATAATAGTGAATTTTCCATGCATGAATCCACTCATTATTCTGACTAAAGTACAATTAAGTACATGTTATCTCCAGTATCCCCCCTGAAGCACTACTCAAGAGAACAAAATGAATGGGTCCTAGAAAAAGGTCAGGTAATGTACCCATTTTATAATGCATCTGAGTAACATAGAAAAATTGCAAGAAGTGGAAAGAGAGAAAACTAGATGGGAACAAAATTCTCCCCTCAAAATACAATACCAAAAATGAAATACAACTTTTAGATAGTTGTGTCTTTCACCCTAAGCTGGTCTCATAGAAAGTGAAACTTCAAGACTATGGATTTTTTTCATGAAGATGTTAACAATTTGTTCAGAAGTAGTGCAACACTTCAAGTTGATGATCCAATCATATACAATTCCCATATGTAGCGCATTCATATCTCGATATCATCTGTTTATTGGTGCTACATTGGAACTCTACAAAAGTTTAGTATACTTTGATTTTCGCACATGATGACAGTCACATGGTGAGACATGATACCAAGCTCAATGAGGAACTTCTACAACCATATGGCCTAAATGAAAATGTTGATTGCACCTTTTTATTTGGCCTATGCTAATATTAAAGAAATCATGGATTTCTTTTTGTGTGACCAACAAATGTGGTTGGAACCCAAAGTGAGAACATATCCTCAAGTGGACTTGTTATCAATGTTATCACCAAACCAATATAAATTGATATAGCTAATGATATCCAAAGTACATATTGCTACGTAATGAATCCCAAAGATGGTGGTTCCTTGGACATATCTATGTATTCTCTTGGGAGACTTCTAATGCATGTCATGCTGCTCTTGCATGTATCTGGAAATTATGCCTATTGCATATGAGAGATCTAGATAAGAGTGAGTAAGATAGAAGAGATTCCCCACAAGCTATATATACATGGCACAATCAACCAAAAATGTATCATTTCCATCCTAAATCCATAGCACCAATAAGAAAAGTGTATTTTTTGGCTTGCAGTTAACCATGTGAAAGCAAACTAAGAGATTGCTCACATAGTTTGATTTAGCAATTTTGGTCCCTAGATCATTTTGGTTAATTTCTAGTCCAAGGAAGAAGTATAATAGATCTGTATATGTGATAGAAAACCTATCATGCAAAGCATTTTTTACTCTACCAATGATTAAGGTTGAACTACTTATGATTATTAAATCATCTACTAGATCATTATGAGCAACAAAGAGTCATATGTTTTTAACATATAAACATTTGGATCATAGTTACATTGAAGAAAGTGTCTGGGTAGTAAAGAGGAATATGATTTAACATACCTTTTTCTAAGTGCTTGCCTGAGGCCATTGAGAGACTTCCTGAGTTGGAAAACTAAAGATGATTTTTTAGATACCCTTGTGGTTGCTCCATGTAAATTTCCTCTTTGAGATCACCATGAATAAATGCATTCCTCACATCCATGTAGTGAACCAACTACCTTGTTGTTGCAATAACAAGAGTAATTAAATAAATGCCATTTTATCCACTAGAGAAAATTCACCATAGTCGAGACGATGAACCTATTGAAATGCTTCATCCACCAATCATGCTTTATATCTTCTTACAAGTCCATTTGTTGCTCTATTTTTCCTTTAGACCCACATGCATTTTACAAACTTATGATATGAAGGAAGTAGAACAAAGTCCCAAGTTTGGTTCTCAATGAGGAAGTTTCACTCCTTGTGTATAGTTACTTTCAAGAAATGATTTCCTGCAACTTTTTATAAGTTTAAAGGTCATACGCTAGAACTGTGTAGTGATGCATGGGAGTAACTAGTTATATAGATGTGAGTGCATGATATGCTTCTTCAAATTGATATCTTGTGGTAGGATCACCCAAGAGATAATTCGTGACATGCCACTTTTGTACCAAAGTGGTCGGGAATATGAACACATAAATTCCCATGACCTTCTAAATTAGCTTTGGAACTCAAATATGAGATTTTATATGAATAACATAACACGTCATCTTTTACTTCCACTAAAGGAGGAAACACGAAACCTTCTACATTTTCTTCCTTAGAGGCATGAAAGGGACTTTCTTTAAAGTAGACACTCCTCTCAATTAAGAGCTTTTCTGTTGAAATATCTAGTGGTGTGTATCTATTTACACCATTTTGATATCCAAAAAAGGTTCAATCATTGTTTTGACGCTCTAAATCCTTCCTATTTTTTGAAGGAATGCGGGTCCATGTGTGAGATCCATAAGTGTGAAAATGTGGTACTTCTGGTTGCATGCCACTCCAAGCTTCAAAAAGTGTTTTTCCTATAACAGATTTGTGAGGATATTTATTTTTTATGTACACAGTGTAGTTATTTCCTTAGCACATAATTTAAAGGGAAGGGAGATTGCATGCAACATGCAACCAACCATCTCTTTCAAGGATATATTATTCCTCTCGGTTACCTCATTCTACTGCAGAGTATACAGATATGTGTGCTACAATGTATTCCTATTTGAACATAAAAATGTTGGACATCCTTGTTGACATACCCCGTTCCATTATTTATATGGAGTATCTTAATCATTTTTCCAAACTGCTTATGTATAAGAACTTTGAAACTTTTCAGATGCTCAAACACTCCAAATTTAAGTTTAATGAAGTCCATTGATGTGTATCTTGTTCAATCGACTATGAATGGGAGTACATATATTCCTTTACTCATGGAAGGATTTGAAAAATTTCCCATAATATCACTTTGACCAAGCTCTAAGGGACACAACACCCTCATTTCCTTCCTCATTTCCAAAATTTTCTTATGGATGTTTTCCAAGAGCACAACCTTCACAAAGTCTATTAGAAAGTTCTATGGTGGGAAAGCCTTTCACCATCTCCATCTCACTAAGATATTGCATGTATCTAAAATTTATGTGTTCAAACCCTTCATACCAATTTTTCTTTCATCATTTACACGTGTCAGTAGTAAAGTGGAATCTAATTGAGGAAGAAATTCATAAAAAATATTTAGATGAGACTAATGATTTACCTCACCAACTGCAATTTTGGAGTTATGTTACATGCAATATATGCTCATCAAATTTGGGTTGAATTCAACTCTCCTTTCGGTGCTAGTCTGTGTCATTTGATACACAGAGAGAGGATTTACTGAAAGCTTTAGAATATGCAAGATATTCTTAAAACTTCCCACTCCAACATCTACCTTCTTTTGTCTAGTTTCCTATACTAGAGAATCAACTCCCATGAGCATAGGAGGATCAACATATGGTTTTAAAGATGAGAGAACATATTTTGTAGCTACCATGTGATGCAAAGCTCCAAAATCTCTATTCCATGCATCAAAAGAAGAATGAATATAAATTAATTCTTGCACATTCCCTCTTGTTTCAGGTGTGTAAATGCCCTCATGAAAATTCCATGTAATAAAAGCTAATAAAGGAAAAAATAACAACCATGGTTGATGGGACACTTATTCCAAGAAGAATGTTGGGAAAGACATCCTAGTGGGTGTTGATTTGGTTTATTATGGTTGAGGAAATTGGAAAAGGTAATGGATAAGGCTTTGGAAAGGCAAAATGACATTTTGGCACAATTATTTATGAAAATAATGGAAATTAGGAGAAAAGGGAGGTGAAAGGTGACATGGTGCATGTGAGGAGGAAATTGAACGAAAATAATGGAAAATGAAGAAAATAGAGGCCTCATTCATAAAACGGCTTCTAAGGATCCATTGGTAACCTTTTGTCAGTTGAGATTTGAAGCTCTTTCATTATTCTCTCTCTCTTTCTCACTCTTTGACACGAGTTTTCTTGGAGCATTTCAACATTAGAGTGAGAAAAGAAAATAAGGCAAGAGGAAGCAAATATCAAGTAGGGAAAGGTAGGATCAAGTAGCTACAACAAGATTCATTGCAGGTATCAATTTGCATGTATATTTTACTTAGTATATTTGGCATGCATAGTATTGCATGTGCTTCTTTCCTACCATGGCATAGGTTTTTTCAGGTGTATCATTGTTTTCAGCCTAGATTTTCCATTTCCGTATAGCCATGGTGTGATGGGGTTCTAATTTTTTGGTTGAGTTGGATTTCCATATGGATTCAAATATGAGTGGAGTGGTGTTATAGCAGCTACAAACACCCTCCAAAATTTTTCCTTAGTGTGTTTTGGAGCCTCCCTACCAACCTTTCACAACACCTTGTCTTGCTTCATCAAGTACTCAAGCTTCCGTGTTTTCCTCGCACAAAGGCAGCCTGAGTAGCTTCCCCTTGAAAATTTCACATTTCTGGAGGGCACCCAACCTTCCCTCAATAAATTATGTAATCTTCTTTACCAGCATGTTGGTTGGCAGGATTGCGTAATCTTGCCAACCAACACTCCCGATAGGATTTGCATAAATTTCCCCAGTAAGGCTATTCAGCCCAAGATTTTCACAAATCTGGGCAGCATTTAGCTCCTCTAGCAAACATTGTGCAATGCTCTTGGATAGTCAACCCAGCTCCCAAGTAGGAATGCACATTTTTCCCAAGTAGTTGAGCAACTAGATGCATGAACAATCTGGTTGACTAGTTCCACCCAAGACCGAGGAAACTTGAATTGCACGCATGCATGACTTTCTCTTTCCAGAATAGCAAGAGACAACATGAAAAAGGCATCCCATGATTCAGGGAACTATTTTTAGCAATCAGGGGTTACATGCAAAGTCATTTTAGAAGTTTCCCTCCAAGTGTCACTTTTTCCTAGATTTGTGGCATGCACATCATGAGACCAAAAATATTTATTCGACATATCACAACTCATTCATTCACATTGATCTTGGAGCTTTGATATCCCACAACTCATCCAGGACTCTTCGACACATTCAACTCAATTATTCATGGGTAAGTGGCCCCAACTTGTCTTTTTCAGCATTTTTGTCGCTTTTTGTGCATTCACTTGTATGAGTGTTGTTTTCTTGATTTCTTTAAATTCTTGCTATCATTTACATGTATAAAAGCTTGTCCTAGCTCTATTTCAGTTTTTGTTGCTATCTCACTATTGTCGCATGCATGAAAATGTTTTGCATGGACGTTTGCCGAACTAGCGAATTGCCTCACCCACATGCATGTTGCTCTGTTTGCTAAATCTTTCATTCATGTTTTGCATGCATTGTCAATCACTTCAACCATCACTTAGTGTCGCCATGCATTTACTCACTTAATTTCTTTCATCTGCCCGTTAGTGAGTCGGGCCAACCTTAGCGCGGGCTCTGTCTTCACCAAGGCTGCATTGCGCAATCTGGGGAAGGAAGGATCACCTTCCTCCCTAGAAATACACAATCCCAGCAGCCATATGCCTAACTGGATTGCGCATTTCACTGATCCAGTAGCCATTCCTAACTCCTAGACAACCTAGACTGCCTTTTGTGCAGTTCTAGCAGCTAGTCACCTAGCCTCCCAGTAAAATTTGCATAACCTTTCTCATTAGTTTCCGAGGTATGTGTTGTGTCTTTCCCCAGATTTACTTTGTTTCCACCGACATATTTCTTTCCATGCATGTTAGTTGTTTCTAGTTATCAGGTTTTCATCTGTCCCAATGGCTTCCAAGAGAAGAGGATAAGTGGACACTGATGGAGTTGCAGCTGGAACAACAGTTGAGCAAGTTTCCTCTAGTCTATCGATCTATGAATATAGGAAGTTGTATCTTGACAAGGACATCAAATTGAAGTGGTAGGAGGATAATGAAACATTCGCAGAAAGTTTTACGAAAGACCTCGAAGACTTTCAAGTGTACATGAACATTCACAAGTCTGGCTTGTACCGGATTCCATGGAAACACCTCGCGTTCCCATGCGTGGACATGATTCACTCGATCTTCTCTCACATTGACCCCGAGACGATGACCTTGAGTAGTGTCAGTGGGACGAAACTTTCAACCTTCTGGGCACGAGATTATGATGAGATGTATCAAATGTCAGCACTCACGACTGTCACAAGACCTCCATTCAGCTTACCTAGTAGCAGAGGTAACTCCAGAGACATTCTAAAGGATTGGGTAAATGAGCCAGCTCATTTCAGGATGACACCCAACCTGATCTACAAGACAAAGATATTGAGGAGGGCATACCAATACTTGGTCATATTCACATGTCAACTGAGTGGCTAGCACTGAAACCTTTTCTCAGAGTTGGGTGATCGCATTAGACCAATTGGCTAGAGAAGGAAGACCATGCAACTGGTCCGACATACTGGCTCATCAGCTGAAGGAACAAGTCACGAAGGCTTGACAGTCACTTGAGAGTATGCATGCAGAGATTTATATGTCCACCTACATCCTAGATGTAGTCTGTGCCCGACATGAGTTCTCGGGTTTGGAGTGGGCATGGTCACTGGTGGACACTATTGTGAACACATATTTCAAGTCATTGTCTGAATGCAGCTTGAGGGGAGTAATCATATGGATTTGTGAGCATTTTGTCACCCTAGTATACAGGTTCATATTCGAACGAGATCCACCCTACATGTCAAAGGAAGAAATGGAGGTGTTGTTAGGCTTTGCAGATTGGTATGCCTCATCATTGGACACTTTCATTCGAATGTTCAGTACAGAGAAGAATCTGCATTTTCTGCCAAAGTTTTCCTTGGACATACTTGTCATGCAGGAAGTAATGTATCACATCTCAGTAGGATTGACAACTAGACTGCAGTGGAAGAAGAAGGCACCTTGGCCCACTCTTCCATTACGAATTGGGTTATATGATATCTGGAGTATCAAGTAAGTGGATGTTGAAGTAGAACAAACAAAGAAGTACCCCTTCGACCTCTGAAACTTCAACCCATATGACCCACATTGCATTGTGAAGGATCACTACATTAGAGTTCATTCAACTTGATCCATGGGGCATTTCATTGGGCCAAGGAAGACTCATGCAGGTATCGCTACAATTCTTCTAGACCCAATGAATAGGTCGGATTTGTCGTAGATTAGCTAGCAAAGCAGCATGAAGCAGCATCACGGAGAGCACCAGCAATAGCAACAGTCTCAGCAATAAATGCAAACATACATGTGCGCGACAAAGGGAAGAGGAAGCTTTTCGACTTCATGGAGGAGGAAACCTACAAGTTTCGAGTAGATCCACTTGTAGAACAAGTAGCTATGGATATTCAGGCAAAGATGCATCAGTGCGACATGTGCATCATGAGAAGAAAGAGGGATAAGAAGGGAATGGAAGAAGTAGAGAAGGAGTTGCAAGAGCTGAGCAATCAACTCTGGAAAGAGCAAGAGCTTCTCCAATAGGATAAGAAAGCGAAACAACAATAGTTACAGCAGGGGGCACATCATGTGTAGACAGACTTAGCAGCACCTGTACAAGTAGTTGATTCAACTGAACAGCGGGCATTAGGCAAATAGGGTAAACCATCACAGGGGCAAGACATTCCTCATGATATAGAACAGGTGCTTGAATAGTTGGATGTAGACATGGAGTGGCAGGAGTTGGCACAAGACACCAACCTCATGCCTAACCACAAAGAGGTTGACTCACCCGCTTCATTGCATCCTAATGATGATCAAGTGTTGAATTACCAAGGAGGAACTGAGATCCTTGGTGGTCAGCTAGAAGCGGAGGTGCACAACATCTCCTTTGATAAATCTCATCATAAACTCATAGAGTACTGACTCCAGAGGACCAAACATCCCTTGCGCAATTTGAAGAACAAGTGATTGTGACTGATGTACACAAGCATCCAACTGCTTTGGCTGATGCAACTAGAGTGTATGCTGAAGCCACTAGCTCAAGTGTTCGTTTCCTCATAGCTAAGAATGAGCGAATGGCGAAGGAACTACAGGTGGCCAAGCAAGGAGGAGACTTGGTGACAATGTCCACCTGAGCTGAACTGAAGAAGGCAATACTAGATGAAGTATTGTCCCTTGATACAGTTCTGTGAGCATGTATTCCATGTTTGGTACCATGCACCAAGCAGTTGTCCATATCCACAGATGGCTGCAGCGATGTGCGAGAAGATCACGCATCTTGAAGAACATACATGATTCTGTGGATAACATGCAAGTATGGATGATGAAGTACAAGGGAGACCCGCTTCACTTGCCAAAGATGATGAGGGCCAATGTGGTCGAGCTACAAGCACATATCCGAAGTTAGATCTAGAACTATGAAGACCTACCGCAACTCATCACTAGGATACAGGCTTCCCATGCATGAGTATTCAAGAGCATGGATGTTATAGTGCACACTCATGCGATCCCATCACTTGGGACTCTCACCCAGGCTAAGACAAAGAAGTAGGTCCGACAGGAGCTTGACTCGTACTTCGATGAGTTGATGCGCACCACCACCAGCCCAGACTTGCCTATTAGTGTAGACATCGTGTGCAAGTACATTGCTGGTCTGGCCACATTGAAGTCAATGATGTGCATGATCTTAGACGAGTTGGACAGAGGAGCTCGAGTAGTGTATCCAGATGCTATGGAGGTAAGGTTTAGGTTTTAGACAGATGTCGCGGCAGAACACCTAGACACCATCAAGAAATACCAATCGTGGCATCAATCTGTTACTATTGATAAGCATTAGGATGTCGAGCAGTTAGACTTCTATGGTCTTCTCTGTTAGAATGATGTCTAGTTTGTCTTGTTCAAGCCATTGTTCACATGGGTGCATCTGCTTTGTAATGTTGAGTCATGTCAAGTGTAAGTCAAGTCTCAATAGTGGATGTAACAGTCATAGAGTAGGTGAAGAGTCATGAGGTTAGTTGAATGGTCACAAAGGGGAATGTTAAGGGTCACCCCACCCTTTGCTATAAATAGTCCCTCATAACTCATTGTATATGATTTTGGTCAACCAAGCTTCTATTAAGACTATCTTGAAGAAATCTTGGACAATATTGTAACACGCCTCGGCTTCTCCATTGCACGAAGCTAGTACATCTCTTTGGAAGAGTAGGCAGATGTGGTTTTAATGTTTCATTGATGGGCCTAGTAGGTTTACATGGGTGTATTGTATGATAGTAACTTACACTTTATATAATAAGTTCCAGCACATTTTCATTCATATGTTGTTATTTTAGTTGGACTTCTCTCATTTCCTTAATGATATATGTTGTTTAACTTACGTATTTGTGTCTGAACTCATTCACATGGAATTATACGAACCTTGTTGAAAATGTGTTGTATATGATGTTAATTTTCTCACCATCCATGTCGACTTCTCTACCAGACACCATACGAACTTTTTACATGAGCCTTTCTATAAAAACCATTGCACTCGTTCAAACTGATACGTGAGTGATGTACGTGTTATCTTACATTGTATGTTGTGACTGCCGCATCCAAGTGGACTGCTCCGCCAGAAGCTGTGTATGTCCTTTGGTGTTGTGTGTTACTAGCTGATTTGGGACTGATCCCTTTCAACCTGGAACTAACCTTCATCCTTTTCTCTCGCTTCAGTGTTAGAACCTCTCATACACCTTCCTTTACTCACTTCAACGATCACACCCTTGCTACTGACAAAGTTATCTTACTAGACTTTGTGCGACATCGCGGCCAAGGAATTACCTTACGACCCACTACTGGGACTCCTACACCAAACAGTTTGAGGTCTAATTAGGACTTCTTACCAGCGAGATCCCCTTGACATGTTGGCGGGTCTAGCACCATCAATATTTCTGGCGCTAGAAGGAGGGCTTGATGACAAGCTGTGTCCTCTCATCCAGTTTTGAGCCTTCGCACATCTTTCATGGAGTCTTGCACTCTTCTTCCCCTGTGGTGTTTTTCGAATCATGAAAACGTCCCCATCAGAGGGGAGATTTTCAATCTCTTATCCACTCACATGTATTATGGTGAAGAAGAAGTGGCCTAGCCTGAGCGCTTACATAACTTTCTTTCCATGATTAATGAAGAAGATCAGTTTTCTAATGAACAGGCTGATTTGCTGCTTGCATACACACTTCACGAATCTCCATTTCATTGGGTTCTCAAACTACCGGCTGACACCATGCACTAATTTGAGCACTTTTGTGATCTCATTGAAGACACATTCTATCATTTTGATATAGACCATCTTGACCGAAAATGGTTACAGCAATGGAGGGCTCCACATGAATTAGTTATTGATTTTTAGCAACACTTCCGTGACTTGCAGTTTCAAGCTCTGAGGGGCCAGATGAAATTTGCTTATCTCTGGGACTGGTTCTAGTACTAACTTAAGAAATTTGTGCATCCCAACAGAAATCTTGAGATCAAGCCTCACTCAACATTCTTCATTGATGGAGCTACGCAATCTCATGTGGATGCGGGCACTATCTCGACTGACTATCCACCTTCCTCTCGTTCAATAGCTCTTCCATTGCCTAGTGATGTTGAGGATCATGCTCACACACCTGTTCATCATTCACATTCTCCCAACATCACTTCACTCAATTGTCACACAGGTTTGGTTGTGAGTCTTTTGAGTTCTCATATGAATTATTGTCTATGACCTCTGTCTTCACACTCAGGTGTTCCTCTGGATGATGTTGTCTTGTGTTCATCCATTTTGGACTCTTCACTTGTTGTGAGTGAGGAACAACCCATTGATGGAGTTGGTGTTGCACAACCAACATGCATTGTCATTAATGAGGAGTATGAGCGGGATCTTGATCATAAGCACTCGACGAAGGATGACTCCCTTCAATATGACCCCCCTCCATTCTTTCCTAAGCTCGTTTGTGGACCTACCATCCATGATTTTGCATTTGTGTCTTCATCCACTGATGCACCCATTGTTGATCACTCGCAGGACTCACAAGATGTTAGTCCATCATTCCACAAAAGAGAGGATAAGTTACTCATTGAAGATCCACTTGATCTTCATTTGTTTTTTCCAGAGACACAAAGGTTGAGTTTGTTCACTTTTCATCTACCCCTCTATTTGATTCATCTAATCATGAGGATGTCAAAGAATTCATTGATTTTTTTTATCACGATGGTCGTGATCCATTTGCTTCCATTTTTTATCATGATCATGAATCTATCGTAGTTGATATTTATAAGCCATCGGTTTATGAGGATCTACTTGATGATGAAGTTGAGGCACCCAATACTGTCGAGGCACTTTAGCTTGAGCTGATGGTTATGCCAGGCCCTCGCTCACTTGGGTTTAGTCTCACTTTCGATCATGAAATTTTTCAATCACCCAAGGCTCCTCATCACTCATTTGTATGCATTAAAGATCCATCTCACACACAGATCACACTTCCTGCACTCGAACTACACGATCCCATTGCTCATGCATTAGAGGAGTCTTACATTCCAACCACTCATGCATGACACACGTTATCATTGTTTCTTTCGTTTGCTTGCATGTCACAGTGAAGAGTGTGCTTATGCTTTAAAGTTGCACGTAGTGTCACAAAGCACCATGGTAAGTCCACAGACTACCCGTCATGCACATGCACTCACCTATGTCCCATGGGCAACTTGAAACATGAAGTGTGGTTGTCTTCATTGTTATATCTTTCTTGCTTGCTGGTTTGCACAACCAGGTTGCTCACAGACCAAGCCTTCACCAACATGGGTTTACCAATGCGTCGATGGTTGCATTGGAAGTACCACTTCACATGATTAGGCGCATGCACCGTTAGTATAGGAGTAGGAGTAGTGTTTGCTTTCAGTTGTTTGCTTGCATGCTTGTTTTCTTATATGCTTTGTTCAGTTGTTTGTTTGCTTGCTTTTTTTCTTACTTTCTTTGGTTTCACTTTTGCTTATGCTTTTTCTTTGCTTTGATGTTTGTGAGCTCATTTGTTTCGCTCGTAGGTTAGTCTTTCATGAAACCATGTATGGCTCTTGAAGTGACCTAGGTAGAGTATAACAGGGCTTTTGCAGCTATCATTACTTGGTTATTTGTCATCTTGCCTCTGTATGATGAGCTTGTAAATTTTATTCCATGATATGTCGAAGGAAAATACGTATTGTTCAAATATAACCTTGGTGATAACACAACACTTGCATGCTAACTAATGTCACCTTCTCTAGATGGTTGTTTTTGGGTTAACCCTTGCCAGCTCAGTCAAGTAAAGTAAGGTCAGGGAGAAAACCTTAACAGGCACATTAGAGATACAATAAATTACTTCTTTGCTGGAACAACCTCTTCTGCTCTCAATAAGTCAAGGTCCCTCTTCTGCCTCTGAAATAAATAAGTTCTATGCTCAGTGAAAATGAAAAATAAAAGGTCAAAAAATTCAAATTGAAAAATAAGAAAGGAAAAAGGAGAGAAAGGCTTCCTACGCAAGGAGGTGATGCAAGTAACTCCAGCGGGGTACTGACCAAGCTCACTGGTAGCGGAGCCATGCTTGTGTTCCTATGTGAATCCACCGGGGTACTGTCTAGGCCTACTGGCAGTGGAGCAACACCATAGATGAAACTAAGAGTCTAACAACCATATTTCTTGTGTGCTTATATACCGCTCAACCTCAATTGAAACAACTGTGTTTCCTTAGCTTGGAATGTGTGTCAATCGACCAAGGGTTTGACAAATGCTACATCTTACAATCAAGTTAGTGTGAATCCAATATGAGATGAGAAATGAATAATACTTATGGAGGTGTTAGACCTGCTTGTCATGAACAAGGTCTATTCAAGAGCTGGAGTTCTACTAGTGTGTCACCAAGTGTTGTATCGGCTACAACCACCCTTCAAAATTGTTCCTTAGCCTATTTTGGAGCCTCCCTACTGACCTTTTACAACACTTTGTCTTGCTTCATCAAGTACTCAAGCTTGATTGTTTTCTTTGCACAAAGGCAACCTGTCAATCATAGTCGATCCAACTACAGGCTGAGTAGCTTCCCCTTAAAAATTGCGCAATTCTGGAGGGCAGCCAACCTTCCCTCCAAAATTTGTGCAATCCTCTCTGCTAGCCTGCTAAGCTCCAAGATTGCGCAATCTTGCCATCCGATGCTCCCAGCATGATTTATGCAAATTTACCCAACAGGATTGTTCCACCCAGGTTTTTCACAAATTGGGGCAGCAATCAGCTACTCTGCCCAGAAATTGCACAATCCTCTTGGGCAGTCAGCCCAGCTTCTAGCCAGGAATGTGCACTTTTCCCAAGCATTTGAACAACTGCATGCATGAATAGTCTGGTTGACTAGTTCTACCCAGGACCAAGTTAACTTGATTTGCATCCATGCATGGCCAACTCTTCCTAGAATATAAAGAGACAACATGCAAAAGGCATCCCATGATTCAGGGAGCTATTTTTAGCACCGGGGTCATTTTAGAAGTTTCCCTCCAAGTGTCGCTTTTTCCTAGATTTGTGGCATCCGCATCATGAGACCAAACTTATTTATTCAACGCATCAGATCTCATTCATTCACATTGATCTTAGATCTCTGACATCCCAGAGCACATCCTGGACTCTTCGACACATTCGGCTCAACTATTCACGGGTAAGTGGCCTTAACTTGTCTTTTTCAACGTTTTTGTCGCTTTTTGTGCATTTTCTTGTGTGAGTGATGTTTTCTTGATTTCCTTGAACACTTGTTGTTGTTTACATGTATACTAGGTTGTCCTAGGTCTGTTTCAGTTTTCATTGCTATCTCACTTTTTTCACATGCATGAAACTATTTTGCACGGACGTTCGCCGAACTTGTGAACTGCCTCACCCACATGCATGTTGATCTGTTTGTTGAATCTTTCATTCATGTTTTTCATGCACTGTTAATCACTTCTGCCATCACTTAGTGTCTCCTTGAATTTACTCTCTTAGTTGCTTTTAGTTGCACGTTGGCGAGTCGGGCCAACCTTGGCCCGAGCTCTGCCTTCACCAAGGCTGCATTGCACAATCTAGGGAAGAAAGGCTCACCATCATCCACAGAAATACACATTCTTTCCTAGCCTTGGCCTCCACAGCTATTTTGCACATTTCCAGAGGAAAATGGCTGCTTGTCCCAAGAAATTTCATAAATCTATCACTAGGCCAACAATCCTTCCCAGCTAGAATTGCACATTCCACAATCCTAGCAACCAGCTGCCTGAATGGATTACTCATTGTGAAATCCTAGCAGCTAGCTGCCTGACTAGATTGTGCATTTCGTTGATCCAATAGGAAGTCGTGCCTCCCAGATAATCTAGACTGCCTTTTGCATAGTTCTGGCAGCCAGTCACCTACCCTCCCAGTAAAATTTGTGCAATCTTGCTCATCAGTTGCCCATGTATGTGTTGTTCCCTTCCCCGGATTCTCTTTGTTTCCACCGACATATTTCTTGCCATGCATGTTGCTTGTTTCCAGATCTTTCAGGTTTTCATCTGTACCAATGGCTTCCAAGAGAACTGGATCACATGACACTAATGGAGTTGTGGCTGGAACAACAGTTGAGCAGGTATCCTCTAGTCTGCTGATATATGAAGATACGTAGTTGTATCTAGACAAGGAAAAACAATGTAAACTTTGAAACGGGAACTATAAACTCAAAACGAGAACTCTGGCCAAAAAACCCCGAAAAAACATCAAAAACAGTGCTAAAAACGAAAAGTGTTGATGCTGGAATAACACCTTTTTTTTTCCAAGCTAAATTTTCAACATGTTTTAAAAATGACGGTGAAAACCAATTTTTGGTGCAAAAATTGTCCAAAAAACGCCCTCAAAATGAAGTGTTGATGTTCGAATAACATTTTTTTTTTCTCAATGGTAAATTTTGTGCAAAAAACACCCTCAAAACGAAAAGTGTTGATGCTGGGATAACAATTTTTTTTTCAAGGGTGAAATTTCAACATTTCAAAATAATAGCATAAAATATTTTATCATGACCCCGAAAAACATTAAAATTTCAAAAAATAAAAATAAAAATAAAATAAAAACAATGAAAAAACACAAAACAAAAAAATAAAAAATAAAAATAACAAAACATAAATAAAAATATATACTAAAAACAAAACATAAAATAAAAAACACAAAACAA
Organism: Pinus tabuliformis; assembly: GCA_031772625.1. Taxonomy (NCBI): domain Eukaryota; kingdom Viridiplantae; phylum Streptophyta; class Pinopsida; order Pinales; family Pinaceae; genus Pinus; species Pinus tabuliformis. The sequence goes on along the minus strand of CM062816.1, from coordinate 734,473,729 downwards.
AAAAAATCAAATATAAAAAATAAAATCAATCATAAAAATGTAAAATGTGAAAAAAAAAAAAAACAACAAAACAAAATTAATCTATAAAAAATAAGAATTAAAAAACTAGAAAAAAAATTACAAATTATAAACAAATAAATAGTAAAAAAAACATATCTAAAAAAATTGGGGAAAAAACAAATATGTAAACCATAAAAAAATTTGGGAAAAAAGAAAAAACACATTTAAAAAACTATAAAATTAAATAGGTAACAATAGAAAAATTAAAAAAAACATTAACAAAAAAAACTAAAAAAAATTAAAATTAAAAACAAACTAGATTTAAAAAAAAGAATGGAAAATTAATCAAAAATAAAAAATAAAAATTAGTGAAATTAAGATTAAAATGATGATTACTTAAAAAATAAATGTAAAAATACATATATATGAGACAAAATATAAATAAAAAATATTAAAAAAAAAAATTGTTTAATCATAAAAGAATTTGGAAAAAAAAAATAAAAAATAAAAAAATTTATATATATAAATTTAGGTAAGTAAAAATATAAAGATTAAAAAAATCATTAACAAAAACTAGCCAAAAAAAAAAAAACAAACTAGATTAAACAAAAATAGAAAATTAACAAAAAAATAAAATTAAAAACTAGTAAAATTAATATTAAAAACATGTAGAAAAAAATAAAAAGACAAAAATAAGCTCAAATTATTAAAAAAAAAGAACTAAAAAAATATCGAAATTTTAAAAATATAGGTATTTTTCAATAAAACAAATAAAAAAAAACTAAAGAACATTTTCAACTTACAAAAAAAAGTCTTTTAGATTTAAGAATAAATAAATAAATAAATTTTTTTATTAAATTTTCATTATTTATTTAAAAACAAACAAAAAAAAATTAAAGATAATTTTTTTTAAATGTAAATTTTTTTTTTTTAATTTGAAAGAAAAAATTCATTAAACCGTAGCAATAAAAATTATTAAATTTTAATTTTTAAAAAAAATTAATAAAAAAATTTATTAAAATATTTTAATCAAAATTAAATTTTATTTTTTTTATAACTTTTGTTTCAAAACAATATGTTATTTATTTTAAAATATAAATCATAAAAAAAAAAAAAAAAATTTAAAACAAATTTTAATTTTTTAATTTAAAATTTAAAAAATTAATAAAAAAATTTTAAATTAATATATTAAAAAAATTAATTATAGTTGTTATATCAAAAAATTAAAAAATATTATTAAAGTTTTTTACTTTTTATTTATTATTTTTTTTTTTAAAACATATTAAATTTTTTTATTAAATATTAATGTTTTAATTAAAAAAAAAAAAAAAAAAAAACTGCGCGCCACTTGGGCCCCCGGCCGCACCACCAACGGGTGGCGGGAGGGGCTCGTCCATTCCCGGAATCGACGAGCCCCTCCCACCGCCCGCTGGTGGTGCGGTCGGGGGCCCAAGGGGCTGCGCGAGAGAACGAAGAGACGAGAGAGACGACCGACCACCTCGCAGAGGAGGAGACTATCACGAAAGAACACGGTCACCTGCAATGGGCAGCGGGGGAGGAGGCCCCTCGAGGGATTACAAGCGTCGCCATAGCCCCTGCCCGCCTCCCTACATCCCACATGATCATCGCCACTCTCCGCCTTCGAGGCGTTCTCCTCCTTACAAAAGGTACCACAGAGATGATGTCTATGACAGTCGCCGCGGCAGCCCCAGGGCAGGCTTTAATCCTGACGATAGAAGGTTTGGTTATGATAACATGGGAGGATATGATAGAAGTGGAATGGGAGGAAGATCTGGATATGTTGATGAAAGACTCCACAGTCGGCACTTAGGACGTGCATCTGGTCGCTTCCAAGGTGGATCTCCGGACTGGCCAGGCTCTGGACGTGCTGGCTTTGGTGAGATGGGCACCCTCAGCGGGAAGGGTTAATGACCTATAAATAATTTATTGCTGAACTTGAGGATGACATATCACCAGCTGAAGCAGAGCGCAGGTACCAGGAATACATAACAGAATATATCAGCACCCAGAAGCGTGCATTTTTTGAATCTCACAAAGAGGAGGATTGGCTGAAGGATAAATATGACCCATCACACCTAGAAGCTGTCATACAAAGGAGAAATGAAAACGCAAAAGCAACAACAAAGGAGTTCCTTTTAGACCTACAGAATGGAACCCTAGACATAGGTCCAAGTTCGACTGGTTCTATACCATTAACTGCAAAAGGTGGTCAAGGGAGTGACCACAATTCAGATGATGATGCTGAGGTTAGTGGCAAAAGGAGGAGACATGGTAGGGGCCCTGCAAAAGAAAATGACCCTATTTCTAGTGCTCCCAAGGCTCCTCCTGTGAGTTATGAACCAAGGCGAGTGAAAAGGGATATAGAACTAGGACAAGCTCTTATTCGCAAACTAGATACAGAGAAAGGTATAGAAGAAAACATTCTTGGTAGTTCAGAGCAAGACAAGTTTGAAGGAGACAAATCTATTAGTGGTTCAATTGGTGTTGTAATTGTGAGGGGCACAAATACTGTGAAGGGCCTTGAAGGTCTGGAGCTTTTGGATGTCGTTGCTACTTATCTGTGGCGAGTTCATGGATTGGATTACTATGGAATGATTGAATTGAAAGAACCTCCCAAGGGTCTGCGTCACGTGAGAGCAGAAAGCAAGAACAATCATGATGAACAATCCACAGCTGCAGCTGAATGGGATAAGAAATTGGATTCTACCTGGCAAGCTAGGTTGCAGGGTCAAGATCCATTAGAGATCATGGCAGCAAAGGATAAGTTAGAGGCTGCAACTACTAAAGCCTTAGATCCTTTTGTGAGAAAAATAAGAGATGATAAATATGGATGGAAATATGGTTGTGGAGCCAAGGGTTGTGCCAAGATGTTTCATGCAACAGAATTTGTGCATAAGCACTTGAGGTTGAAGCATCCAGATCTTATTGGGGAGCCAACATCCAAAGTATGCGAGGAAGTCTATTTTCAGAACTACATGAACAATCCAGATGCGCCTGGTGTGACATTGACTACTCAACAGTCTGGACAGAGAGAAAAGGCACGAAGACGTAAGGCTGGGCATAATCTTTCTGGTGATGGTGGCCAAATTGGTGGAACAAGCCGAGCTAGAGATGTCGACCATCCTGATCAGGCAAGTCGAAGGGAAAATGAGAGGACAGACAGATCTCATGAAGATGATCGTTATGATAGGAATGATGATTCATCACCTCGGGATTATCAATCCATCCCTGGTGGGCAAGATGTTGGCCACCATGATCCTTCAATGTTTGATCCCTTTGCTGGACCAGGAATGCGTGGACCGCCTCCTTTTGGTTCAGATATGCCACCTCACCTACCTGTTTTCATGCCTCTGCTAGGAGCTGGGCCTCTGGGCCCCTTTGTGCCTGCTTCGCCTGAAGTTGCAATGCATGTGCTAAGGGAGCAAGGTGGACCTGCACCATTTCATCCCAATGACAGTAATGGTGGTCTGCGTGGAAGGAAAGGTCGTTCAGGTGGTGGGCCTTCCATGGGAGGAATGACAGATCCACCAATGATGCTTCCGATATCACCAGGATTCCGTCAGGATCCTCATCGTATCCGCATTTATCATGACCTTGATGCACCAGAAGATGAAGTTACTGTAATTGATTATCGGACTTTGTAGATCATCTTGGTAAAAAATGGTGTTCAGCTACGATGAACTGCTTACTGAGCAAGTTGATTTCAGCAATATTTTTGAGCTTATTTTGCGAACACAGTTGTCTTGGTTCTCATATGCTTGTTTTGGAGCGTATTATTTGATATAGCATGGAACATAAGAGCCATTTACTTCATATTGGTTAATGCTGATGCATAGTTATTATATACAGCCCCAAAAGTCGATGAGGAAGTCTCAATTTATTACTCTAGGTGTACTATATCTTTGGTGCAAGTAATAGCCATAGCTAGAGTATGTTATAAGCTTTTACAGGGAGTCTTGTTGCCGCAGCTAGCTAGGATAATGCTGCAATTGACTTTATCACTGTTTCGGACACTGATGAAATATAAAGTCGCGCAGTCCCTTGGGCCCCGGCCGCGCCACCAGCGGGCGGCGGGAGGGGCTCGTCGATTCCGGGAATCGACGAGCCGCTCCCGCTGGTGGCGCGGCGGGCGCCCATGGGCTGCGCAGTTTTTTTTTTTTTTTTTTTTTAATTAAAACATTAATATTTAATAAAAAAATTTAATATGTTTTAAAACAAAAAATTGATAAAAAAAAAATAAAAAAACTTTAATAATATTTTTTTATTTTTTTATATAACAATTATAACTAATTTTTTTAATATATTAATTTAAAAAAAATTATTAATTTTTTAAACTTTAAATTAAAAAATTAAAATTTGTTTTAAAAAATTTTTTTTTTTTTTTTGTGATTTATATTTTAAAATAAATAACATGTTGTTTAAAAAAACATTATAAATTTTATTTTTTTTAATTAAAAAAGATGGTTTAAAAAAAAAATGTAAATTTAAATTTTTTTTTTTTTTTTTTAAACATAAAATGTAGGTTTAATTTTTTTTTTTTTTGAAAATATAAAATGTAGTTTTAATAATTTGAATTTTTAAATTAAAAAATAATAATAATAAAAAATGTTAAATTTTTTATTTTTTTTAATAAAAGACAAGATTGTTTAAAAAAAAAAATTATTTATTTAGTTTTAAATAAAATAGGTATATTTAATAAAAGATAATTGTATTTTGTTTTTTTTAATAAAAAATAACCATTTTTTTTTGTTTTTTTTTTTATAATTTAATTTAATTTTTGTTTTTGTAATATTAATTTTACTATTTTTTTTTATTTTTTTCGTTAATTTTCTATTTTTTTTTTAAACTAGTTTGTTTTTATTTTTATTTTTTATTTTTTTCCTAGTTTTTTCTAATGTTTTTTTTAATTTCTCTATTTCTATATATATATATATATATATATATATATATATATATATATATATATATTAATTTTGTTTCTTTTTTCCAAATTCTTTATGGTTTGTGAGATTTTTTTTTTTTTACTTTTTTTTAAATATTAATTTCACTAGTTTTTTAAATTTTTTTCGTTATTTTTCTATTTTTTTCTTTAAACTAGTTTGTTTCTATTTTTTTTTCCTAGTTTTTGTTTATATATATATATATATATATATATATATATATATATCAATATTTACTTACTTAATATTATATTTTTTATAATTGTTTTTTTTTTCCAAATTTTTTTATGGTTTATGATATAAATTTTTTTTAACATTTTTTATTTTTTGTTTTTGTCTTTTTTATATATATTTTTATATTTGTTTTTTAAAGACAATTATTTCATGTGAATTGAAAATTTAATTAATGACGTATAAATATGTAGAATATCGAAAATGTAAAATATCGACCTTCTTCTTTAAATATGCAAATCAATAAAAGCCCCACTACAAAAATAAAAATAAAAAAAATAAAAACTAGAAAATATGAAGAAGAAGATCACTTCCAAAATTATTAAATTTACGAAATAATTATTTACATTTCATACATTAGAAAATTTAAAGTCAAAAAATAGGTCTTTTAAAAAAAGGGTTACGAAATAATTATTTACATTTCACACACTAGAAAATTTAAAGTCAAAAAATAGGTCTTTTAAAAAAAGGGTGTGATGCAGAATACTCACTTTTTAAAATCAGCATGAAAATCACTATCATTCTAAAACTTGATTTCATCCTTGAACATGAAAAAAAATTAAAGTTCCAAAAACCATGTTCTAAAAAAAACATGTGTATTCTGCATCACCACTTTTGAAAATCGGGTCATTTTTTGCTATCTCTACGAAACGGGTAACAGTATCAGTTCCTGTTTCAAAGTTTACATTGTTGAAATCAAACTGAAGTGGTAGGAGGTTAATGAAACATTCACAGGAACTTTTGGGGAAGACCTCGAAGTTCGGCAGGTGTACGTGAACTTTCACAAGTCTAACTTGTACCGGATTGCATGGAGATACCCCACATTCCCAAGCGTGGACATGATTCACTCGATCGTCTCTCACACTAACCCCGAGATGATGACCTTGAGCAGTGTAAGTGGGATGAAGCTTGCAACCTATTTGGCGCGAGATTATGATGAGATGTATCAGATGTTAGAGCCTGCGACTATCATGAGTCCTCCATTTAGCTTGCCCAGTAGCAGAGGTAACTCCATAGACATTCTGAAGATTGGGTAAAGGAGGCAGCTTGTTTCAGGATGACACCCAACCAGATCTACAAGACAAAGATATTGAGCAAGGAATACCAATACTTGGTCATATTCGCATGTCGACTGAGTGGCCAAGAGAGCACTGAAACCTTTCCTCGGAGTGGGGTGATTGCATTGGACCAATTAGCTAGAGAAGGAAGACCATGCAACTAGTCTTGCATACAGGCTCATCCGCTGAAGGAACAAGTCAAGAAGGCTCGACAGTCACCTGAGGTTATGCATGCAGAGATTTATATGTCTGCCCACATCCCAGATGCAGTCTATGCCCGACATGACTTCCCGAGCTTGGAGTGGACATGGTCACTGGTGGAGACTGTTGTGAACACATATTTCAAGTTGTTGTCTAAATGCAGCTTCAGGGGAGTAATCATACGATTGTCTCACCATTTTTTCATCCTAGTGTACAGGTTGATATTCAAATAGGATCCACCCTTCATGTCAAAGAAAGCACTAGAGGCGTTGTTAGGCATTGTAGTTAGGTATGCCTCGCCATCCATTACTTTCATCTAAATGTTCAATGCAGAGAAGCCTCTGCATGTTCTTCCAAAGTTTGCCTTGGACGTACTTTTCATGCAAGAAGTAGCGTATCACATCTTAGCAGGATTGAAAGCTAGACTGCAGCAGAAGAGGAAGGCACCTTGGCCCACTCTTCCGTTGTGGACTAGGTTATATGAGATATGGAGTATCAAGCAAGCGGATGTCGAAGAAGAATAGATGAATAAGTACTCGTTCGACCTCTGAAGCTTCAACTCGTATGACCCACATTGAATTGTGAAGGATCACTGCATGAGAGTTCAGTTCAACTGGATCCATGGATCATTTCATTAGGCTGAGGAAGAATCATGGAGGTATTTCCATAATTTTTCCGAGCCTAATGAATAGGTTGGCTTCACCATAGATTGGTTAGTAAATAAGCATGAAGCAACATCATGGAGAGCACTAGCAGTAGTAGCAGTATCAGCAGCAAAGGTAGTAGACCCAAACATATGTGTGCACAATAAATGGAAGAGGAATATTTTTGACCGAATGGAGGAGGAGCAAAGCTACAAGTTTCGAGTAGATCCACTTGTAGAACAAGTAGCTATGGCTATTCATGCAAAGAGGTTGTAGTGCGAAAAGCGCATCACGAGAAGGCGAAGGGATAAGAAGAGAATGGAAGAAGCAGAGAAGGAGTTGCATGAGCTAAGGGAGAAACTCCAGAAAGAACAAGAGATGTGCCAACAGGAGAAGGAAGCAGAGAGAGAGCAGATACAACAGGGGGCTCATCATGTGCAGACAAATGAAGCAGCACCCATACAAGTAGTTGGTTCATCTGAACAGCTGGCATCAGGTGAACAGGGTGAACCATCGCAGGGGAAATACTTTGCTCATGAGATAGCATAGGCATTTGAACAGTTGGATGTAGACATGGAGCAACAAGAGTTGGAACAGGACACCGACCTCATGCCTCACCATAAAGAGGTCAACTCACCTGCTTCATTGCATCCTAATGATGAGAAAGACTCAAATGACGAAGAAGGCACTAAAATCCTTAGTGTTCAGCCAGAAGCAGAGGTGTACGACATCTCCTTTGAAAAATCTCATCATCGAGTTGTGCAGTCTCACAGAGTACTGACTCTGAAGGACCAAACATCCCCTGCGCAAGTTGAAGAACAAGTGATTGTGACTGATGTGCACAAGCATCCAACTGCTTTGGCCAATCCAACTAGTTTGTATGCCAAATCCACTAGCTCAAGTTTTTGTTTCCTCATAGCTAAGAATGAGCAAGTGATGAAGGAACTATAGGTGGCCAAGAATGGAGGAGACTTGGTGACAATGTCCGCCCGAGCTGAACTGAAGAAGGAAATACTAGATGAAGTATTGTCCCTTGATATAGTTATGTGAGCATTGTACTACAAGTTTGGTACCGTGCACCAAGCAGTCGTCCATATCCATTGATGGTAGCAGTGACATGCGAGAAGAGAACGCATCTTGAAGAACATACATACTAATGTTGGTAACATGTAAGTATGGACGATGAAGTACAAGGGAGTCCTGCTTCACTTGCCAAAGATGATGAGGGCAAATGTCATCTAGCTACAAGCACATATCTGGAGTCACATTTGGAACTATGAAAACCTACCACAACTCATCACTAGCATACATGCTTCCCATGAATGATTATTCAAGAGCATGGATGTTATAGTGCACACTCATGTGATCCCATCACTTGGGACTCTCACCCAAGCTACGACAAAGAAGCAAGTCCGAAAGGAGCTTGACTCGTACTTCGATGAGTTGATGCACAACACAACCATCCCATACTTGCCTATCAGTGAAAACATCATGCACAAGTGCGTTGCTGGTCTGGTAACATTTAAGACAATGATGTACATGCTCTTAGACGAGTCGGATATAGGAGCCCGAGTAGTGTACCCATATGCTATGTAGGCAACTTTCAGGTTTTAGACAGATGTCATGGCGGAGCACATGGACACCATCAAGGACTACCAATCTTTGCATCAATATGTTACTATTGGTCACCATAAGGATGTCGAGAAGTTGGACTTTTGTGGTTGTCTAAGTTAGGATGATGTCAAGTTTGGCTTTTTCAAGCCATAGTTCACATGGGTACATGTGCGTTGTAATGTTGAGTAATGTCAAGTGTAATTCAAGTCTTAATAGTAGATGTAACAATCATAGAGTAGGTGAAGGGTCATTAGGGTATTTGAATGGTCACAAAGGGGAATGTCAAGGGTCACCTCACCTTTTGCTATAAATAGTCCCTCATAACTCATTGTATAGGCTTTTGGTTAGCCAAGCTTCTATTATGACTATCTTGAAGAAAGCTTGAACAATATTGTAATGCACCTTGGCTTCTACATTGCACGAAGCTAGTACATCTCTCTGGAGGAGCAGACGGATGTCGTTGTAACGTTTCACTGATGGGGATATCAGGTTTACATGGATGTATTATATGATTGAAACTTACACTATGTATAATAAGTGCCAACAAATTTTAATGCATATGTTGTTATTATAGTTGGACTGCGCTAGTTTCCTTAATGATATATATTGTTTAACTTATGTATTTGTGTATGAATTGATTCACATGCAATTTTATGAATCTTGTTGCAAATGTGTTGTAGATGCTATTAATGTTGTCACCATCCATGTCGACTGCTTTGCCAGACACCAGACAGATCTTTCACATGAACCTTGTTGTAACAACCATTGCATTCATTTGAACTGATCTGAGAGTGTTTTATGTGTTATCTTACCTTTTATGTTGTGACTACCACATCTGAGTGGACTGCTCCATCGAAAGCTGTGTGTGCCCTTTTGTGTTGTGTGTTCCTATCTAAGTTGGGATTGATCCCTTTCAACTTGGAACTCACCTTCACCCTTTTCTCCCCCTTATGTGTTAGAACCTCCCATACACCTTCCCCGACTCACTGTAGTGGTCACACCCATGCTACTAATAGAGTTATCTTACTCACCTCTGTGCGACATCACAGTCAAGGCATTACCTTACGACCCAATGTTGGGACTCCTACACCAAACGGTCTGAGGTCTAATTGCGACTTCATACTGGGGAGATCCCCTTGACCTGTTAGCGGGTCTAGCACTGTCAACAGGTGGATCTCCAAATGATAGAGCACGTGGCCTAGTGGTTCCTAAACTAGAATGTGGATCACGATAAAGCCACTAACCTAGTGACCGATGTGCTAGACTGTGGGTTGTGGTAAAGTCGGAATTGCATTGGCTGGGTGGGCCAAGGAATCCTTGCCAGTAAATGGAAAGATATACGGTAAAACCAAGAGGTGGTTTTCTTTCCGTTTGGCCTAGTAATCTTGAGTTTGGAATATGTAGTAAATCTTGGAGAGTGGGTCCTTGTTTAGGGCCTAGTGATCCGAGTTTGGATTGAAGTAAAGACAAAGAGACTAGGAGATAGAAAAATTTCTCACAGTGTAGGTGGAGATATCCGATGGCATCCATGCTTGTTTGACCTAGTGATTGGGTGGGGATCATGGTAAATCCTGTTATGATGTGTTCATTGTGTCGGCCTAGTGATCTAGGATGGATTACAGTAAAGCGTGGTTTCTATTTATTAGGGTGAGGTGGTTTAGCCTCGGTATGCTCTGGCTAGTTCTTTTGGTTTGAGTCCCACACTGATGCTTATAATATGGCACAGGGATGAATGATTGAAGAGAGATATGGCTCAGCCATTCTATGGTTGGGTAGAACATTGAAGTACCATCCCAGGTTTGGTGTTTGCATCATTAATCAAGGTTATTTATCCTTATATTTCTATGAATTTTGATGGATTATAAGTGATCTATATGATTGTACTTGCATGAGTATTTCAGTTGTTATTATTCTGGTTATATATGTGTTTTATGATAGTAGTTATGTATGGATCTCAACATGTTTTTTCTTGTAAATGAATAGATAATGCAGCTATGGCATAATAGATGATAATTCAGAAAATGAAATGAGGGAACAATGGTTCATATAAACTCTAAGATAAGTATGAGATCCGTACACTTAATTATGTTGGTTACACCTGTAGATTACATGCTTGCGACATGTTTGACGAAATGCCTGTCATTGCTAGTAGGGATCTGATTAGAGACTTGTTTAACTTATTGCTTTTGGATGATTGTTTACTTGTTATTTTATTGCTCCTAAGTTATAATTCAATTCTGGGAAGTGACCTAGGCTCTGGGCCTAAAAGAGTGGCTCAGATCCTGAGGTCACTACCATAACACTAGAAAATTGGGTATTTGGACACTGGCTCGCAAGCCTATGAGAGCGACTTTGTGTTTTCAGACACTTTCATTCCTATAGCATGATAGCGAATGAGGTTTGATATGTCAAGAACAGTAGTGGGACCTAGGGACATGATGTTTAAGTGGATGACATGTATCTTGAGGTTTTTTTTACTGATGTTGATGTAGGTTTTAACCCCATACAGAAATTACCTTCATACGAATTCTTAAACACAGAAAATAAAAAATGTGAGAGCATAACACATAAAACACATATACACAAAGATTTTCCCCTGGATCCCAAAATCGGGACTACCAGCTTGATTTTTCATTATATTCCTTTCAATGTTACAATACATATTTATACATGTCGAAGCATCAAATACCATGGACCAAAAAACCATCGCGTCCAAAACCATGGACTGAAAACCATAGGTAGGTTTTCCAAACCTAATATAGGGTCCAAAAAAAATTTCCCGGGGCGCTGCCCTGGACCCCGTATAGGGGGGCTACCCAACCCCCTCAAACCCCCCAGATAAGCGGGGCTACCTCCCCCCCTCTGACCCTCCCGCTACGCAATCGGCACAACGAAGGGGGGGCTGCAACCCCCTCTAACCCCCGGGTTCACTATGTAGGTTATTCGTGGAAAGAATACAACACAACCCAACATTCTCCCACTTGTTGTTTTCTTTCTACAGCTAGTCACAAGAGAGCTTAGTCATTTTTCTAGCCCTGAAACACCCATTATTTCTCTACACCAGGAGAACTTCTCAGAGCTCACATATTTTGTCAACGCATTTATAATATTCTTCAATGTGTCCACCTTTACCAGCAACACCTTTTTGCCTTCTATGATATCCCTCACAAAGTGATACTAAACATCAATGTGCTTTGTCATTGAATGATAAGTAGGGTTCTTTGCTAATAAAATTGCACTTTGGCTATCACAGTTTATCCTTATAGCTCCCTATACTAACCCCATACTTGAACACAATCTCTGCAACCAAAACTGCTTCCTTGCTTGCATGAGTAGCTGCCATGTATTCTGCCTCTGTAGTTGATAATGCCACTATAGATTGTTTCTTACTCATCCAATTGACTGATCCAGATCTCTAGCCCAGTCTGCATCAACAAAGCCACGAATATCCAACAATCTGTCCAATCCTGGTCTTCCTTGGTAGCACAAACCATAATCACTAGTGCCACGCAAATACCTGAAAACCCGCTTCACTGTTGTCCTGTGCTCCTTCCCTGGTTTTGACATAAACCTGCTCAATACTCCCACTGCATGTGCAATGTCTAGTCTCGTACAGACCATTTCATACATCAAGCTCCCGACTACACTTGCATATGGAACACGGGACATATCCTCTTCCCCTTCTTGCATCCTGGGACACTGTTCGGCAGATAACTTTACACCTACAGGAATAGGAACCTTCACTGGTTTACTATCCTACATATTAAACCTCTGTAGTATTGTCTCGAAATACTTCCTTTGGTTTAACCAGAGCTTCCTCTTTGCCTGATCTTTATTAATTTCCATGCCCAAAATATAGTTTGCAGCACCAAGATCTTTCATGTCGAATTTTGAGGACAATTGGGTCTTCAAATTCTGGATAATTTCTTTGTCATTTCCAACCAGCAACATATCATCCACATACAAGACCAGATAAATAACACGGTCACCAATTAATTTTGAATACACATAGTGATCTGCTTTGCTTTTGGTGAAGCCAAGTCCCTATATAGTTGTATCAAATTTCTGATAGCACATCCTTGGTGACTGTTTTAACCCATATAGAGACTTCTTTAACTTGCATACCAGTTCTTTATTACCCTTCACTGCAAAGCCTTAAGGTTGCTTCATGTAGATCTCCTCTTCCAGATCCCCGTGAAGAAATGTTGTCTTCACATCCATTTCTTCTACCCCAAAATCAAAAGTATCAACAACAGATAAAAGTAACCTAATAGAAGTTACCTTGGCAACAGGAAAAAAAATATCACCAAAATCAATTCCCGGCACCTGGGAATAACCTTTTGCTACCAACTGAGCTTTGTATTTCTCCACCTTTCCTTCTACATTTGTCTTCTTTTTGAACACCCATTTGCTGCCAATGGGTTTCCTTCCAGCCAGCAAGTCCACCAGATCCCAAGCCTCATTTTTGTGCAAAGATGCCATTCCATGGCCTCTTTCCAAAGTTTTCCATCCTCTGAATCTACTGCTTCCTTCACAGTTCTAGGATCATCATCAGTAATAGATAAAGCAAAATTTGAACAGAAAGTAGATGGACTATATCTTTCTGGCTGCCTTCTTTCTCGAATTGATCTTCATACACCTAGAGTTTGTGGCTCTTCATCTTCTGATTCCTCCTCTGTTATAGAGTTTGATTCTTCATCCTTTAGCTCAAACTCTATCTTCTCAGGTTCCTTTCATTGGACTTCATGTCTAATAACATCTTTCACCTCTCTGAACACAACATCTCAGCTGTACACAACCTTCCTTGTTGCTAGGTTCCAAAGCTTATAACCCTTTAAACCATCCTTATACCCAATAAAGATGCACTTTTCAGATTTACTATCCAACTTGGTTCATTTCTCCTTTGGAACATGTACATATGCATCACATCCAAATACCCTCAGATGTGAAAGAGAGGGTTTCTTACCAGTCCATAACTCTTTTGGAGTCTTATCGTCCAACACTGATGAAGGTGATCTCTTGACCAGATAACATGTTGTCTCCAGCGCCTCTGCCCAGAATTACTGTCCTAACCTAGCACCACTGAGCATGCTTCTTTCCCTTTCCATCAACATCTTATTCATTATTTTTGAAACTCCATTCTACTAAGGTGTGTATGGAGTAGTATTTTTCCATGCTATACCACACTTCTTACAGAATTCTTCAAATTCCTTACTGCAAAACTCTCCACCGTTATCTGTTCTCAGCAACTTTATCTTCTTCTCTGTCTGGTTTTCCAGCAGAGCCTTAAATTCTTTAAATCCGTCAAAGACTTTAGATCTCTTCTTAAGGAAATATATCCATGTATTCCTTGAGAAGTCATCTATAAATGATACATGGTACACAGACTTACCTAGCGATGAAACCTTCACAGGTCCAAACACATCACTGTGCACAAGCTCTAATATTTGTTTCGTCTTCTTACCACCAGAGGGGAATCTCACCCGATTCTGCTTCCCATATACACAATTTTTACAGAAATCAATGTCCAAAGAGCTATTACCCATACCTTCTACCATACCTTTATCATGAAGTATCCAAAGGCCCTTCTCTCCAATATTTCTAAGCCTTTTATGCCATAGCATGGTCTTCTCTTGAGATACCACTTGATTTTTTGCTCCACTTTCAGGAACCACAGAACTGTTGCACCCATCAACAACAGTGCTACCTTGCAGCTTGTACATATTTCTAGTCCGAACTCCCCTCATCAATACTAGTGCTCCCTGAACCATCTCGCAGGTATCCTTCTCAAGCACTGTTTTTACACCTGCATCATCCAACTTGCTTACAAAAATCAGATTTTTGGCCAATGCAGGAATATGCAGAACACCTGAAAGTGTTCTAACCCTTCCACCTTGCAACTTCAACTTTACTTTTCCGCGACCAATGATTCTAGCCTCACTATCATCCTCCAAGAAGACATCACCACCATCGTATTTCTCATACTCGCAGAACCACTCTCTATGGGGAGTGAAGTGAAAGGATGCACCCGAGTCAGTCAACCATGCCTCATGATCTACATGTCTACTTAAAGAAGCCAAGTACACATCCCCAACTTCATCTGAGGTGGTTTTCACCTCTACAGAAGAAGCATCATCAGATCCCTTTCCTTTATCGGGAGCTTTAGATTTACAGTCCCTTTTGAAGTGCCCTTCCTTTCCGCATTTCCAGCACACCACCTTTATAGGTTTTCCTGGAGATTTAGATCTCCCTCTAGATCTAGATCTCCCACTTGATGACTTTTTTTTTTTTTTGTTCTGGAATCATCCTCATATAGACAAGGTATCACCATTCTGGCTCTCCATATTTTTTCGTCTCATCTCCTCCGTCAGCAAGGATGAGACTATTTCATCAAAATGTAAAGTAGTTTCATCGCTACCTATTGCAATAACCAAACTATCCTACGAATCTGGCAGAGAACATGTTGTGGTGAAAACACAACCCCCCCATTATTGATTTTTTCAACTCAATTAATGGGGACCCTTTCTATAAAAAATTTCGCTAAACACCTTTTTGGATTTTTATTTAGTTGATTGCCCTACGCTTTTGTTAATTTTTCATTTTCTTTGGATTCTTGTTTTGATTGCTTTGTTAGTAATCGATTTTTTATAAGCTTTCCATTGACACTTGTTTCGCCTCATTTGGTCAACTGGTTTGAAAATTGTACTCCTTTGAAGTCTCGTCATTTATCTAGCCTGGGTTAAAATCCATAAAATGTAGAATATTGCATTTTGTAAATAAATTAGCTCAATAATGCATTTATTTTAAATATTAACCCCTAGTTAGTTCCTACTAACATTTTTTAATTTTTTTTACTTATACAGCCAAATTATTAAGCATCGGGATTTAAGAAACTCACTCCAATTTCCAAATCAAATCCTAATCTCGAAAACCCAAACATTTAAGTGGCTGTAGTTTATTTTTATTATTTTTATTTATTTTTCAAGTGGCTGTAGTTTAGATAATTTCACAACTTAAATAAATTTCATTAAAATAAAATCAAAATAAAAAATGATATTAAATCTTAATTAAATTAAATTAAATTAATATATAATTAATTTAATTAAATTAAAATTTAATATATAAAAAAATATATATCAAACTTATTTCGCAATGGGGAGATCGCATCGGAGCTTTTGCATTGTGACAAGTTTTAAAAACCCGAGACTTCAATCTTCCCGATCCCGATCATAAAAAATGCATGCATCGCATCGGAGGTTTATTACTTGACACATTTGTGAAACCCCGATAATATTCATTCCCCCGACTTGCCGATGCGATGGGGCAGGGGGCATTCAAAGTCATAAAACAAATACGATTTTAGTTTTTAAAGTTTTGAACTCACTCATACGTATGAGTGAAATGGAGTGAATAAAGGTAGAGGTTAGTTTATATTTTTATATTTTTTAATATTAGTTTAAATATTTAATATTTAAATAATAAATTTTAAATTAGCTAATTTAATTATTATATAGAATTTAATTATTTTAATTAAATTAAAATGTAAATATTATTTATATTAATTAGTTTATAATAATTAATATTTTAGTTAGTTAGATATTAATTAATACATAGCTTATTAATTAATTAGTTTAGTTCATAATTAATAATTAAATTAGAATTTTAATTTAGAATTAGATTTTTAATTAAAATTCTGATTTTTAGCCCAGCAACAGAATTTTCAAGATTTATGCCAGATTTGATCCATCAACTTTGGAAGCTCATAGATTGAGTTATACTAGGCCAAATGAGGCCCAGGACGGCTCATTGGAAAGAGAAAATCAAGGAGAATATTTTTGAGGAGGTTTCACTAACAGATTTAATCATTTATTGAGTAAAAAATCAGGCAGAAGATCAAGGTCTGAATTTTGAAAACAAAATCAATTTTTTGAGTTATTTTCTTCATTTTCATTTGTCCAAAGCCTCTTCTAATTGCAGATCCATTGGTTAATAATATCTTTGGCCAATTAAACCACCCCAAACATCAATAGAGAGCTTATATTTTCTTTTCAATTATTTATTTAAATAGAATTTGATTAGATTTGATTTAATTGCCAGAAATGATATTTTAATTGCATCTTAATTTATTTTGATTTCTTTTTGCAGGAAAACAGTGGAAGAAATATGGAGAAAAGGATCTCAATCAATGAGAAGGCTCCAGCAATTAAAGATTGGAATTTTGAGCAAATAAAATTGTATTTGGCAGATTTCTTTTCAACAAACTCTCATCTCCAAAATTCCTTTGCAAATAGTATAAATAATAGATTGCAGAATGTAATTAGGGGCTGCTCTCCTCTGCAATTTTAGACTTCTAAAAGCACTACTGTAATAGGAATTTACATTTGTAGGAGAGAGGAGAGAAAATCTTAGATCTGGGGATTGTTGAGGATTTTCCCTTTGTATCTTGAATTATACATGAAGGGCAAAATTTGCACTATTTTGGCTTTAGCTTTGAAAGTAGAAGTTCAAGCAATGTAAAGAGTTGTTGGAGACCAGGGACAGAGATGCAATAAATTGGTATTTCTAATACTACTGTTTCAAATATCAGTTTTATTTTTATTGTAACAGGAATGTGTCATTTTATTCATGTTTGTGCACTATTGTCAATATGGGTAATTTGTCTCAATGTTGTTATTATGTATCTTTGTTCTTATGGATTAGTTTCTCATTTTTGAGTAACTACTTACTCAGAAATCTGTCTTATAAAACTAATTTATTGAATGGTAATGTGTTGTGAACTATTTCCACATATCATTATTCAATTATTGGATTTACTGATTTGATAATTAATATCATTTCTGTGAACTACTTCCTGAATGTTTTTGGTTTATTATTACAGTTAAGAGGTCTCAATAGGATGTGTTTTGGTAACCATAATAACAGTTAATTTAACTACTTCATTAACTTGATATTCATTATAAACAAGACATATTTAAATCCCAATAATTTAATTATCTTGCTCTTAGTTGGGTTAAATCTATATCTGCCTAATTAAGATAGGATTTAGATTAGTTTTTTTTGCTTGCATCATAGATTAAGCTTGCGTTTAGAGTAATTTCTACATTCTTTTAAGTCCTCTTCTCAAAGAGGCAAAACTTTAGTTGTGGCTTGGCTGAACCCAAATTAGCTTAAGGGTCATTCTCGTGCCTGATCAGCAAGAAGAAGTGATATGATATCCCTGTCTATTGGTAGTTAAAGATACATCATAAGACAATAGTGATAGGAAAAAGGTAACTGAACCTAGTTAAACCAGTCGGAGCCACCACACCAAACGGAAAAGGATCTGCTTTAAGGTCCGGACCGGGTGGTTATCCCCCATTGCTGTTGCAGCCATTTTCGAGACATCAACAATTTTGGCGCTAGAAGGAGGGCCTGAGACTTTTCGTCAATTGGAGTCTTTTCAATTTTAACATTTTATTTAAATCATGATGGCTTCTCTTAATCTTCCAATTTGGAGTTGTATACATGGACGTGCATCTTCCAATACTCCACCTGAAGTGGTAAGACTCTTGTCGCAGGTAAAGTTCAATGGTAAGAGAAATCCTTCTTCTTTTAATCATGTCTTTCAATTTATTCAAAATGTTTCAAAATATGATTTTCAAGGAATTGATGAAGGCATTTTATGCAGAATTTTTACTCTCACATTTGTGGAAAAAACCAGAAACTGATGTAAAACTCTTCCAGTTGCCTCAATTCGTGGCTGGGATCAATTTGTTACAATTTTCATTTGTAAATTTCATGGCTATGATTATGAACAGGTATGTGAAGAAATTGAATATCTACGAAGGCTTGAAAATGAGTATGTTAATGATTTTAATATTCGATTTCACTTGAATTGTTTAAGATTTAAAGTTGAAGATAAACCTACGGAAGAAGAATCACTAGATTGGTTTGAATATATTTGTTCTCTTCCTCCGATTCCCAATCCATATGAAATTAGTTCAAGTTTTTTTTCATCCCCTTCTAACATAAATGAGAATACCAATATGGATGTGCAAATCAATTGTGATGAAGTGGTTTCACAAAGCTTGGGAAATATTTCTATTCAAATGCAAGAAGACAACATCAGAAATTTTGGAGAAAGAGCTGCCTTGGAATCTGAAAGCTACTTTGAGGTAAATTCAGAAAATCAGATTAGAAATTAGCAAGTGCAAGTAGCAATCAAAGTAAATAATAAAAGGCAAACTATTGTACAAATCTCTGAATTTTTCTATGATGAGAAAATGCCGAGATCAGAGAAGCAAAGCAGCCTTCTTCAAAAAAGCATGAGCACGCAAAGGAATGATCTGCAATCTAAAATTTACAATGAACATAATGCACAAGAGTTCTCAAATAGAGACACTTTTAAATACATTGTTCCAGGTTCACATTTTTCCCTTTATCCTGATATTTTCAATGATGGTAATTTTTCCCCTCTTGGTATTAATGATATTTCAAAAAATACAGAGGCTGATCTAAATGAATTACCATTAGGTTTTTATCAAGATAGAGAAACAATTAATAATCATTCTTTTGACATTAATGAACATGAAATTCTTGTTCCTTCGTGTTTGGATATATTGGACGAGATCGAAGGGAATTCTAGAGAATCTTGTGAAGTCATTTATGATAATTACTCTTACATCGAGGTTGTTGATTTCTATTCTTCTCAAGAGAATCCTCATGACAAAATTCAAATAACATCTGAGAATGAGGAACGCTTCAATTTAGAAATTATCCCAACCAATCCTCATTTTAGAGCAGTAATTTATCTTCATCATTTCATTATTCAAGAAAACTTTCCAATTTATGATTCGTATCATGATCAAGCTCTCATTCCTACTCATAATCATAATTCATTTTCTAATTCACAAGTTGGAATTCAAAATTACTCAAATTCCATAATTCTGGCCAATCCTTGTGAAAATGAAATTATTTCAAAACGATCCCAATTGTGCTGTAACATTAGTTGTACAAATAGTGATTTCATTTTAGTTTTTATTTCACACTTATTTTGTTTAAATTTAGATTTATTTTTTGATTTTATTTTTCAGAATTTTAACACTTTATGCTGCCATATTGAGCACTTTACTGTCAAACACTCAATTGATGAATTGCTTTATTGGGAAATTGAAGTTTCATGTTATAACCATGAACATCAAAAGTTGTTAACATGTCAATATCAATTGATGTTCATTTCTTATCAAAAGCTTCTATTTCCTCAAAGACAATCTCAACTAGAGGATATATTTTTACAATCTGGCCAGAATTTTAATTCAATTAATAATCCTCAATTGTATTTAACAGATTTCCATTCATTTTTCATTAATTCATTTGAAAAATATTTGGAAACTTTTCCTTCATGGAAGATCGTCAATAATTTAACATTTTCATATAACACTAACGATTTTTTTCAAGCCTTTGAATTTAAAAGCTCATCTTCACAATTTGGCCTGTTATCTCTTCCTTTGAACATTTCCCAATCATTAATAGAGATCCATCCAGATTTCTATGATCCAATTGGTATTCAATTGGAAAGGAAAATTCAAGAGAAAGAGATTTTAAATAAGTTACTAACAATAACAATATCTGTACATTCTGATTTCATATTTAATTTTCTTAGTTCAATAAAATTTCTATTTTTATTACTAACATTTGAACTGTACATACATGCAGGAATTAAAATGAGAAAATGGTTACACTGGAAATATGACTATACCTAGTCATTTTCATGTATATGGTTAGAATAGGAGTAGAATTAATTTAGTTTGTTTGTTTTATGTAGTTAATTTATTTTCAACAATTCTGTAGATATAAATAAAACAAAGCAATCAGCCCTTCTCATTCATGTTCAGTGAAAACATTTTCTTCTTATCAGAAAGTTTTATTTTTTTTCCTTTTTAAAATTCTTACAGCAATGCCTCTACCCATGAATACATCTCTGCCTATTTCGAATAATGTATTGACAGAATATGCACCTGGCATACATTTAAATCTGTGTTGATATTTTTCTACAATTAGTGGCTTTATCCCATTCTAATCTTTAGTTTATTATTTGATACTGTAATACGCATCATATTCATTTACGAAAGGCATTATTGAACAGTCGCTATAAAAATACAGATTATTCATAATAAGCGGAGATAATAAATTGTTGTTTCAATTCAGAAGGGGAGCCTATTTTTATATTTATTTCTGGTAAATTTTATATTTCCTGAACATGAATAAACAGATTTTATTTAGGTTGATTGCACACCTAGATTTAGAATAAATAATGAGATGATTTTAAACGAAGGAAAATTTTGATAAATCAAAGGAAGAATTTGAAGACTTATGAGGTAAAATCTGGAGACAATTTCCTTCCAAGTACGCATTTACAAGTTCGTCCTCATCTCTTATTAGTCTCTCTTTTCCTTAGTTTATTTTTTATTCGTGTTCAGTTTTATTTACAGGTTTTCATTTGTTTGAAAACATAAAGTAAGCAGTAAACCCATTTCAAATTTGCAACAAGTTCAGGGAAATTTTACTTTTGATTCATTAGAATTTAAGCATTTTTTTTAACGTTGCTTTTATTCACTTAGAAAACCCAATTGAAATTTCAAGGAATATCATAAGACCATTCGCATCATAATATTTCATCAGAAGTAGTTCTTAGCATTTCTTTTGATAACAAATTGTTCATAAAAGACCTCCGATGTATTATCTTACGCATATGCCATATCACATTTCGCATATCAGATCTTTGCATTTGAAGTATACTTCCATTATCGTGAATCGCCGATCTCTGATAATCGACTTTACCGATATTACGATGACCACATAATTCCGGACCCGATATGAAATTCTAATCAAGTTTAAAAAATATCGCGTCCGTTTAATCACAATAATGGTAGGAGCATAACTTTAAAAGAGCCGATGTCTCGGATCCGATATGTTATTAAAAGCCCATCATAAAAAGTTATCGGGTCCACTCTTCATCGCATATCGGCATCGCAAGAAATATATTGTGTTACATCAGATGCTTAAGTTTGCCAATCGCTGATTAGTTATGATATCCATCACATCGCCCATATTGCAATCGCTTCATCACATTTTTATAGCCATATCACTATTCCAAATTTGCAACGCGCAATGTGCAATGTGTAAAATACAAATCGCGAGATGCGATGTGTGATAAAAGAGTTGCAGCATGATTGTCCCTGATTCGCAATATAACAGCTCCTCAATAGTGTGATCACTACATCTCATCGCACATATTTTCTTCTCATGATCTCATATTTTCAATTTGATATTTCAACCACCGATGCAATCGCTTCCAATTCATGACTTTGAGCCATTAACATTTAATCGATATATGGCATAGCAACAAAGGTGAAGTCTTGCAAATTAAACTTGAATCATGGTGAAGAAAGATGTTATGTGAATCATCCGATACGACAATGTGTTATTTTAAAAGCAAGCTTGGGTAACCACTATGGGAAAAAAGCAATTGATGATAAATTTGCAGCATACAAAAATCATTTCAATTTCTCATACATTTTAGTTTTAAATATATAATTCCATAATTAAAAATGGAATTCAAGACCTCTCTATCTTCATATTTAAATTTTCTGATCTTGGATTTGGTCTTGATTCTGGACAATTTATAAAATCATGGAGTTTATATGAAACTTATAATATTTTGAGAAACATTCGTTATTGCAAATTCTCATTCTCATTTCTGATGCATTTCTTTTAATTTCAATTCCCTTAAGCACTAAGCATTCCATTTTTATATTTGACTGCTGCTTTAGTGTAAATAAAATAAATAATGATTTTGGGATTTTGGTTAGTTTGACTTCTTCATGTTTTTAATGATAATTAAAATAAGGAGTCACCTAGTTTGGAGAAACTGATACCTTTCAGGTTAGATCAAAAAAAATTATCCAGTGGTAAGATTCATTTACCCACTTTCATTAATTTCGATTTCGTTAATTTACTTTCATTATTTTTTTTAAATTATGCTGATATAAAAATCTGTTTTGCAGCTCTTCATAAAAATTTTCAATCTGCTGCGAGATCAGATTTTCAAAGTCTTATACTCTTCTCCTGGCTTTATTTCAAGAAGCAGCTATAATCTTTGTCAAAACAGCGATACCAAGAAGTTTCTGAACCTTTAGATTGTTTCTTTAAGCATTCCTTCTATTAGAAAATGATTAAAATGATGCTTTGGAACAAGAAGATTGACATCAGACAGAAAGTTTTCATTGTGGCTAAATTTTATCATCACTGCTATCCAAAAAGCCTAAAACACTCACAACCCTGCAAGGTATGATTTTCCTAAATCTCGACATAAGAAAGATTGATTACACGATTATTTTCTTTTTCTTCATATTGTTGAGACATTGGTATAAACATTCTTGTTTGAGTTTATCTTTTGAAACTTAGATTTTCCTTTCCACTTTTAAAAATTTCCTCATTTTTGTTTTGTTTGCTGATTTCTTTTCTCACTTTAGCATAAGAATTCTTTTCTTTTGGTTTTCAGTTTTGATTTTGGTGACTTTGCCATAATTTATATGGAAGACCTTCTTGTTACCTAACTATGGTCAGCATACATGGAGAAAAATTGTTAATAGTCATCTATTAGCTTTTTCTTAAATCTCTTAGTAAAGTTTGATTTTCTTATTATAAAGGTAGACATACTTAAGGAAGAGATTATCAATCAAGAGAAGTTGGCAAAGTATCATAAAATCTGGAGAAATTCTTTTTCATCAAATTGTAATCATTTTGAGATTTCAAAATTCTATTAGGATCTTTCAAAGTTCTATTATCAGTCAAGAAAAGTTATTTTTAACTAAACAGAGACACTTTACAGCAAAGCACCTTTAACTCTTAAATTGTCATTCTTAACTCTTAAAGAGTTAATGATTCTCCCTGTCCCAAAGAATCTTATCTTTCTAGAGTATAATCCAGAAATATATTTGAAACTTAAAAGATAAGAGGTCTCATCATGAGCCTGCTTACCATGATCATAGGGGAAAAATAGGCTGACATTACCAACACTGCTAAACAAACCAGGGTAATGGCTTATGATTGCAAATAATTATAAGACAAGGGGTCTCATCACGAACCAGCTTGTTCAGTCCAATTTTTACCAGTGAATGGAATTGTCAACTATCTGGCTACCATACTAGGAAAATGGCTATTAAGATTTACAAAAAACAAAAAAAACAAAAAAAAACATATATATGGATTTATCTCTAGGTCAATAATTTTTAATGAGATGGGATTCTAAATAATTGATGATTAAAAGGTAACCCTGTCGAGACTATAGATGTTTGCTGACAGCAGTGGCTCTACCTGTGGCAAATGAGTATATTTTAAAAGCTAAGCTGTAAAGTGACCCCTGCTTTATCTCTACAACTAATTAAGGACTGATATAGAGTTTTGAAATATTTTAATTTATGAGGAATTTTAAAAAGATTACAGTTAGATGATTCTTGCTCTTATTCAGACTAATGAACCTAGTCAAGCATTTCAAGCATAATTCTCTCTTCTTTAATTATTTTTACTTTAATTTTAGGAAAATCTCATTCATATCAAACAGAGATAACTGGTTATTTTCCCGTGTGTCGCCATTGTTGTGGTGAAAACACAACCCCCCCATTATTGATTTTCTCAACTCAATTAATGGGAACCCTTTCTGTAAAAAATTTGGCTAAACACCTTTTTGGATTTTTATTTAGTTGATTGCCCTACGCTTTTGTTAATTTTTCATTTTCTTTGGATTCTTGTTTTGATTGCTTTGTTAGTAATCGATTTTTTATAAGCTTCCCATTGACGCTTGTTTCACCTCATTTGGTCAACTGGTTTGAAAAGGGTACTCCTTTGAAGTCTCGTCATGTATCTAGCCTGGGTTAAAATGCATAAAATGTAGAATATTGAATTTTGTAAATAAATTAGCTCAATAATGCATTTATTTTAAATATTAACCCCTAGTTAGTTCTTACTAACATTTTTTAATTTTTTTACTTATACAGCCAAATTATTAAGCATCGGGATTTAAGAAATTCACTCCAATTTCCAAATCAAATCCTAATCTCGAAAACCCAAACATTTAAGTGGCTGTAGTTTATTTTTATTATTTTTATTTATTTTTCAAGTGGTTGTAGTTTAGATAATTTCACAACTTAACTAAATTTCATTAAAATAAAATCAAAATAAAAAATGATATTAAATCTTAATTTAATTAAATTAAATTAATATATAATTAATTAAATTAAATTAAAATTTAATATATAAAAAAATATATATATAACTTATTTCGCAATCGGGAGATCGCATCGGAGCTTTTGCATTGTGACAGGTTTTAAAAACCCGACACTTCAATCTTCCCGATCCCGATCATAAAAAATGCATGCATTGCATCGGAGGTTTATTACTTGACACATTTGTGAAACCCTGATAATCTTCATTCCCCCGACTTGCCGATGCGATGGGGCATGGGGCATTCAAAGTCATAAAACAAATACGATTTTGGTTTTTAAAGTTTTGAACTCACTCATACGTATGAGTGAAATGGAGTGAATAAAGGTAGAGGTTAGTTTATATTTTTATATTTTTTAATATTAGTTTAAATATTTAATATTTAAATAATAAATTTTAAATTAGTTAATTTAATTATTATATAAAATTTAATTATTTTAATTAAATTAAAATGTAAATATTATTTATATTAATTAGTTTATAATAATTAATATTTTAGTTAGTTAGATATTAATTAATACATAGCTTATTAATTAATTAGTTTAGTTCACAATTAATAATTAAATTAGAATTTTAATTTAGAATTAGATTTTTAATTAAAATTCTGATTTTTAGCTCAGCAACAGAATTTTCAAGATTGATGCCAGATTTGATCCATCAACTTTGGAAGCTCATAGATTGAGTTATACTTGGCCAAATGAGGCCCAGGATGACTCATTGGAAAGAGAAAATCAAGGAGAACATTTTTTAGGAGGTTTCACTAACAGATTTAATCATTTATTAGGTCAAAAATCAGGCAGAAGATCAAGCTTCGAATTTTTAAAACAAAATCAATTTTCTGAGTTATTTTCTTCATTTTCATTTGTCCAAAGCCTCTTCTAATTGCAGATCCATTGGTTAATAATATCTTTGGCCAATTAAACCACCCCAAACATCAATAGAGAGCTTATATTTTATTTTCAATTATTTATTTAAATAGAATTTGAATGGATTTGATTTAATTGCCAGAAATGGTATTTTAATTGCATCTCAATTTATTTTGATTTCTTTTTGCAAGAAAACAGTGGAAGAAATATGGAGAAAAGGATCTCAATCAATGATAAAGCTCCAGAAATTAAAGATTGGAATTTTGAACAAATAAAATTGTATTTGGCAGATTTCTCTTCAACAAACTTTCATCTCCAAAATTCTTTTGCAAATAGTATAAATAATAGATTGTAGAATGTAATTAGGGGCTGCTCTCCTCTGCAATTTTATACTTCTAAAAGCACTACTGTAATAGGAATTTAAATTTGTAGGAGAGAGGTGAGAAAATCTCAGATCTGGAGATTATTGAGGATTTTCCCTTTGTATCTTGAATTATACATGAAGGGCAAAATTTGCACTATTGTGGCTTTAGCTTTGAAAGTAGAAGTTCAAGCAATGTAAAGAGCTATTGGAGACCAGGGACAGAGAGATGGATGCAATAAATTGGTATTTCTAATAATGTTTCAAATATCAATTTTATTTTTATGGTAACAAGAATGTGTCATTTTATTCATGTTTGTGCAATATTGTCAATATGGGTAATTTGTCTCAATGTTGTTATTATGTATCTCTGTTCTTATGGATTAATTTCTCATTTTTGAGTAACTACTTACTCAAAAATTTGTCTTATAAAACTGATTTATTGAATGGTAATGTGTTGTGAACTATTTCCACAGATCATTATTCAATTATTGGATTTACTGATTTGATAATTAATATCATTTTTGTGAACTACTTCCGGAATGTTTTTGGTTTATTATTTCAGTTAAGAGGTCTCAATAGGATGTGTTTTGATAACCATAATAACAATTAATTGAACTACTTCATTAACTTGATATTCATTATAAACAAGACATATTTAAATCCCAATACTTTAATTATCTTGCTCTTAGTTGGGCTAGATCTATATCTGCCTAATTAAGATAGGATTTAGATTAGTTTCTTTTGCTTGCATCATAGAATATGCTTGCATTTAGAGTAATTTCTACATTCTTTTAAGTCCTCTTCTCAAAGAGGAAAAACTTTAGTTGTGGCTTGGCTGAACCCAAATCACCTTAAGGGTCATTCTCTTGCCTGATCAGCAAGAAGAAGTGATCTGATATCCCTGTCTATTGATAGTTAAAGATACATCATAAGGCAATAGCGATAGGGAAAAGGTAACTGAACCTAGTTAAACCAGTCGGAGCCACCACACTAAACGGAAAAGGAGCTGCTTTAAGGTCCGGAATGGGTGGTTATCCCCCATTGTTGTTGCAGCCATTTTCGAGGCATCAACAGAACACAACAAACTAATGCACTTATCTTCATCTGAAATTTTAATATCAACAGATGCTAACCGACTTACCAAAATATTAAATGCATTCAGATGCTCTGTCACTGAGTCTCCATCTTTCATCCTCAGGTTATACAACTTTTTCCGTAGGAACAATTTATTCACTAGAGACTTAAATCAGTACAAAGTCCCTAACTTGTCACACAAAGCCTTCACTGTAGCTTCCCCTGATACATTCAACAATACTGAATCTGAGACACACAATCGTATTGTTCTCTTTGCCTTCTGATCCAACTTCTTCCATTCTTCATCAGACACTCCCATTGGTTTAGTACCCAGATATACCGCGATCCACTACTCTTTATCCACCAAATGATCCTCCATCTTGAGTTTCCACAACTCAAAACTCTGAACATTAAATTTCTCGATATTTATCTTTCCACTGCTTGCCATCTTCTTTCACCACCAGAATCGATCTTGCAGATCTCCCACTGAACAGGGTCTGCCATAGGCCCGAGCGAAACCTCTCAGCAACAAAGGCGTCCCCTTGAAGCCAAAACAACTGTGATACTAAATGTAGGTTTTAACCCCGTACAGAAATTATCTGCATATGAATTCTTAAACACAAAAAATGAACAATGCGAGAGCATAACACATAAAACACATATACACAGAGGTTTTCTCCTGGATCCCAAAACCGGGACTACCAACTTGATTTTTCATTATATTCCTTTCAATGTTACAATACATATTTATACATGCTGAAGCATCCAATACCATGGACCAAAAAACCATCGCGTCAAAAACCA
Organism: Pinus tabuliformis; assembly: GCA_031772625.1. Classification (NCBI taxonomy): domain Eukaryota; kingdom Viridiplantae; phylum Streptophyta; class Pinopsida; order Pinales; family Pinaceae; genus Pinus; species Pinus tabuliformis. The sequence goes on along the minus strand of CM062816.1, from coordinate 734,445,649 downwards.
TGGACTGAAAACCATAGGTAGGTTTTCCCAACCTAATATAGGGTCCAAAAAAAAAATTTCCTGGGGCACTGCCCTGGACCCCATAAAGGGGGGCTACCCGCCCCCTTGTGACCCCCTCGCTGCACAATTGGCACAACGAAGCACCGCCCCCCCTCTAACCCCGTAGTTCACTACATAGCTTAGTTGTGGAAAGAATATAACACAACCCAATAGTTGATAGGTTCATTGATGTCTACTCTCGATTCCACTTTGTTAAGGTCACTTGGGAGGTTGAATCCAATCATAGTATCCTATCGTTGAATGTTTACCCAAGTGGCATGGTTACTTGGGTAGATGTGGGTGGAGGGTGTTACAAATTGGTATCAGAGCATGGTTCATGCATCCGACTGGATGGGCAATGTGTGTTGGTCATGCATGCATGTCAATAGCGTGTGTGTCTTTTACACTTGCATTCCATGTCCTTCTTACATTTACTCGATGAATGATTATGGTTGAAGTAAGGTTATCATGAAGAATTTGATGTTGATTTTGTGTGATGTGTCATCATGAGTATATGACTGGTTACATATTGTTACATGTCTCTTACATGTTGAATTTATTTCACCTACTTACATCCTTACATGTTAGGCTGCATTCTTGTGGGTTTGATTACATGTATCAGTATTCTAGGTTGATTACAAGAATTGATTGCATATGCTCAACTCCATGCATTTATGTGTATGTGTAGTTGATTTTGCATTGTTAATGCATGTTGATGGTTGCATGTGGCAATGTGTACAATGGATTAATGGTTATTGCCATGCATGAGATCATAGCATGGATTGCTAATATGGCCTTGCATTGATGACTAGACCCTAACTAGAGTGATGTTTATGTGTTGATACATCTACTTGCAGATGTCTATACGTTGTTATGTTTATGATATACATGTATCATGTTGATTTCTTGACCTTGCAAACAAGGTATCCACCCTAAATTATGCTAAGGTACGTTTATTTATTGTGATTTGGATTATTTGACATATTATGCATTGCACAAAAGAGACCAAATGGCTAGAAAGGTGGTAGACTACACAAAATCTCCCTATGAATCAAATGGCCAACATGGTGTGGGGCACTCTTTTGATTTGGCAGACACATTGAGAATATTGAAGGAAGAGATAAGGAGGTGTAAGGCAGATAATGACTGGATCATGCAAGCATAGGAGAAACAAGCATAGGTTCATGTTGCACATTTTCAGAGTTTGTCAAACTTGCAGTGACAAGGGCTACTTCGGGTCAGCAATGGACATGAGGATAGAACTAATGGGGCATATGGAAGTAGGTCTCCTAGTAGGCATAGGTTGGATAGATCTGACATGGTGAGAGATGGAAGGAGATTTGACACTCCGGATAGGAGAGGCGATGAGCACATGTACTATTCTAGTTCTAGTTCTGATAGACATCATGATCGTCATCGTTATCATCCTTGCAGGCAGAATTATAGGAGATACTTTCCAACTAAGTTTAAGAAAGAAAAGCCACCTAATTTTGATGAAGATATGAAGAAGCTAGAAGATGTAGAGGCTTGGATACTTTAGAACAAATGATTTGAGTTGGCAGGAGTTTAAGAGGATCTTCAGAAAGAATTACTTGTCAAAGAGGTACTATGAGAGTAAGGCCAAGGAATCTTATGAGCTAAAGATGGGATCAATGACAAATGAAGAGTACACGACCAAGTTTTTAGAGCTATTGAGGTATGTACCGTATATTATTGATGAGAAGGCTAAATTTCAATCATTTTCCAGTGGTTTTCCATTAGCATTTAGAGATTGGATTGAGTATGGTGAGCCTTAGTCACTTGAGGAAGTTATTGGGAAATTGGAGCATTGATATGAACAATTAAAGTGTAAGAATGAATCTCAACAAGGATGGAAGGGAAAACACGAAGGTAAAGGTAAATGGTAGCCTAAGAGGATAAGGCATCAACATGCATATGAGAAAGAGAATCTGGCACTGCAAAAGAGATTTAATGCAGCTATATAGGGACATGAGTCGTAGTAGAAACATAGAGGTTTTGTTACTGGTTGATTGGAGTGTTGGACATGCGATAAGAAGCACCTTAAGAGAGATTTTCCATACAATCAATGTGATAGGACTCAGATATACAATGCACGAGAGGCACAGAATGTTGTGGATGTTGGTCAGAGCATTCCTCATATCTATGCAGTAGTGGACACTAGTAAGGAAGAACACTAGGCATCTATCATTGATATGGACAATAACCTTTGTGATCAAGTTATTTCTATTTTGATTGACCCTAGATATAATTATAGCTATGTTAGTCCTAACTCAGTGGATAAGTGTGGTTTGAGTAAGGAATTTCATGAAGCGTCTTGGTTAGTGAAATTGGCTACAACTTTAAAGAATAGAGTTCATCATTGGGTAAAAGATTGTGCATTTCATTTAAATGGTATCCTACCACAACACATTTGAATGTATTACCCTTGGGATCATACAATATGTTGTTGGGCATGGATTGGTTGTATCTTCATAGAACCAAGGTCAACTGCTATGACAAATTCATTGAGCATGTTGATGTCAATGGGGAACCAAGAGTCTTGCAGTGAAAGAAGAAAGCCACATCAGTTAGGATGCCAAAAACTATGCAAGAAAAGCATAGCCACAAGAAAGGGTGTATGTTATTTACAGTACACATTTCTAGGGGCAAGGAGGTTGAGGATGCAGATGTGTTGAGCAGGTGCCCAATTTTATAGCAGTTTCAGGATGTATTTCTTCAGGACATATACAGAGTTTCCACCTCACAGGGAGGTAGAATTTTCTATTGGGATAGTGCCAGCGGAAGCTCCAAAATTAAAATCAACTTACAGGATGAGAAGAGATGAGTTGGTTGAGTTGAAGTTGCATTTGAAGGAAATGTTGGAAAAGGATTACATAAGCTAGGTATATCACATTGGGGTGCATTGACCTTGTTTGTAACGAAGAAAGATTTGAAGTCTCAGATTATGCATTGATGAGAAGCAGTTCAACAAAGTGACCATCAAGAACATGTACCCTTTATCGAGGTTTGATGAATTGTTCAATTAGTTGAAGGGAGAAGCATTTTTCTCGAAGATCAACTTGAGATTCATATACCATCAATTACACATCATAGAGGAGGACATTTGCAAGACATCTTTCTGAACCAGGTATGGGCATTATGAGTTTGTTGTAGTTCCATTTGGCTTAACTAGTGCTCCAACTACATTTATGTGCTTTACGAATAGTGTGTTGCATCTGTATATGGATAGGTTTTTTATTGTGTTCATTGATGATATACTGGTATATTCTAAAAATGAGGAAGAGCATGCCGAGCATTTAGCAGCAGTGTTGAGGTTATTGAGGGAGCATCAGTTGTATGCTAAGATCAACAAGTGTAGTTTCTTTTATACTCAGGTACATTAATTCAAACATGTGGTCTCAAAGGAGGGAATTGCAGTAGATCCAGAGAAGATAAGAGCCATCATGGAGTGGGTAGCTCTTAAGAGTATGGATGAGGTGAGATATTTCATGGGTCTGGCAAAATATTATCGAAGGTTCATTAGGAACTTCTCACAAATTGCTTATCCAATTACATCATTAAACAGGAAAGGTAATAATTTTGAATGAACGTAGGAGGGTGAGGCTATCTTTTACCAGCTTAAGAAGTTGTGGACACATGCACCAGTGCTACAAATTGCAGATCTAGACAAGGAGTTTGTAGTACGAACAGATGCTTGTAAGAGAGGACTTAGTGGAGTCCTTATGCAAGATGGACATGTGGTATGTTGTGACATTAAAACTAAACAACCACGAGCACAAATACCCAACACATGATATTGAGTTAGCAATGATCATACATGCATTGAAGATGTTGAGACACTATCTTCTTGGTGGGAGGTTTTTATTGATGAGTGATCATATTGGGTTGTGGTATTTGTTTGACCAGCTAAATCTGAATTTTAGGTAGGCTAGATGATTGGCCATGATCAGTGAGTTTGATTTTGAGATCACGTACATCAAAGGTAAAGAGAACAGGGTGGAATATTCTCTCAGCAAGAAGGTATAGGTAAATCACTTGACATCTATGGTCTCCCATGGGATAAACTTACAAGATAGGATCTTGCAGGAAGGTCAGGATAATGTCAGGTATATGTATATTGTTCATAGGTTGCCACAGGGTATGGGTACAGGTACAGGTGGTAGTATAGTATAGGTACATCTGTAGGTATAGGTATAGGTACTGGTACATGTACAGGTGGTTGTACATGTACATGCACATGTACAGGTACAAGTACAAGTGCAAAATGGATTGGTCAGATTCAGCGACAAGATATATGTGCCAGATAGGATTGAGCTCAAGAAGGTGATGCTGAAATAGTTTCATGTGAAACCTTATTCAAGTCACCCAAGTTACCATAAGAGATTGACTGCAGCGAAGAAATTCTATTATTGGTCGAATTTGAAGAAGGATGTAACAAAGTTTGTGGCTAGGTGATTCAACTGTCACCGAGTGAAGGAAGAGTGCAAGCATCTAGGTGGATTGCTACAGCGAATGGGAACTGCAGAGTTGAAATGGGAGGTCATTTCCATGGACTTAATTATAGGCTTGCCGAAGATAGTGAGGCAACATGATTCCATCATGGTTGTTGTGGACAAGTTGATGAAGGTTTCACACTTCATTCCATTGAAGTCTACATTCTGAGTTAGCGATGTAGCACAGGTATTCATCAAAGATGTGGTCAGATTGGATGGTTTCCAAAAAATATTGTGTCAGACAGGGATTAGAAGATCACTTCCAAGTTTTGGGAGTTATTTGCATGTTTGGGAATAGAGTTGGCCTTCAGCATACCTTATCATCCACAGATTGATGGACATACAAAGAGGGTCAACAGGATATTGGAGGACATGCTGAGGATGTATGTGAAGCATCAATAGTGGAAGTGGGAAGTGTATCTACCCTCGATATAGCTCACATACAACAATGATTATCTGAAGTCATTGAGGATGAGTGTTTTTTATGCGTAGTATAAGAGGAGTTGCAATACTCCCATCAATTAGAGTGATCCAGTTAACAGGGTGTCGATTGGACCAAACATATTGGCGGACATGGAAGAAGAAATGCAGGTGATCAAGGAAAATTTAAAGGCAACATAGGATAGACAAAAGATTTGTGCAAATTGAAACAAGTTGTTAAAGTAGTTCCAAGTTGGGGAACGAGTGTACTTGCGCATCAAACCGGAGAAGAGCTCCTTGTGGATTGGATCATGTGGCAAGCTAGCACCACAGTTTTGTGGACCCTTCAGTATCATTGATAGGATTGGTCCAGTAGCCTATTGACTTGCACTACCTTTGACAATGAAATTCCATGATATTTTCCATGGATCACTGCTTAAGAAGTATGTTAAGGATGTTGATCATGTGATTAATTTGTCTATATTGTAGGTGGAACGAGATGGAGAATTCTAGCTGGAGCCTCAATGTATATTGTAGAAAAAGGTTCTCATGCTCTGAAACTGAGATATCAAGAAAGTTAAAGTGCAGTGGAAGCACTTTGGGCCTGATGAAGCTACATGGGAGATGGCAGATCAGATGCGGGCTATGTATCCTTCCTTGTTTGCAGGTTGAGGTAAAGGAGTTTTGACTTGGTGTTTTCATGTGATTTTGGTATATGTTTTGGTAATTTTATATGTACATATATATATATATATATATATATATATATATATATATATGGATGTAAATACCACCATGAGCTATGTTGTAAAGCTCCAATAAGCGGTATGGGTGTCATTGAATTATTGTGTTATGTTGTTATGTTGGTTCACTTTCCAATAGGGCGATGATTATGAATATTGCATCGAGATATGTTATAAAGCTCCATTGGTAGTATGTTTTATTTTTAGTGTTTTTTCTCAGGTCTTGGTGTGGTTTAACATTGAGGATGATGTTCCCCAAGGGGGAGGGTTCTATAACAACCCTGGAGAAAATTCCATGTAATAAAAGTTAATAAAGGGAAAAATAATAACCAAAGTTGATAGGACACTTATTCCAAGATGAATTTTGGGCAACATATCCTAGTGGGTGTTCATTTGGTTTATTAGGCCAAGGAAATTGGAAAGGAAATTTCTAAGGATTTGGAAAGGCAAAATGGCATTTTTAGCACAATTATTTATGAAAATAATGGAATTAGGAGAAAAGGGAGTTGAAAGGTCATAGGTTACATGTGAGGAGGAAACTGAAGGAAAATAATGGAAAATGAAGAAAATAGATGCCTCATTCATAAAAAGGATTCTAAGGAATAGTTGGTAACCCTTTTTCAGTTGAGTTTTGGAGCTCTCTCATTATTCTCTCTCTCTCTCTCACTCTTAGACACTTGGATTTTTCTTGGAGAATTTTTGCATTGAAGCAAGAAGGGCAAAGAAGACAAGAAGAAGCAAAGATCGAGTAGGGAAAGGTAGGATCAAGCAACTACAACAAGATTCATTGTAAGTATCATTTTACATGTGTATTTTCCTTGCTAGATTTGTCATGCATGGTATTGCATGTCGTTCTTTTCTATCATGGCATGGTTTTTTGCAAGTGTATCAATTTTTTCGTCCTAACCTTTCCATTTCTAGATAGCCATGGTGTGACGGGGTTCTCATGTTTTTTTTTTAGCTATATTGTCGGATGGATTTGAAGCTGAGTGGGGTGGATCTCCGAATGATAAAGCACATGGCCTAGTGGTCCCTGAACTAGAATGTGGATTATGGTAAAGCCACTGGCCTAGTACCCTTGAGCCAAATTGTGGGTTGTGGTAAAGTGAGGATTGTGTTGCCTTCGTGGGCCTAAGAATCCTTGCCGTTGAATGACACGATATACTCTAAATCCAAGAGGTGGTTTTCTCTCTGTTGAGCCTAGTAATCCGAAGTTTGGGATATGCAGTAAATCCTGAAGAGGGGGTCTCATGTTAGGGCCTAGTGATCCAGGTTTGGATTGCGGTAAAGCCCAAAATACTAGGAGACAAGAAAAATCCTGATGGTGTAGGTGGATAAATCTAGTGGAATTCATGATTTTTGGCCTAGCGATCAGGTGGAGATCATGGTAAATCATGTTATGATGTGCTCATTGTGCTGGCCTAGTGATCCAAGAAGGATTATGGTGAAGCCTGATTTATATTGATGAGGGTAAGGTGGTTTAGCCTCGGTATTCCCTCGTTGGCTCTTTTGGTTTGAGTCCCACATTCATTCTTGGAATATGGCACAAGGGTGAATGGCTGAAGAGAGATTTTGCTCAGCCATTCAATGGTTTGGTGGAACGTGGAAGTCCCATCCCAAGTTTGGTTTTTGCATTATTAATGAAAGGTTATTTATCCTTGTATTTCTATGAGAATTTTGATGGAGTATATGTGGTTTATATGGATGTACTTTCATGAGTATTTCTATTATTATTATGCTAGTTATATATGTGTTTTATGACAACAACTGTGTATGTCTCTTAGCATGTTTTTTCATGTAAATGAGTGGATAATGTATCTATGGCCTGATAGATGATAATGCAACAAATGACATGAGGGAACAATGGTTCATATCGTTTCTCAGATACATATGAGATACCTACACTTAATTATTTTGTTTACACCTGTAGATTGCATGCTTGTGACATGTTTGACGAAATGCCCATCATGGCTAGTAGGGATCTTATTAAGGTCTTGTTTAACTTATTTCTTTGGCATCATTGTTTCCATTTTATTTTACTGCTCTGTTGTAGTGGCTACAAGCACCCTCCAAAATTTTGCCTTAGCTTCATTTTGAAGCCCCCTACTAACCATCCTCAGCAACATGTCTTGCATTGTCAAGCACATCAGCTTCAGCTATGTCATAGAGCCTTGTCAGCATGTGTATGCAAGTTTGTTCCACCTCCTTCACAGGCTGATTATTGGACTTAGTGTTAGTTGTTGGTTGAGCAGCTCCCTATCGAAATTTCACAATTCTGGATGGGAACCAACCTTCCCTCGAGAAATTACGCAAACCCATCTTGACACCCAGCTGGGCTCCAAAGTTATGAAATTCTTCCTATCAGTCTTCCTCTCAAAAATTGCGAATTCATCCTAGGACAGCTGCTTAGCCTAGAAATTGTGCGATTCTGACACATTCCCTCTGGGACATCTAGCATAGCATTTAGTAGAAATTCAGGAAATCCAGCCAGGCAACCTGTTGGGCTCGTAAATTGCGCAATACAGTCAGACTGGTGTCCTTGAAAAAATTGCAAGGTCTGACCCAGAAAAACTGCTCATCTAAGAAATTTCACAATATAGTTAGACATGCTTCCTTGAGAAAATTGTGAGGTCTGACCCAAGACAGCTTCTCAGCTCAGAAATTGCACAATCCTGGGAGACAGTCACCGATTCCTCCCAGAAATTGTGGAATCCCTCTAGGACAACCATCTCTGCTAAGCCCCGAAGTTGAGCATATTTTCATCCCAGGCTCGCAGACCAATGCATGTGCCTTCAGGTGTACCGGTTTCCTCCGAGACCGAGAAAAATTGGTTTGCATGTATGGATTGTTTTTCCCAAGGCAACATGCAAAGGAATTCTTGATTCAGGGATCTATTTTTAGCAGCTGGAAGTTACATGAAAGGATCATTTCAGAAACCTCTCCCGAAGTGTCTCTTTTCCTAGATTTATGGCATGCGTCACAACCTTGATTTTATCAAAACTCATCAATCAGACGTTGTAAAGCTCATTCCTCACATCGACCTTCTAGCTTTGACATCCCACATTGCATCTAGGAGTCGTCGGCACATTCTACTTAGCTGTTTCAGGGCATGCCAGATTTTCATGTCTTGCGCCGTGTTTTTGTCACTTTTTGTGTTTTCTTTCATGTGAGTGATGTCTTATTCATTTCAGTGAGTGCTTTTTGTCATTTTGATGTATGTTAGCTTGTAGAAGCACTATTTCATTTTCTTTTGTAGCACACTGTTGCCGCATGCCTGACGCTATTTTTGCATGAACTTCAAACACATGCATACTTTCCCATTTTCTGAATCCTGCACTTTTTTTTTCATGTATGATCACTCACTCTTGTTTGCAGTCATCTCATCATGCATTCAAACTTCTCACGTTTTCAGTCACTCATCGGCCGGTCTGGGTTGCCTTGGCCTAGACCGTGCCCTGCTTGTCTAACACTTCGCATTTTTGAAAGCAAAGGCTCTACTTTCCCTCCAAAAATTGGACAAGTCTGGCCCTGCACTAACCTCCAAGCTTGCATTGTACAATTATTGGAGGTAGTGTCGTGCTGGCCCCAGAAACTGTGCAATGCAGTTTGTTGGTTGCATGTCATGGCTAACTAAAATTGTGCATTACGTAGTTTCAGTCCTCATCAGGTGAGGTTGGATTGTGCATTGCGCAATTCCAGTAGTTAGTTATCCCCCCGAAATCCCAGACTATACCTTGTGCAATTTTGGAAGTTAGTCTCCCAGCCTCTCGTTAAAATTGCGCAATCTTCACAGAAAGTCACACATGTATGTTGCATGTCAGTCCTCTAGTTTGTTTTTGTTTTCAACTAACATATTTCTTTTCATGAGTGTTGTTGTGTCTCTAGGTATCACAGGTGTTTGTCTTCCTCACGTCGAAATAGGTACAATGGCTTCCAGGAGAGCATAATGGAAGACACCATTCAGAGCACACTTGGGGATGCAGTCAATCAAGTGTCTATGAACTTGTCTATCTATGAAGACATCGAGTTGTTCATGGACAAGGATATGAAGATGAAATGGCAATAACATCAAAATGAGCAACACCATCAACAATAGTAGAAGGAAACACAGCTCTATGAAACGAATGCAAGAGAAAGGTTGTCGACAATATAGAGGCAGAACAAAATTACAAGCTCAAGCAGATCCACTTGTGATGAAAGAAACTTTGGACACTGAGGCTATCAGGTGATGGTGCAACACGAAGATTGCACAAAGTGAGAGACATAAATATAGAAGGAGTTTCATGTGCTGAAGAGGAAATTCAAGGAAGAACAAGAGCTGCACAGACGAGAGAGTGAGTTGCAGTAGGAATAGGTACAGTGGGGGGTGCAACATGCATAGAGAGATGAAACTGTGCCCGTCCAAGTTATAGATCCATGCTAGTAGCTGGCACGTTGGAGACAAGGTGAGCAATGTTGTTGATTGCATACAAGGATAATCAGAAGCATAGATTTCATTGTGCACTTGCATGCAATCCCACCCATTTGGCACACTCATCAAGGCAAAGGCAAGAAGCAAGACCGACTGGAGCTAGACATGTATTTTGAAAAGTTGATGCACATGACCACTAGCACATGCTTGGAGATCAGCTGAGACACTATGCATAAACATGTTGCCGGTCTCGTCGCACCTAGGATGACCATGAACATGCTATCAGACGAGTTGGACAGAGGGTCCATATGAGTGTACCTAGATGCAACAGAGGCAAGAGTTCACTTTCAACAGGATGTCATCATTGAGCGCATGGACACCTTCACGGACGACCAAGCTTGGAATCAGTTCACCACCATCGACCAACACAAGGATGTCAAAGACTTGGTCTCACCACAACAGTTCAAGTGTTAGTAATGTCTTGCATGGCTTGCTCAAGCCATTTTGATATCTAGTGAAGTTGAAGTTCAAGTGTCGATAGTTGAATATAATAGTCATAGAGTAGTTGAAGAATCATGAGGGTAGATGAATAGTCACAAAGGGAAATCTCAAGGGTTGCCCCGCCCTTTGTTATAAACAGTCCCTCATAACTCATTGTAAATGATTTTGGTTAGCCAAGCTTCTGATAGGAGTATCTTAGAGAGATATTGGACAGTATTATAACAAGCCTTGGCTTCTCCACTGTGCACAACTGGTATATCTCTTTGGAGGAGTAGGTGACAGTGACAGTAATGTTCCAATGTACGAAGTATTGGTTGGTCATGGTTGTATTTTATGACTGGAACTTACACTTATTAATATAAGAAAGCCAACATGTTTCATGCATATGTCGTATTGTATTTCAGCTATCTTGTTTACTCTAAATGATATATGTATCTGTTTGCTTACGCATGCATGTGTAGCTATTTTTTGCATATGTATGTATGAATCTTATTGAAATGTGCTGTTGGTTTAACCATCACTTTGGATTTCTATCTTCCTTTCATTCCATGTTTTAATTCATATTTTCTTGTGTCTTCCCTTCTTAACTCCATGCTTTCACAGGTTTCCAAGCGGTGCACTCACCTCACCCTCCGTGTGTTAAAACATCTCATGAACCTTCCTCGAATTACTACATATGTCACACCCTTGCTACCAACAGGTACATCTTACTTGCCTCTGTGCAAAACCATGGTCAAGGCGATACCATATGAACCACTGTTGGGACTCCTACATGAAATAGTCTAAGGTCTAATTGGGACTTCTTATTGGGGAGATCCTGTGACATGTTAGTGGGTCCAGCATCGTCAACATGCTCCTAAGTTATCACTCAATTATGGGTAGTGACCTGGGATCTGGGCCTGAAGAAGTGTCTCAAATCCCGAGGTTAGTGGAATAACACTGGAAAATTGGGTCTCTAGACACTGGCAAGAAAGCCTGTGAGATCGAATTTGGGTTTCTAGATGCTGTGATGCCTATAGAATGAGAGCGGTTGAGGCTTAAGATTTCCAGAACATTAGTAGGACCCAAGGGCAGTATGTTTAAGTGAATGACATATCTACTCAGGGTTTTGTTGTTGATGTGGATAGGTTGGTTGATGTGTTCCATCAATTCCACTTCCTTAAGGTCACTTAGGAGGATGAATCCAATCATAGTAGGGTCTCATTGCATATTTATCCAGCATGATTGCTTGGCTAGATGTGGGAGGAGGGTGTTATAGAGTGGTATCAGAGCATGGTTGACCCCTCAAAATAGATGGGCGGTGTGTGTTGGTCATGCATGCCTGTCATCTGCATGTGTGTCTTTTACACTTACATTCCATGTGCTTGTCACATTTGCTTGATGATTGATTATGTTTGAAGTAAGGTTGTCATGGAGAATTTGGTGTTGAGTTTGTGGAATGCATCATCATGAGTATATGACTAGTTACATATTATTACATGTCCCTTGCATGTTGATTTTATGTCACCTACTTACATCCTTGTATGTTAGGCTACATTATTGTAGTTTTGATTACATGTATCGGTCTCGTAGGTTGATTACAAGAATGTATTTTTTATGCTCAACTACATGCGTCTATACATATGTGTAGTTGATTTGGCATTGATAATTCATGTTGATGGTTGCATGTGGTAAGGTGTACAATGGAGTAATGGTTATTTTCATGCATGAGGTCATAGCATGCATTGTTGATATGGCCTTGCATCGATGACTGGACCCTAACTAGAGTGATGTTTATGTGTAGATACATCTATTTATGTATGTCTACATGTTATTATGTTTTTGATATACATGTATCATGTATATTTGTTGATCTTGCAGATAAGGTATCCCCCCACATTATGCTAAGGTACGTTGATTTATTGTAATTTGGTTTATCTGACATATTATGCATTGCAGGAAAGAGACCAAATGGCTAGCAAGGTGGTAGACTACATAGAATCTCCCTATGAGTCATATGGGCAGTGTAGTGTGGGCACTATTCTAATTTGGAAGACACATTGAGAAGCTTGAAGGAAGAGATAAGGATTTGTAAGGCAGATAATGACTAGATCATACAGGCACAAGAGAAACTAGTAGAGGTTAATGGTATACTTCTTTAGAGAGTGTCAGACTTGCAGTGGCAAGGGCCACTTCGGATCAGCCATGGACATGAGGATAAAATTAATGGGGCATATCGTAGTAGGTATCCTAGTAGGCATAGGTTAGATAGATCTGACATAATGATATATGGCAGGTTGTTGGACACTCCGGATAGGGAAGGCGATGAGCACAGGTACTATTCTAGTTCTAGTTTTTATAGACAACATGATCATCATCACTATCATTGTTACATGAGGAATGATAGGGGATACTTTCCAGATGAGTTTAAGAGAGCAAGGGAGATGTGAAGAAGCCAGAAGATGCATAGGCTTGGGTACTTGGGATGAAAAACTTCTTTGAGTTGCATGAGTACACAGATAACATGAAGGCCAGAGTAGCGATCTTCAGCTTGAATGGTAAAGACGAAATTTGGTGGGAATATGTTAAGCGGGTAAGAGACTTCAGGATAGAATATTTGAGTTGGTGGGAGTTCAAGAGGCTTTTTAGGAAGAAGTACACAACCAAGTTTTTGGAGCTATTTAGGTATGTACCATATGTTACTGATGATAAGGCTAAAGTTCAATGATTTTTCAGTGGTTTTCCATTAGAATTTAGAGATCAGATTAAGTATGATGAGCCTCGGTCACTTGAAGAAGTTATTGGGAAATTGAACCATTGCTATGAATAATCAAAGCGTAGAATGAATCTCAGCAATGAAGGAAGGGAAAAGATAAAGGTAAATGATAGCCTAAGAGGACAATGTGTTAGCATGCAGATGAGAAAGAGACGGTGGCACCACATAAGAGATTTAATGTAGCTAGACAGGGACATGAGTCGCAATAGTAACATAGAGGTGTTGCTACTCGTCAATTGGAGTGTTGGACATGTGGTAAGGAGCACCTTAAGAGAGATTTTCCAGAGAACCATGGTGGTAGGCCTCAGGTATACAGTGCACAGGAGGCACAAACTGTTAGGGATGTTGATCAAAGAATTCCACATATCTATGCAACAATGGACAATAGACAAGCAAAACACCTGACATCTATCATTGAGATGGATGGTAAGCTTTGTGATAAAGTTATTTCTATTTTGATTGACCTTGGATCTAATTATAGCTATGTTAGTCCTGACATGGTGGATAAGTGTGGTTTGAGTAAGGAATTGCATTCAGTGTATTGGTTAGTGCGGTTGGCTATAGGTATAAAGAAGCAAGCTCATCATTGGGAGCTTCTGCATTTGGTTTAAATGATATTGCTACTGCAACACATTTGAATGTATTATAGTTGGGATCATACAATATGTTTTTGGGAATGGAATGGTTGTATTTTCATAGAACCAAGGTAGACTGCTATGACAAATCCATTGAGTGTGTTGATGGAAATGGGGAAAACAATTCTTGTAGGGTGTTGTAGTAGCTACAAATCCCTCTAAAATTTTTACCTTCATTTTTGAAGCCTCCGTACCAACCATCCTTAATAGCGTGTCTTGTACTGCCCAGCTATTTATGCTTCCAGTTGAGTTTCTTTGGCTTATCATCTTGTGTTCACTAGCTTTCTTGTCTTTTGCCCGCAAGTTGACTTCTCGTGAGTTGGTTTTGAACTAGTTTTTATGTTGTCTTGGAGACTTGTACAGAACTAGAGGGCAACTAGCATTACTCTCCAGAATTGTGCAGAGTATCCAGGCAGCCAATTGCTCTCCAGAAATTTGTATAGCATGCAAGAATCCCTCCCCTTGAAAATTGCACAGAGTAGCCCATCACCGGGCTTGCTTTCAAAATTTTGCGTAGTTCTAGCTGGAAGCCTTGCCTTCAATCAAGAAATTGTGTAGAGCTTGAGTGGCAACCAAAGCCATTCAACCCAGAAACTACGTGAAAGTCATCCTAAGGCTTGTTGTCTGTTGCATGTTCTCACAAGTTGACCGGTTTCGTCCAGGACTATGCAATATTTCCTTGCATGCATGGCAGATATTTCCAAAAAAAGAAAAATGCAAAAATAAAATAGCATCCCTAGATTTTAGGGATCTATTTATAGTAGTTAGGGATTACATGCAAAATCTGTTTCAGAAACCTCTCGCTAAGTGTCACATTTTCCTAGATTTGTGGCATCCGCGTCATAAGCCTCGATCTTGTCAAAACTATTTATTTGACACTTCAAAGCTCATTCTTCACTTTGATCTTGGAGCTTTGGCATTCCCATCGCATCTATGAACCTTTGGCACACTCAAAAAGAAGTTTTCTGGGTAAGTCTGCTTTTCATGTCTTTCGCTACTTTTCTGTCGCTTTTTGTATTTTGTTTTGTGTGAGTGTTGTTTTCTTGGTTTTATTGAGCACCTGTTATCATTTTAGTGCGTGTTTCATGTTTTCCATTACATCTCCTAGCTTTCACATGCATGACATTGTTTCTGCATTGACGGTTGTCGTTGCGGCGACTCGCTTCACACACTTCATTGTTTTCCATTCTCATGGAATCCTTCACTTACTAATTGAATGCATGTTCATTCACTCATGTCTACACCTAGCTTCATACATTCATTCATTCCTTACTGTTTTCAATTGACCATCGGTGGTTCTGAGATGCCTTAGCTCGAACCCTACCTTACTGTGCTTGCACTGGGAATTTCTGGGATAGAAGGCCTTGAATTTTTCCCAAAAATTGTGAATATCTTACCTCAAAGTCACCTCCTAGAGTGTGCTCTGTGTAATTCTAAGAGGAGGTTCCTTAGTTGGTCCCCAGAATTGTGCAATGAAATTTTCCCAGTTCCAGTCATGACGAATGAAACAACACATTACGCAGAGTCAGTCCTCATTAAGACAAGATGGACTGTGCTCTTTGTAGTTTCAGCAGACTGTCATCTCACTAGCAGTCTAGACTATGCTTGGCATAGTACTGGCAGTTAGTCTCCCAGCCTCTGAGTCAAAATTGCATAAATTTCCCATTCAGTGACCTAGGTGTGTTGCATGTGAGTCGTCAAGTTTCTTTTGGTTTTCAACAGACAGTTTAGTTTCCATGAGTGTTTCTTTGTCTTCAGGTATAATAGGTTTTCATCATTCTCATAGTAGTACAAGTACACTGGCTTCTAAGAGAGCAGGGTCAAAGGACACCACTGAGAGCGCAACTAGAGATATGGTTGAGAAAGTGTCTATGAGTTTGCCCATCTATGAAGATACTAAGTTGTTCATAGACAAGGATATCAAGATCAAAAGGATGGAAATCAATGACATCTTCTCAGGTACCTTTGAGGAGAATCTGGAGGTTTGTGGAGTCTATGTCAACTTACACAAGTCTGGCTTGTACCTAGTTGCATGCAGGTTCCTGCGTTTCCATGCACGGACATGATCCACTAGATTGTCTGGCATACTAATCCAAAGAAAATGGTGTTGAGTAGTGTCAGTGGAATAAAATTTGCTACCTTCATGGCATAGGACTTTCAGGAGATGTATCATTTACCGCAGCCAGTGGTTACAATGCATACACCCTTCACCAAGCCCAAGAGTAGTGCAAACTCAAGAGACATCTTGAAGAGATGGGTGAGAGATCCATCTAAGTTAAAGACAACACCCAACCAAGTGTAAAATAAGAAGATAATGCGGAAGGATTATTAGTTCTTGGTCATCTTCGCATGCCGCTTATACGACTAAGAGAGTACAGATACCTTCTCGCAGATTTGGGTAATTGTGTTCGATCAGCTTACGAACGAAGGAAGACCTTTTAATTGGTATGACATGTTTCTCCAGTTGAAGGGGAAAGTAACAAATGCTTGACATTCGCCTAATGGTCAACAAGCAAATATTTTCATGTCCACTTACATACTTGATGCAATTTATTCTCGTCAGTAGTTCACTAGCTTGGGTTGGCCATGGACAACTTCAAAAACCTCTGTACACATCTATTTTAGATTGTTCTCTGAGTGGAGCTTCCGTTGAGTTATACTAAAACTATCAGACCACTTCATCACCCCGATGTACATGATGATCTTTTAACAAGATCCATTTTTCATGTCACACGCTGCGATGGAGGCATTGGTTAACATAGCAGATCGGTATGCCTCACACCTTGGCACCTTCATCCGAGTGTACAACACAAAGAAGGATCTGCATGTGTTATCAAAGTTTTCCATGGACAAGTTGGTCATGCAAGAGGTTGCATACCACATCTTGATAGGGTTGTCAGCAAGACTGCATAGGAAGAAGAAGGCACCTTGGCCCACTCTTCCTTTGCAGATCGGGTTGTATGAGATCCAGAATATCAATATACAGAATCCAATAAGGAGGAATCCAAGAGGTTCATGTTTAGCACCAAAATTTTCAATCCATATGACCCACGATGCTTAGTGGAAGACGACTATGCGAGAGTGTATCATCCCTGGATCCATGGGGCATGTCATTGGCCAGAGGAAGACCCGTGGAGATATGCTATAACTCCTAAAGCCTCAATGAACTAGTCAAAGTGGCTGTAGAATGGTTAGAAATGCACAAGGCAGTAGCATCTCAGAGAGTAGCAACATTAGCAACAACAAAGGGAAGTAGACGTGCCCATGACAAAGGAAGGAGGAAAGTTTCCGACAACAAAAAGGCAGAGAAAAGCTACAAGTTCAAGGCAGATCCACTTGTGTTAAGAGAAGCTTTGAAGATTGATGGAAAGATACTAAAATGAAATAGAAGGATGGCACAAAGACAGAGGGAGAAGCAAAATATGGAGGATGCTGAGAAGAAGTTGTAGGAGTTGAAGAAACAACTAAGGGAAGAACAAGAGCTACACAGAAGAGAGAAGGAAACAAAATAGGAATAGGAACAGTAGGAGACGCAACATGCACACATTTATGAAACTACACCAATACAAGTTATTGACTCATCAGAACAGCTGGAAGATAGCAAACAAGGTGAGCAGTTACAGGAGCAACACTTTTCTAAAGAGATTAAAAAATGTTGGAGGATATGGATATTGATGTGGCTCAGCTAGCGCAGGATCAGGATATACATCCCATGCCCAAGGGCCCAGAGGTCACCCCACCGACTTCACTAGATTTGGGAATAGAGAAAGTCGCAAGTGTTCAAGGAGACACTGAAATCCTTGAGAAGAATCTAGAGGTAGATATGAACAACATATACTTCAACAAGTCACAACACAAATTCGTCCATGTATCTTCGATTCATTTTAAAGAATGAGTGACCGTGTCCAATATGCGAAAACATCTGGCTACATTGGTTTATGCTACGAAGACATATGCCGAAGCCACCAACTCAAGTGTGAGATTCTTAATAGCTGAGAACAAGTGCTTGGCTAAGTAGCTACAAGCAGCCAAGCAGGGAGAAGAGCACGCTACAACATCTTTCAGAGAATAATTGAATAAAGAAATACTTTATGAAGTATCATATCTTAAGACATTCATGCGGAGGTTGTACTTTAGGTTTGTCACTGTACATAAGTTAGTTTTTTATATTAAGGATTGGCAATAGTGTTGTTATAGGAGAGCACACATCTTGACGGACATACACACTTTCATCGATCACATGCATATATGGAAAATGAAGTAATAGGGAGCCCTATTGTACTTGCCAAAGAAGATGAAGTGAAAGGGAGTGGAGTTGAAGGCACATATCTGAAGCTAGATCCGGAACTATGAGGAACTCCCAAAACTGATCATGAGCTTAAATGATTCACATGCACGAGTGTTCAAGATCATGGATGTCATTATGTGCATGCATGTGATCCCATCCATTGGCACACTCATTGAGGTGAGAGCAAAGAACCAAGTCCAACTAGAGATGGGCATGTATTTCGAGCAATTGATGCACATAGCCACCAGTGCAGAGTTAGAGATGAGCGGAGACACTATGCACCAGTATGTCACTGGTTTGCCTGCACTCAATACCATGATGCACATTCTATCTAATGATTTTGATAGAGCTGCCAAATAAATGTACTTGGATGCAACAGAGGCAAAAGTTCACTTTTAGAAGGATGTCACCACAGAGTACGCAAACACCATAACAGACTACCAAGCTCGGCATCATTTCACCACCATCGATCACCAAGAGTATGTCGATGAGTTAGTCTTCCCACAACTATCCGAGTCTCAGTGATATCTTGCATGGCTTACTCAAGCCCATTTTTATCTCACATGGGTACATGTGCAGATTGTATTGTAAACATGTTGTAAAGTGAAAGACCAAGTGTCAATAGTAGAATGTAAATAGTCATGTGTAAGTTGAAGAGTCATGAGGGTAGTTGAAGAGTCACAAAGGGGAATGTCAATGGTCACCCCACCCTTTGCTATATATAGAACCTCATAACTCATTGTACAAGATTTTTGGGAGCCAATCTTCTGATAGGTATAACTTAGAGAAAGCTTGGAGTGTACTGTAATGAGCCTTGGATTCTCCACAGTGCATAGCATGTACATCTCTTTGGACGAGCAGGTGGTTGTGGCTGTAACGTTTTGCTATAGGGGCTAGTGGCTACCATGGTTTTATGTATGATTTGATCTTGCACTCTTTTAATATAACAGAGCCAACACGTTTAACACATATATTTATATTGTAGTTTGGCTATCCCGGTTACTCTAACGATGAATGTAGTTGTAATTTACGCATGTATGTATACACTATTTCATATGGGTTTGTATGAATATTGCCAAAGTGTGTTGTTGGTATAACTCATCACTTTGGATTGTCAGTTATCCTTCTTTCCATCTCGTGATGTCTTTCAGCTTGTGTGTTCCCTTTAAGATGCATTCTATCACAGGCTTGTAAGGGGTGCACTCTTCTCCCCTTCCATGTGTTAGAATATTTCATGCACATTCCTTGATTTGTTGCAAGGTCACATCCTTGATTCCAAAAAAGACATCTTACTTACCTCTACGCACAACCGCAGTCAAGGCGATACCATACTACCCACTGCTGCGACTCCTACTCCAAATCATTTGAGTTCTAGTTGAGACTTCTTACTAGGGAGATCCCCTAACATGTTGGCGGGCCTAGCACTGTCAACATAGGACAAGAAGAAAGCCACATCAATTAGGATGGTGACAGTTATTAAAGCAAAGCATAGCCATAGGAAAGGGTGTATGTTATTTGTAGCACACATTTATAGGGATAAGGGACAGGAGGTTGAGGATGCAAATGTGTTGAGAAGGTACACCACTTTATAGCGGTTTTAGGATGTATTTCCTGATGACATTACAAAGTTGCCACCTCACAAGGAGGTACTATTTTCTATTGAGTTAGTGCTAGGGGTAGCTTAAGCACCCAAAGCACCTTACAATATGAGCACACCTGAGTTGGTTGAGTTGAAGTTGCAATTGAAGGAAACATTGGACAAGGGATACATTAGGCCAAGTGTATCACCTTAGGGCGCATTGGTCTTGTTTTTGGAGAAGACAATTGGAACTCTTAGATTATGCATTGACTACAAGTAGTTGAATAAAGTGACAATCAAGAACAGGGACCCTTCAATAAGGATTGATGACTTGTTTGATCAACTCAAGGGAGCAACAATGTTCTCGAAGTTCGACCTAAGATCTGGATACCATCAGGTACAGATCAAAGAGGAGGACATTTATAGGATAGTTTTCCAGTCTAGGTGTGGACATTATGAGTTTGTTGTAGTTCCATTTGGCTTAACTAATGTTCCATGTACATTTAGGTGCTTTATGAATAGTGTGTTGCATCCTTATTTGGATAAGTTTGTTATTGAATTCATTGATGATATATCGATATATTCTAAAAATGAGGAAGAGCATGTTGAGAATTTAGCAGCAGTGTTGAGGTTGTTGAGGGAGCATCATTTGCATGCTAAGCTTAGCATGTGTAGTTTCTTTCAGACTAAGATACATTACTTGGGACATGTGGTCTCCAAGGAGGGCATTACAGTAGATCCAAAGAAGATAAGAGCCTTAATGGAGTGGCTAGCTCCTAAGACTATGGATGAGGTGAGATCTTTCATGGGTTTGGCAAGCTATTATCAAAGGTTCATCAGTTACTTCTCCAAGATTTATTGCCCTATTACACCATTACAGAGGAAAGTTAAGAAGTTCGAACGGAATAGGAGTGTGAAGTTAGCATTGAGAAACTTAAGAAGTTGTCGACACATGCACCAGTGCTACAGATTGCAGATCCAGAAAAAGAGTTTGTAGTATGCACAGATGCTAGCAAGAGAGGACTTGGTGGAGTCCTTATGCAAGATGGATAGGTGGTATGCTATGAGTCATAGAAATTAAACTAGCATGAGAAAAACTTCCTGACACATGATCTTGAGTTAGCATCAATCATACATGCATTGAAGATGTTGAGACACTATCCTTTTGGCAGGAGGTTTGTACTAATGAGTGATAATATTGGTTTGAGGTATTTGTTTGACCAGCAGAATATGAATGCCAGGTAGGATAGATGGTTCGCCATGATCATTGAGTTTTATTTCGAGATCATCTACATCAAAGGTAAAGAGAACAGGGCAGCAGATGCTCTCAACAAGTGGGTACATCTAAATCACTTGACAACTATGAGCTTGTATGGGACAAACTTACAAGATAGGATCTTGTAGGCAGTTCAGTAGGATTTCAGGTATATGGAGAATGTGCACGAGTTGCAGCAGGGTACTATATGATTACAGGTGGAAGCACATGTACAGGTACATGTGTAGGTGCACAGAGTATGGATTATTGTCTTACGACTGATGGATTGGTCAGATTCATAGATATGATATATGTTCTAGATAACAGTGAGCTCAAGAAGGTAATATTGAGAGATTTTCATGTGAAATATTATTCAGGTCACCCAGTTTATCATAATACATTGACTGCAACGAAGAAATTCTACTACTGGCTGAATTTGAAGAAGGATGTAGTAGAGTTTGTGGCTAGGTGTTTAACGTATCAACTAGTGAAGGCAAAGTGAAAGCATCTAGGTGGACTACTACAACCAATTACAATTACAAAGTGGAAATTAGATGGCATTTCCATGGACTTCATCATATAATGGCTAGATATAGTGAGACAACATGATTCCCTCATTCCTGTTGTGGAAAGGTTGACGAAAGTTGCACACTTCATTCCAGTGAAATTTGCATTCTCAACTAGCAATGTGGCACAAGTATTCATCAAAGATGTGGTCAGATTGCATGCTGTCCCAAAGAAGATTATGTCAAAGATGGATTAGAAGTTCACTTCCAAGTTTTGGAAGGATTTATTTGCAGGTTTGGGGACAAAGCTAGCCTTCAGCACAACTTATCATTCGTAGATAGATGGACAGAGAGAGAGGGTCAATAGGATATTATAGGTCACCTTGAGGATGTATGTGATGCATCAGCATCAGAATTGGGAAGAATGTCTCCCCTTCCTAGAGTTCACATACAACAATGCTTATCAAGAGTAATTGAGGATGATTCCTTTTGAGCAGAGTTACAATACTCCCATCAGTTGGAGTGGTGTAGTTAAGAGGCTATTGAATGGACCAAACATATTGGAAGACAAGTAACATGAAATGCAGGTGATCAAGGAAAATTTAAAGGTAGCACAAGATATGCGGAAGAGTTATGCAGATTAGAACAAGTTGTTTGAGGAGTTAAAGGTTGGGGAATAGGTGTACTTGCACATGAAACCAAAGAAGAGAAGCTTGTGGATTGGATCATGTGCCAATATGGCACCACGTTTTTGTGGACGCTTCAATATCATTGAGAGGATTGGGCTAGTAGCCTATCAACTTGCATTGCCTCCGATAGTGAAAGTCCATGATATTTTCCATGTATAATTGCTTAAGAAGTATGTTAAGGATGTTGATCATATGATTGATTGCTTTGTATTGCAGGTGGAACCAGATGAAGAATTCCAATCGGAGCCTCAGTGTATATTGCAGAAAAAGGTGCTCATGCTTCAAAACTGAGCAATCGAGAAAGTTAAAGTGTAGTGGAATAATTTTGGGCCCAATGAAGCTACATGGGAGATGGAAAATCTGATGTGGGCTACATATCATTTCTTGTTTACCAGTTGAGGCAAAGCATTTTTGGCTTGGTGTTTTGGTATGATTTTGGTATATGTTTTGGTATATCGTTTGGTGATTTTGCGACAAGTACATATGTATATGGATGTGGATACTACCATGAGCTATGTTATAAATCTCCAATAAGTAGTATGGGTGTAATGTCATTATTTTGTTATGTTGTTATGTTGGTTTTATTTTGAGTAGTGTGATCATTATAAATACTACATCGAGTTATGTTATAAATCTCCATGGGTAGTATGTTTTCTTTTCAACGGTTTTGCTGAGGTCTTGGTGTGGTTTAACACAAAGGAATGTTTTCCCCAAGGGGAGGGTTCTGTAATAGCCCTCGTAAAAATTCCATATAATAAAAGTTAATAAAGGAAAAAATAATAACCACGATTGGTGGGACACTTATTCCAAGGCAAATGTTTGGTAAGACATCTTAGTCGGTGCTCACTAGGTTTGTTATGGCTAAGGAAATTGTCAAAGGCAATGGCTAAGGATTTGGAAAGACAAAACGAATTTTTTGGTACAGTTATTTATGAAAATAATGGAATTTAGGAGAAAAGGGAGGTGAAAGGTCACAATTTGCATGTGAGGAGGAAATTGAAGGAAAATAATGGAAAATGAAGAAAATAAAGGCCTCATTCATAAAAAATCTTATGAGGATCAGTTGGTAACTTTTTATCAGTTGAGTTTTGGAGCTATCTCATTATTCTCTGTCTCTCTCTCTCACTCTTGGACACACAGAGTTTTCTTGGAGAATTTTGGCATTGGAGCAAGAAAGGAAAATAAGGCAAGATGAAGTAAAGATCAAGTAGGGAAAGGCATGATCAAGTAGGTACACTATGATTCATTACATGTATCGATTTACATGTGTATTTTCCTTGATATATTTTGCATACATGGTATTTCACGTGGTTATTTTCTATCATGGCATGGGTTTTGTCAGGTGTATTAGTGTTTTCACCCTAGCCTTTTCATTTCTGGATAGCTAGGGTGTGATGGAGTTCTCATGTTTTATTTTAGATGGATTGACGAATGGATTCGAAGTTGAGTTGGGTGGATCTATGAATGATAAATCACATGGTCTGGTGGTCCCTGAACTCAACTGTGGATCACGGTAAAGACACTGGCCTAGTGACCCTTGAGCGAGACTGTGGGTTGCGATAAAGCTAGGATTGTGTTGCCTCAGTGGGCTTAGGAATCCTTGTCAGTGAATGGAAGGATATACAGTAATTCCAAGAGGTGGTTTTCTCTCTGTTGGGTCTAGTAATCTTGAGTTTGGGATATATGGTAAATCCTGGAGAGTGGGTCTCAGTTTAGGGCCCAGTGATCCAGGTTTAGATTGCAGTAAACCCTGAGAGACTAGGAGATAGGAAAATTAATCACAATGTAGGTGGAGAAATCCAATGGCATCCATTCTTATTTTTCCTCAGATCAGGTGGATATCATGGTAAATCCTATTATGGTGTGTTCATTGTGTTGGCCTAGTGATCCGGGATGGATTCCGGTAAAGCCTAGTTTGTATTGATGAGGGTGAGCTCATTTAGCTTTGGTATGCCTTGGCTAGTTCTTTTGGTTTGAGTCCTACATTCATGCTTTAAATATGGCATGGGGGTGAATGGCTGAAGAGAGATTTGGCTCAACCATTTTATGGTCAGGTGGAATGTGGAAGTCCCATCCCGGGTTTTAGTTTTGCATCATTAATGAGAGGTTATTTCTCCTTGTATTTCTATGAGAATTTAGATGGATTATATGTATTTGGCTATACTTTCACGAGTATTTTTGTTGTTATCATGCTGGTTATATATGTGTTTTATGACAACATCTATGTATGGCTCTCTGGATGTTTTTTATTGTAAATGAATGGATAATGTATCTATGGCATAATAGATGATAATGTAACAAATATGTGAGGGAAAAATGGTTCATATAAATTCTCAGATAAGTATGATAGCTCTACACTTACTTTTGTTGGTTACACCTGTAGATTACATGCTTGTGACATGTTTGACGAAATGCATGTTAATGGATAGTAGGGATCTGATTATGGTCTTGTTTAACTTATTGTTTTGGCATCATTGTTTCCCTATTATTTTAGTGCTCCTAAGTTATCATTCCATTTTGGAGAGTGACCTAGGCTCTGGGCTTGAAAAAGTGTCTCAAATCCTAGGGTCACTGACATAACACTGGAAAGTTAGGTCTCTAGATGCTAGAAATCAAGCCTGTGAGAGTGACTTTGCGTTTCTAGATGATGTCATGCCTATAACATGAGAGTGACTAAGGTTTAATATGTTCATAAAATCAATTCGACCCAAGGACATGATGTCTAAGTGGCTGACATGTCTCCTACAGATTTTGTTGCTGATGTGGATAGGTTGGTTGATGTGCTCCATCAATTGCACTTCCTTAAGGTCACTTAGGAGGTTGAACCAAATCATAATAGTCTCGCATCGCATGCTTACCTTATTGGCATGGTTACTTGCATAGATGTCGGAGGAGGGTGTTACAAGGTGCTCTTTCTCCATTCTTCTTCTCGGCATTCTTTAAAATACAATCACAAATATAGTTCCACTATAGTATCTTTCGTATGATATCCATTGTATTCTTTATGCACGATGATTCTAGATGTTAACCATGGTTGCAATAGTTGCATTTTGATTGCCCTTCCTACCTTTATTTTGCTTCATTTGTGTAGATTCATCTTCAAGTTTGGAATTGCATCTCTTTCTTGGATCCGGTTCTTTTTCCTTTCTGTTTTCCTCAGATTTTTATAGGATTTCAAGTTGGAATTACCCCTTTCTTTCACAACACATGGGATTTGTAAATTTTTAATGTGTCCATCCTTATGAGCTTATCTTGCTTATGCATTAGGGGCTTAATAAAATCCTCAAGTGTGGGCATATTCCTGGTTGCTCATGTTGCAAGCCTAACTATGTGAAAATGGGAGACAAGTATAACATACTTTGGACCTAGTGTTGACAATATCACAAAAGTTAATTGGATTTATTTCTTGTATTTGTTGGTTCCATGTTATTTTAATTGAAGTAAGAAGGCTTTGAACCTTGTGAATAAATCTTGAATGTTTTTTAAACTGTTTGATTCTAATGAGTTGAGCTCATTTTCAAGGATGTGACCCCACATCCCATCCTATTTTTCAAAAAGTGTCTCCAAAGTGGTCCAAACGTGATTTTCAATGGTGCATTTTTTGACATGAAAACATAATTTTGGAGAAATTAATAAGCACAAGAGACCAAAATCCTTCTATATGTAGTTGGAATATTTGAATTTTTCATCTCTAAATTTGGTCAATCTTTATTTCCATGGTTATTCGATAGAAGCCTCTACTTCTAAGTTGATGTAGAATATATGACTTCCAAAATTTCATAACTTATTTTGATAATATGTTTTAATTAATTAATTTAATTAATAACACATAGCTACTTTAAAATAAATTTTAATGTTTGACGCACTACTACTATGAAAAATATCATTTAAACTAAAAAAATATGAAATAAAAGTTAATTTAAAAAATAAACAATTTCTATATCAATTTATCTAACATCAATGTGCTTACACCTATGTTGAATCAAACATTTTAAGCAATAACATATAGATTTATCAATATTAATGTACACACAATGTGTTAAATCTAGAATTTTAAACAATAATGTACATATTTATCTAAATATTTGACAGATTATTTATCAAATTAAAGATTAAGCCATGATATATTAGTGGAATATTTTGTAAGACCCTGCCTTACCAACCTTCAATAGTATAAAGTAACGGTAACACTAAACACTATTACTCATATTTTTTTTCTCATTATATGACTAACTTAGTTTTTAGGTGATCATGGTCCTTCATTTATTTCAATATAATAGTATAAAATCAGAATTCGGGGATAAATTTTGCTTAAAACGAATTCCAAAACACATTTCTCCTCAAGTTTAAAAGAAGCATGTGCTCCTTTCATGCTTATATGTGAACTCAAAGTAAGACTGGAAACAAATACCACCATAATTCCATGTGCGAGAATTAAGCTATATCAACTGATTTGATCCCCTAAATCATGTTAAATAAGTTCAACTTATTGACTCTTCATATAATAACCACAAAAGTATGCCACAAGAACCTGAAATATTATGATTCTATCACAAAAATCACATATAAAGGTATGAGTATGAACCTACTTGTAACAAGATAGTTGAAGGAGGAATATGCCTCTCTCTATTAGTAAATGTAATAAATATGATATGATTATTGATTCATCAGTAAACAAATTATCAATGGCATTACTTCAATCATGAGACTCGTATAATGAATGTTGCAGCAAGAGTAGCCACTGTTACAAATTCAGAAGCATATTATTCTTCTAAAATCGCCAAATAAAACATTGGATTTTCCAAAATTGGACACAATAGTTTTTTATATAGTCGTTAAAACAAAATAATGCATGGATGAATACATGCAACTCAGATGAAACGTATTATGCTCGCTTGCACAAAATCTTACAGAATTAGTCATTGTAAAATTGTTTCCAAAAACAACCCCCCTCTTTTTTTTAATGGAAGCTTTAGATAATAAAATTAATAACTGTCCTCTTCTGTATTCGCACTTGAGAAAATTATTAGATTCATTTTCACATTTAAAAACTTCCTTATATAGGAAATTATATACCTTAAATAGTCTATTCATATATTTCTAGTACATAAAAGTTAGAATACGTAAGACATTTACTCTAACAATTTATATGCACAAAAGCTACAACCATTGAGGCCTTTTGATAAACACTTTTCCATCACAGAATCTACAAACTAAAGCTATTGAGGCCTTTTAACAAACACTTTGCAAGCATGCAATCTACAAGCTACAACCGTTGAGGCCTTTTGACAAACGCTCTGCAAGCATGCAATCTAATATCATTAATCAACCTATTTAACTCATAAAATTAATAAATTATGAGTTAAAATGGTGGAATATTAAAATAATACTAATTCATCTTAATCCTTCACCAAAAACTTAACAACGAGCACACACAGTTGGCAACAACAATCTGCAAAATCACGCAGATTTACGATCTGGTTTCTAAAAAGTGTGTTTCTTGAATCAAATGGGGGGTTACCAGTTTGTATGGGAAGGATACCCCCTGATATTGGACTGAATCACATCTAATATTCCCATGGACACAATTTTTTAAGACAACAAAATTTTGGATCCATAATGTCTCATTTACCACTTTTGTAAAACAAATGGAATGAAAACTTTCATCTACAACTCTACATGAGGAAAGACAACCCATAATTATGCTACTAAGAGTTTTTCATTGAATTTACACATTTATAAATCCACCATATGAGTTCTTGAAACATTTTACAATCTACAAGCTACTTCCTTTGACATAATCTAACAAGTTTATTGCAACCACTACTACAATTTGACAAACACATGATAGACCTAAATGCTACAACCATTAAGGCTTTCTGTCAAAATTTTAATAGTACTATACCAAAAACTTGAATCACAAAACATTGAATTATTAATAAGAATGAGACATAAGACATAACTGAAAATTACCTCAAATATACCTCAAGCCTGTGATCCTCCAAACCACATTTTAGCTGTCATTATTTTTGCATTTTCTCTTAAGGGTTGATTATGTAATTTCTCCAGGTAGATTTTGGGTACATAGCCATTTTCTCACTGCTCTTATAAGCTCCAAGTTAGCACTTATTAATGCATACATATATAAATTGATAACATTACTCATTCAGGGATTTTTTCAAACACTTTGCAAACATACCCTAAAACCCTTTCTAAAATGCATCTAATTACCTATTTCAATTAAAAAACACAAAACCATAAGTCATGAAACTCTTACCCAACCTCCTTCGCAATTATTCATTATAATTATTGTTAGCAATATTTGGCTTTTCTTCCTCAGTTTGCTACAATACCAAGGTTAGTACAATAAACTACACCAATAATATTTCTAACTTGAAGTATAAGAATCCATACAAATAGACCACTATTAGTCTTCATTCTTAGCTTAGCCAACAATCTTTCATATAACGTAATCTTAAACAAAAGTTACATGCTCAAAAAAATTAAAATTTCTACAATTCTTTATGCTAATATTATACTAAAATTTCAAGGAAATTAAATATGTACTTGATGCGATATTCAATTTCAACTACTAAAACCATGCTCCATCCCTAATTCCTTAACCAACTTATTTGAACCATATGGTTTTCCTCCCAACCATATCCAGGAAGTACTCCTCCCCCTGGAACCCCAGAGTGTCATAAGCTCACAAGCAATACCAAAATATAGCAATTAAGAGATATATACAAGGAAAGTTGAGGAATATAAGTTTCACTTCCTCTCAATACTACTCATGTTAAAGTCCATTAGGTAGAGCTACTTAGTAATTTACATTAGCATTTAACTACTCTCCATGTCTATCCCTCTCACAATATTCTTTAAATACCTCCAAATCTTGGTATAAAAATGCACCTCCTTCTCCCCCAAGTGAGAGTACATGATACACATATATAGGAGGAGCAAGAATTTCTTGTCAGAATGGAGGAGTAATATGCATGCCTTGAGAAAAAGTAACATATTCCATTTAGAGGAGCGTAACTCATTCCATTAAGGAGATGAATGCATGCCTTAGTTAGGAGAGTGTAACATATGCATTAAAGTGAGCATAAGAGAAATATTTTATATCATTATTTTAATGAGTGTAATAGGAATATGTGATGTGCTTGATGAGTGTGTAAGAGAGAGTGTAATGGATCACTAAGAGAGAGAGTTAAGTAGAGCCATGAGAGTCATCAATGAGAGAGGTGTGAAGTGATTGAGGTGATGAAGGTGACTAGTAATTCCTTTCAATGATAATACCATAGTCTCATAAAAGATAATAATAATAATAATATTGATCATTAAGTCAAAATTGAACTATTAGGATTGATTAGCAATATTTTAAGTGATTTTCCTTCAACTATACTTGATTACATTGATGCGAGTTGACTTACTATTTTTGGAAAGTCATACTTGAGATGCTAGACACGAATTTTTATTTTAGAAAGCCACTCCAAAATTTTCAGAAATGATATTTTATTAAGGAAATCCATCCCTAAGCTTCCCATGAGTAATATTTTTCCTCTAAAGAATAGGCATTCCACATCCCTATCGCATGCATCTCTGTGCTTTAGTAGATTGAGGACCTCGCCCCCTGATCTACTCCAAGGATCCAACATTCCACATCTTGATATTTTAAATATTCAGGACCCCGCACCTTAATCCTTTTATTATAGATCCAAGACTCGACGCTTTTATCTTTCATGGATTTAGCACTCTGCACCGTAATTTTCATGGATTCTCATATACTCTTCTTTGAAACTGCAGACTTCCCCTTAAGGTATTGTTTTGAGCTCATACTTATCTGATGGTTCATTGGTATAGTCTTGTTCCAAGACTAGGAATTGTGCATGACTTGCACAATCATTTTGGTTTTGAAGAAATGACTTCCATAGTAATTTATAATTTGAATAACCTTGTTTTCAAATAACCACATCCTACTCAGTACAAGATTAAATATATATAATCATACAAATCACCCATCATCACTTCCACATGACTTACACAATCATTTATAATTTGAGAATCCTTTTTTTAAATAACCAACGCCCTTGTCACATCCTTCTCACTACAATATTAAGAATATGTAATCACAAAAATCGTGTATCAGTAATAAATCATAATTAAACATATGATCCACGTAACCATGATAATCGACAGATTTATATGTCTCAATTCTGGATCACAATCCATGTCATACATCTATGTCCAAACTACAATACCAAAAGAGAAAACATCAATAATATGCACTTAATCAAAATTAGTCTTACCAAAATTTGTCTTTATCATAAGCACATAGAAACCGTGTGAACTAAACCAGATATATAGAATACAAGCATATACATAAGTCTGAGACACATAATATTTATGTCATTTCATCAAAATCACCATCTCCAACTTTCATCAAAGTTATCTCACCAAGAAGGGACATTACATAATCCTCCTCTTGGGCTAAACATGGCTCGAAGTTTTCCTACAGTAATAAGATACTTAATTGTTTTCGATTCTCCTATCAATAGGGTGTTAACCTTATGTATATGTATTTGATATCTTTTTATTCTTGTCAAATCATAATTTAATGTTTGCTAAATTGGAAGAAACTCCATGAAAACCAAAATATACCATTCGTAATCAAGTAGAAAATATCCATGCCATAGTAGACAAGTTTTGATATAAAATGCCAAAGATTTCTATATCAAAACCAGCCATAAAATTTATAGTACCATATCAAATTACTATTTTATGTAATTGATATGACATCTACTTAAGTTATCTATAATGATTTGATATTCTACATGTTTTTCTTTCTCATAGTCTACATGAATCATACATGTGTCTTCTTCTTGGTTCTATAATATGTTGATCTTGCCAATATATAAATAGCTCACACTTTTTTTTTTAAACAATGATGGTCCATTGCATCCCACAATTAAATTTTCATACAAGAAGAATCAAATAATCCACATACAATTCCCAATGGAACAATGGAACAAAACATGATGTCATATATAAAACCCACTGATAGATCCAACTTGATTTATGTATTCTCAATCCAAGTTTCCCATTTTCATTCCATAAGACATCCCTCCAATCAAAATTTTTAGGATCTACCTACAATTTTTACTAAATGTTTACTCTTTAGGGAAAATCACAATTTGAGGTTCAAGACACCATTTGTTTTTTAGACTAACAAGCTAAGGTTCCATATAGTCCTGATTGACCCACGTTTGTATTATAGACCATTCCTTGAGTTCCCATAATCTTCATTATTATTGACTTCTATTACTTGAGAATTGATTATGAATGACTCTGTTAGAATATCTTCATTTCAATAACAAATTAATGATATATTTTCGAAAGAGGTCATGCCACAGCCTATGGTAAAAGACTCTATTAGAAAGCCTCTTGTTTATTACGGAGGTCATACCACAACTGAGTATTTGAGAAATTTCAAGTTATTTGATGCATAATTTCAACCCAATCTACACAAATTCATGTCAAATAAATCATAGGAATTCCATTCTTATTCATTAAAAATGTATTCCCTAATCATATTTTAACATATCAAATTAATGCACATGCATTACTCATGAATCTACATTCACATTTAAATGTGACATCCTTCAAGCTAACTTTTGTTAAGTTTCCATCAGTGTAGATAACAAAAGAGTCAAAATTTACATGATGAACTCAATCATCATGTTAAATGAATCTCAACCTTACACTTGTTACACATTCCCAAAGAATACACACCAAGATCATCATACTATAGTCCTGATTAGGCCAATATTTTTCTTGGTAGATACAATTTCAGCGAGTAAAGATGGCTAGCTATCCCATATCACATTGATAATGACAAATTAAAAATATATGAAGCCTTGCACACACCCCATAAATCTCACTCACTTGTTGACAATTAAGCCATTCAAATGCTTAGGTTTAATCCCAACTTCTTAAGAACTTCATTTCCATGTCTTTAAGTCCTTCAACATATTTCCAATAATTTGTCTTAACAAAAATATTAAGGACTATGAGAAAGCATTATTTTTCTTTCATGAGTTTCTAAATGACATAATAATAATATCCCCTATGCAACCAATATGATCCCTAGCCAACATACACAACAATTCAACATGCATGCAAAATAAACATTCGTACGTCATCAACCTATAAGGAAGCATGTTGGCTGATTAGGCCCTAGTGTTGTATCTGGCTCATATGTAAGGCCCCATATTAGCAACCATCAATAATATAGAGAAGTAAAGATCATATTGAACACTATTAGTCATTTTTCTTCTTTTTACTCGCAATATGACTAACTTAGCTATCATGTGATCATGTTCCTTCAATTATTTAAATATAAGAATATAACATAAGAAGTTGGGGATAACTTTCCATTAAAACCAATTTCAAAATACATTTCTCCCTGAGTTTAAAAGAAGCATGTGCCCTTTTCATACTTATACGTGAGCTCCAAGTAATAATACAAATAAATTCCACCATAATGATGCATGTGAGAACTAAGCTATATCAACCTATTTGATTTCCTAGATTATGTTAAATAAGTTCCACTTATTTACTCTTGACATCATAACCACAAAATTATGCCACAAAAACCTAAACTACTATGCTTTTATCACAAAAAAACACATATACGACTATCAATATTAACCTACTTGTAACAAGATAATTAAAGGAGAAATATACCTCTCTTCATTATAAAATATAATAAATATAATATGTGTATTGATTCATCAATACAAAATTCACAATGAATTTGCTTCACTCATGAGAGTCATATAATGAATGTTTCGGCAAGAGCAGTCATTGTTACAAATTCAAAAGCATATTAATTTTCAAAAAGTTCCAAATAAAACCATGGACTTGTGAAAATTGGGCACAATAGTTGTTTTCCACATTCATTAAAGCACAAGAATGCATGCTGAATACATGTAGCTCAGATGAAACTTATTATGCTCACTTTCTCAAAATCCTATAGAATTAGTGAATGTAAAAAAAATTCCAACAACAACACCGCTCTTTTCTTTATGGAAGTTTTAGATAATAAAAGTAACAAATGTCATATTCTCTATTAAAACTTAAGAGAATTATTAAATTCATTTTCACATTAAAAATCTTGTAGACATAGGAAGCTACATGCATTAAATAATCTATTTATAAATTTCTAGCACATAAATGCTACAGTAAGTAAGGCATTTACTCTAACAATTTATATGCACAAAAGCTACAACCATTGAGTCCTTTTGGCAAACACTTTGCAAGAATGCAACTTAATATTCTTACTAAACCTTTTTAACTCATACTATTAATAAATTAAGACTTAACAATATGCACACACAGTTGGCAACAATGATCTGTAAAATCGCCCATATTTATGATTTGGGTTCTGAAAATCATTTATTTGGAAAAAAAAATTGGGGGTTATAGGTCCAAATGACACATATACCCCCTGACGCTAGGTTGAATATCATCAATAGACCCAGGGATGCAATTATTTAAAACAACAAAAAATTGGATCCATAATGTCTGATTTACCACTTTTGTCAAACACATGGAATGCAAACTTTCATCTGCAGCTCTACATGAGGAAGTACAACCCAAAATTATGAAACTAAGAGGTTTTCATTGAATTTACACATTTCTGAATCCACCATATGAGTTCTTGAAACATTTTATATCTCAAAAGCTACCTCCGTTAACATAATCTGACAAGCTTATTGTATTCACTGCTATAATAGCCCTCAATGCTACAACCATTAAGGTTTTCTGTCAAAATTCTAACAGTACTATACCAAAAAATTGAATCACAAGACATTGAATTCTTAATAAGACATAAGACATAATCCATAACCGAAAACCTCAAACATACCTCAAGCCTTTGATTTTCGAAACCTTATTTTAGCTCTCATTATTTTTGCATTTTCTTTTAAGGGCTAATTCTGTAATTCCTCTAAGTATATTTTGTGTACATTTCCATTTTCTTGCTTGTCTTATAAGCTGCAAGTTAGCACTTATTCATGCATAAATCTATAAATTGATAGCATTACTCATTCAGGGATATTGTCAAACACTTTCCAAACATACCCTAAAACCATTTCAGAAATGCATCTAATTAAGTATTTCAATTAAAACAACACAAAAACATAAGTCATGAAACTCCTACCCAACCTCCTTCATAATTATTCATTATTATTATTGTTAGCAATATTTGGCTTTTATTCCTCAGTTTGCTACAATTCCAAGATTAGCAAAATAAAATACACCAATAATGTTTCCAAATTTAAGTATAAGCATCCATACATATAGACTACTTTTAGTCTTCATTATTAACTTATTGAATAATCTTCAAGATAACATAAGATTAAACAAAAGTTACATGCTCACAAAAATTAAGATTTCTACAATTCCTTATGCTAATATTATACTAAAATTACAAGGAAATTAAATATATATCTGATGCAATATGTGTTTGCAACTATTGAAATCATGCTAAATACATGATTCCTTAACCAACTTATTTGAACCATCCTGTTTTCCTACCAACCATATCGAGGAAGAACTCCCCCCTTTGGAACCCCTGAGTTGTATAAGCTCATAAGCAGTACCAAAACACAATACTAGAGCGATATACAAGGCAAGCTGAGGGAGATAAGTTTCACTTCCTCTCAATACCACTCATGTTAAAATCCATTGAGTAGAGCTACTTAGTATTTTAGAATAGAATTTGGCTACTCTCTATGTCTCTCCATCTTAGAATATTCTTCAAATCTCTCCAACTCATGGTATAACAGTGCACCTCTTTCTACCCCAAGTGAGAATACATGAGACACATATATAGGAGGAGCAACGAATTATTGTCATAACTGAGGATTAATATGCATGCCATGAGAAAAAGTGACATATTCCATTTAGAGGAGTGTAAATCATGCCATTAAGGAGAGGTATGCATTCCTTAGTTAAGGAAAGTGTAACATATGCATTAAAGATAGCTAAGAGGAATATTTTATGACATTCTTTTAGTGAGTGTAAGAGGAATATGATATGTCTTAGATGAGTGCATAAGAGAGAGTGTATTGTATCATTAAGAGAGATATTTATCTAGATCCATGAGAGTCATCAAGGAGAGAGGTGTGAGTGATTGAGGTGATGAAGGTGACTTGTAATTCCTTTTAATAATAATAGCATAGTCTCATAAAAGATAATAATAATATTAATAATATTGATGATTAAGTCAAGATTGAACTATTGTGATTAATTAGTGATAAGCTAAGTGATTTTCCTTTGACTATACTTGATTACCAATTGATGCAAGGTGATTTAATATTTTTGGAAATTCATACTTAAGATGTTAGACATGACTTTCTATTTTTAGAAATTTACTACAAAATTGTCAAAAATGATATTTTATTGAGGAAACTCGTCCCTTAGCTACCATGAGTGGTATTTTTATTCTGTAGAATAGGGATTACCGATGCTTATCACATGGATCTTCATGCCCTAGTAGATTGAGTATTGTGTGCCTTGATCTACTCCAAGGATCAAAGATTCCACATCTTGATATTTTAAATACACAAGACTCCACGCCTTAATCTCTTTATTATAGATCCAAGACTCCATGTCTTTATATTTAATGGATTTAGGACTTTGCACCATAATTTATATGACTCCTCATCTACTCTTTGAAACTTTGTGCTTCACCTTAAGATACTGATTATGAGCTCATACCCATATGATGGTTCATTGGTAAGGTCTTATTCCAAGACCAAGAATTTTGCATGACTTCCGCATTCATTTTTCTTTTGAAGAATTAACTTCTACAATCCTTTATAATTTTAAGATCCTTGTTTGCAAATAACCATGTCCCTCGCCACATTCTGCTCAGTACAAGATTAAGCATAAAAAATCTTACAAGTCATATATCATGACCTCCACATGACTTCCATAGTCATTTGCAATTTGAGCATCCCATTTTACAAATAATTAAGCCCCTTGCCACATCCTACTCAGTACAATATTAAACATATGTAATCATACAAATCATGTATCATTCATAAATCATAATTAACCATATGTTCCACATATCCATGATCATCCATGGATTTGTGTGTCTCAATCTTGTATCACCAACCATGTCATACACCTATGTCCAAACTAGGATATCGAAAGAGATAACATAAATAATATGCACTTAACCAGAATCAATCTTACTAAAATCAATATTTATCATAAGAACATAGAAACCATGTGCCCTGAACTAGTTCTATAGCATAAAAGAATATACACAAGTCTGACATGCATAATCTCTATATCACTACATCAAAATCACCCTCTCAAAGTGTCATCAAAGCTATCTCACCAAGAAGGGACACTACATATTCGAACATTAAATAAATCGGTGGTACCTTTTTGTCCTTAAATTTTTTGAAGTGTGGAAATTTTGACCTCATATTTACAATTTTAAATCATGAAAACATTCTACCAGAAGTTGAATTCTAAGCATGGATTAAATTGTTAACAAAGAACACTATTAAACTACTTGGAAGAGACCACGTTGATTGATACATCATGTATAATCAGCCACAAATATTAAGTTTATTTATAAAACACATATATGTTAAAATGTTGATAGAGATCACCATTTAAGCACTTGAGATAGACCACATATAGATGATATTATATGAAATGGAGATCACTAATATTGGTAGAACACATATAGTTTAAGGTGCTGGTATAAATTGACATTAAACTGCTGGATACAAAACTTCGTTGATTAGTACAACACATATTATGTTTGATATAGATCATGTTTATCGATGCAAGACATATAGGGTAGAGATCACCATCAAACTACTTGGTAGAGATTATGTAAACCAATACAACATATATTGTGTCATAGAGATAATGTTGAATCAAACACATAGGCTAAAGCATTGACATATATCATTGTTAATCTATATATAACATATCTTTTACGTGTGATGCATGCAGTCATCCATCTCTACAAAACCTATAGAAAATAAAAAATGTTGTTACAAATCAACTGCCATAGATAGCACCTGTTGCCTTGCTTATATGCAAGTATCATATTTTCCGATTACATAGCACTGAGGGATTCAAGATTCCAAAAGAATGAAAATAATCGTTTGTGAGAAGCTCTGTGCTAGCATAATAGGTTGTTGAAGCCGTGGAAATAATCCAAGCTTCCATGGTTTTGTCCCATGATAGGGTCACCCATTTTTATCTTCTCTCAATTTTATTCTGTTTATTTCCCTTGCTTATGCAAACTTCAATTTGATAGTTGGTGTGTGCAATTTATTGGGGCCTCCAGCTTAGACCTTAAAGAATATATGTAGGAAAGGAATATAACATAATAATAGCGTCTATAATGGTCAACATGTCTAAGATACCGAGAAACCTCCCTTTAATGAATAATTTTGTGAAAAGATCACTAGGTCATCAGATATAGCATGGGATCAAGGAGATCTCAGGTGTGGAGAGGGGAAACCATGGGTTCTAGAGTCATGGATTACACTAAAATTTAACATTAATATTAATTTGGTTAACGTAAACCTATATACATGGAGATAAAAATTGCTCAACTTGTTACCATCAAAATACTTTAGGATTTTTTTCTTATGATAAAAAAACGAATTGTTACCATCAAAGTACTTTACGCTTTTTTTTGTTATAATAAAACAAAACAACTTGCTACCATAAAAGTACTTTAGGCTTTTAAGATATTTTTTTTATGATAAAACAGAATAAGAACCATCTATAAATAATTAGAGAAAGGAAGTTTCAATAATATGGTTTCAACATAATAATGATTTCGAGCTACTTACATGTTATTATTTTCTAGAGCTGTAATAGTGAGTTGGAGTTGTTTTCACATCATTACCTTTTCTAGAATATTGATGCATATTTATAAAATTACACGCTTCTGAATTTGAACTAATAAAAGTCTCTCACAATTCCACTATCTCTTTGTTCTCTATGTTATCTCTATTTTTTTATTGTGTATCAGAGCTATCTTCGAAAAGGCTGTGTGATGTGAGGAACAACACCCTGTGTGTGTGAATGCTAGCAAAAATGCACGTTGGGTTGTCATTATTGGAGTTGTAGGCTAAAATAACCTTCTTAGTGTGTTTGCCAATGTGAGCACCATGCCATCTCTGCCCAATCAACTCCTTTTGTGACCATTCTAATTAAATTAAATTAAATTAAATTATATTATATTATATTATATTAATCAAAATTAAATTAAATTAAATGAAAATATATTAAATTAAAACAAAAATCATAATTAAATTTAAATTTAAAGTTAAACTAAATTAAATTAGTTATAAATTAATTAAAAACCTCATCTTCATCAAAGCTTGTCTGCTCTTTACAATACTTACTATAACTTTTATTTATTTATCACTCATCCTTCTTCACACATCTAAATTTCTGATGATGATGGACCACACAGATAGTTCGAAACGTCCATACGTAAAACAACAAAATGTGATAGATCCAGAGGATATAACCACACAAAATTCTAACCTCGTCGATTGCTTTGATATTCCACTAATATTTTTAATGGGAATTACAATTCTCTTTTTCCTTGAGATGCAGATGTGCACAATTGCTTGCAGGGAAGCGAAAGTGTTGTAGAGAGATTGAGGAGCCACAGATTCATATATTTTCATCTTACCTGCCACGAATTCTTGTTCTAGATTGGCATAGTACGGATAGGGTTAAGTTTTGTTGTATCTGAAGGCAAGAGCATTTCAGATACCTTTTTCCAATGAATAGATTTGCAGATATCAAGTTGTGCCTTGACCTCACATCAAATGCATATTCTTAATAGAATCTTCTTTATCCTTGGCATCACATTGAATTTCTTAATGTGTGTGTAATGATTTCTACTAAAATATGATTTCACAGAATGTAAATTTAATGTAAATTCATGTGCCAATTTTCAACAACAAAAATATATAAAAGTGCAAAAAATATTGTGAATAAATGTGGCGTTTGCGCAATGGCTTTGTTCGTGGAGCTTTTGTCATCGTTCAACATGGAAAGTGAGAGGACCCCATCACATCCGGCGTAGTTACACATTTTTTAAGCATTGGAAGAATTGGATTTTATGTATGTCATGCAACATTGTCATAAGTGCTTGAGGGATTTGCTTGATTTTGGTTATTGCAAACCAGCAATGATATAACGGATAAGGTATGTGTGCTCTTTTTTTATCATTTTCCCAGATCCTATGTGTGTGCATTATGTGGTATTCAATTAAATGTGCGTTTAGCTTAATTCGATGTAATTAAAGTCAAAATTGGTGCACTATTTTTTTGGGGTTATAGGTGTGAATTCAAAATTTCCTTATTTAAATATGATGAATTCATTAGAATATTCATATTTAAATGAGTCTACTAAGCCATATGGAGAAAATTAAGCAAATTAGAAGTTTAAACCAAATAGAGAGCAGTAGTAGCTTTCACATTGGGAACATAGAAATACGAAGGCAAAGCTACTCTTGAGAATATTCATAAAGGAAAACATATTTCACACATTAGGGATTTCAATACATCTAAATAAATCTATGATACACTTAAAAAGTTGTATTAAAATTCAAATACAAATAAAATATTATTCTTAAATAGGAGGCTTTTTTCAATTAATATAGAGCTAAATGAAAACATTAATAACTTTCTTTCTAACATCAAAGAAATTAATAATAAGTGTGGTGCTATTAGTGAAAAAATTTCAAGCAATGATATATTAACAATTATAGTAAATGGAATGTTGGATGATTATCATATGTTTATCATTAGGATTGCAGTGAGGAAAAAGGATCCTACATTTGATGATTTGATAGATATTCTCCCGGGACAGGAAGATTTTATATTTAGCATTTGTTGCCAAGGGGAAACATTCATACAAAGGAAAGACATGATATAAGAACAAAGGAGGAAATTCATAGTCCAATCGACGTCAAGGCACAACACCACCAAGGAAAGATACTTATATGAAGATGAGGGATGGATGTTTCTACTATGCTAAGCTTGGACATTTTGCTAAATATTGCAATAAAAATAAATGTGATAAGTCCAAACATAGAAGATATTCAGGAATTTTATTGATAAAGAATCCATGGTTAGTGGAAATCACAAAAATCTCAAATTATTTATTTCAGATGCCACTTTATCAACATAAACTAATTGTTTTAAGGCATAGTTTATCAATTCAAGTGCTTCAATTCATATGACATGAAAAATGGAATGATTGGTTCATATTAAGAAAATAATAATGGTGCTCACATCTATCTAAGAGATGATAGATCTCATTAAATCAAGGTTTGAGGTGATGTATGTTTAACTTTTCCTAGTGGCCATGTGAGAGATACAAAATATGATATATGTTCCGAGAATCAAGAGAAATTTAATTTTAATGTTCATTGTTGTAGATCAGAATCTAAAAGTTGAATTATCTAAGTCACATTGTATTGTGAAAAATATATATGTTAAATACAACATTATATAAATATGAGTATGAGTTGGAGGATTGTACAAACTCGATGTTAATGGGAAAGTTCATCAAGAAAATACATCTACAACCATGACAATTGAGCGTCTATGGAATAACAGTATGGTCCTCTCATTCACAACGATGTTGTGTTACTTCAAAAGAAAGAAATTGTGGAATGTCTTCCAAATGTTAAGAATGAATATGTTGAATGTGAAGGATGCACATCGGGAAAGTACCATAGGGAAGAGTTTCTTACAAGAGAAAAAAACCGGAAAGGGGGATTCCTTGATCTAATAAGTATCAATGTGTGTGGTCCCATGCAAACTAAGTCATTGGGTGGAGCTTCATATTTCCTTATTTTAATTGATGGAAAAGCTATATACACATGGGTATACTTTATCAGAAGAGAAGGTGATGTATTTGAATACATTAAAGAATCTAAAAATATAGTTGAAATACAAACAAACAAATACATCAAGATCCTTAGGTCATATCAAAGGGGAGAATACACATCAAGGGAATTCATCAACTATTTCAGGAGCCATGGAATTAAACAAAAATTTATAGTGCCACATAGTCCTTAATAAAATGGTGTAACTGAAAGGAAAAACATAATTTTGGTTGAATGTGTGCAAAGCATGATAAAAAATAAAAAAAATTCCTAATGATTTTTGGGCTAAAGAAATTAGCTTTGTTGTATTTTTGAGAAATAGAAGTCCTAAAAAATGTCTAGAGCAGAAAAAATGTTATGACACATTTCATTACTGTAAACCAATAGTGAGTCATTTGAGAACCTTTGGAAGAACAAAATTTTCTCATGTTCGTAAACAAGATAGGAGAAACCTTGATGCCAAGAAAATCAAATGCATTTTATTGACTATTTTTCTAATTATAAATATTATAAAATGTATGATCTAATGACTCACAATTCCTTTGCAAGTAGGGATGCCATATTTTATGAATGTGCAAATAAGATTAGAAAAGTGGGAGATCATAGGGTATGGAAATTTTGTAAATACAAGAAAGCATAATAAGCTTAAGATCGTCATGTTGATGTTGAATAAGGTACCATTGAAGCTACTAGGTCACCAAGAGGAAGTGGAGCAACTCCAAAAATCAATGAGTCATTATGAAAACCAATAAGGGAATTCTAAAACCAATAAGGTATAAAAATTATGCATTAATTGACT
The DNA here is from genome assembly GCA_031772625.1 of Pinus tabuliformis. Taxonomy (NCBI): domain Eukaryota; kingdom Viridiplantae; phylum Streptophyta; class Pinopsida; order Pinales; family Pinaceae; genus Pinus; species Pinus tabuliformis. Next base: position 734,403,548 of record CM062816.1, on the reverse strand, counting down.
CAAGTTATGAATATAATAGAGCCTTCAAACTATGAGAAAGCCAAAGACCATAAAGAATAGATGGATGTCATGAAAGAAGAATATGATTCCATTATGAGAAATGAAACACGGGAATTGACAAAATTATCTAAGTTCCCATAGATTCAAAATGGTTGCTCAAAAGTAAATTGAATGTTGATGAAACTATTAATAAATATAAAGCTAGAATGGTAGAAAAGGACTATTCATAGAAAGAAGGGATAGATTGTGAAGACACTTGTGCACCTATAGCTAAAATTAATACTATTAAAATGATGATTTCATTGGATACTAAGTATAACCAGAAGCTAAATCAATTAGATGTTAAGTCAACATTATTGAATGGAGAATTAAAGGAAGACAACTATCTTTTTTAGCCAAAAGGTTTTTTTAATAGTGACAAGAAAATCTTGGTTTTTAGGTTAAGGAAAGCATTATATTGACTCAAATAGGCACCCAAGCCTTGGTATGTGAATATTGATAAATTCTTCTTTCAACAAGGTTTTACTAAAATTAAAGGAGATCCAAATTTGTGTATGAAGGGGGATGAAAAATGATATGTTGTTTTGATTTATGTACATGTTGATGATCTTATCATAGTCAAAACTTTTTTGTCATATGAATTTGAAATGAATGATCTTGGTTAATTGCATTGTCATTGAGGTATTGATGTTTTGAGAGATAATGGTAGAACCTTTGTTAGACAAAGTAAATACACAAAAGAGTTAATTAGAATATTTAGAATGAATGAATGTATAGCAGTATCTACAACATTGGAACGTAATGTTAAACTCAATAGTGACAATGAAACAAAAGAAGTGAATGAAACATCATATAGAAAATTAGAGGGATATTTGAATTACATAGCTACAACCATGTTAGATATTGCATATTCAGTTAACATAGTTAGACAATTCATGACTAAGCCATGTAAATGTCACTGGAAAGCAATCGAGAGAGTCCTTCGAGATTTGGAGGAGGCTAAAAAATTTCGGTAAAGAATATACTAATGACTTGAATGTTGAGTTGACAGATTATTTTGATTCTAATTATCAAGGAGGTAAGAATTTAACATTTGGTTATACATTCAAATATTAGATCCATAATTGTGTCATGGAGCAACCAGAATTAACCAACTATTTCTTTGTCTTCCACTGAAGTTGAGTAGAAGGCCTTATGCAATGCCACTTGTGAAGCAATTTGGATAAGAATAATCCTTGAAAACATGGGAGAAAATCATTAAGGACCAAAAATCATTGGATGCGATAATCCAAGCTTTATCAAATTGCTAAACAATCCATTTTATCACGCCAAATCAAAAAATACGAGGAAACATAAGCTTACACTACGTAGGGACAAGTTAGCTATAGTAAATAATTCATTTACCCATTAAGGGAGAGTGTTAGAAATAATTAGATATATAATGTTTCAATTCTATGTTGTAGAATTTTTAGTTTTCCAATGCAAATGTGAGTTGGACGTGCATAGGTGTCATAATTTTCTATGTTTTTGTGACTATTTAAAGTATGGATCCTATAGCTATTTAATGTGACTCTATTATGTATGTGAGCTTGAATTAATAAAAGTCTATAGTTGAAATAGTTTTTCCATTTTTTAGGTCTGTTTTCATATTTATCCATGCACATTTTTTTTGTAGTTCTCTTCATACACCATAAATATTTATTGTTATAAATAAATGAATATAAATTATAGTTTACATATATATATATATATATATATATATATATATATATATAAATAATTGAAATAAAATTAAAAATTTACAATTTTGATTCCATGCATTACTCTACTTTCCTGAGTATATGTAATATAACTGATACAAAATTGTGAACATACCTTAAACCTTAGTTCTTTCTTTTTTGCAACATTGAGTCCAATGATGGTCAACTAAGTTATTCAAATGGTTTGGTTGCTTTACAAATCAACTTTAGATGAAGAAAACTCAGCAATGGTGATAATACAAATTTTATGTAGCAGACAATTGTGAGGCCTTTGGGCAAAATCCAATTGTCCCATACCAAAGCAAGACAACATTGGCCTTTCAATAGAGTTCATACAGATTCGAAGGATTCCGTAGAATATGAAAATAAAACCCTTTTAAGAGATTGAACGATGGAAAAGTGGGTCAGCTTCTTTTTGTTGAATAGACATCGAGATGATCTGGAAGAGCCCTCACAACAAGATTTATTATCGTGGGGAGTGGAAAAAGACCTCAATTCTAGAATGTGAATATATGTGCAAGATTTTTTTGAGAGGAGAAATGAATACGCTTATATTAAGTTATTTTTGGTGTTTTCTGGATTCTCTACATCGTTTTATGGAGTTTGAAGTGGAAACTTCTTGATAAACAGAATTATTTGTATAAATATTTTATTAAAAAGATGAATTGACAGATTATGATTGATTACAATGGGGTTCCTGGCTTATATACCGCCATGGACACCCTTTGGGAAAGGGCATGATCTTATGATCGTGCCCTTTCGTCTAATTAAAATTAAAATTAAATAATAACCTAAAATTAACTAGTTTTTTACATAACATTGCCTTCCTCTCGAAAGAATGCTTTGTCCTCAAAGCACATGTAACGACGAATGTTGTTGACAAAATGCTTCATTCTCCAAAGAAGCGTTTTCTTTAGGTAAGTTCTTCCACTTGATCAGATACTCCAAGATGATCAAAGTCACACACTTTAAAAGATCTTGGATTAATCTCTCAATTTATGCTTTTTGGAGATGTGGATATCGGTATGGCTTGATGTTGACGGGGTCTGACCTTGCCTTGACTTCTGTTGTATGCTCAATTTCCTTATTAGGCGGCATCTTCATAGGTAGGTCTTGAAATAATTTTTCATGCTTCCGAATCATATCTTGTATCTCTGGTGACTCTTCTCTGGTCATATTTGCAGATAACATTTCTAACTGGTGACATTGTATTGCATAAGCAGGTGCTCTTCTTCGACTCAGCTTCATCATCTGAGATGATGATACAACTTGATTTTCGGGTGCTTGGAATCTGCGTAGTTTGTACTTCTGACCTCCCCATTTGAATTTTATAAATTGCACTTGATGGTTGGCGACATAAGTGCCTAAATTTCGTAGCCATTAGATACTTAGGACTACATCTACTCCTCCTAACGGTACCGTGAAAAAAGGAGACTCTAGATTAAAGTCTTGAATCTGCAAATTGACCTTATGGCATTTCCCTACCTTTTCATTCTTCATACCATTAGCTACCATCACGTTCATGTTTGGTAAGGGAAATGAAAAAATATTGAGTCTCCTTGCCACGGTTGCATCTAAAAAATTGTGTGTGCTACCCGAGTCGACGAGAACCACTACGTTGTTCTTCTTTATGTGTCCTTTTAACTTTAAACTCTGAGCTTGTGATATACCTGTCATAGCTGATAATAACACTTGCGGAATACTTCCGTCATCTAATTCTGGTGAGAATTTTGGGGTGTCTTATGTGTCTTCTATGTCATAATCTTCACTGTTTGAATCATTGGTTGCTTCACAATTATATAGGTTCTTTGGTTCTTTTCCTTTAGCACATCTATGTTTGGGGTCCCATTTCTCACCACAGCGTTTACATTTACCCTCTTTTATCCTTTGTATTTCCACATTATATTTTTCATCTTCACGACGATGTGGTGGAACATATCTTGTATTATTGGAGTCCACATACTGGGGTATCCTTCATCTTGCATAATTTTTTTCTGCTTTTGACCAAAATATTGGTTCGGATTTCTTTTCGGTTGTTTTTGCTTTTCGTCTTGCTACTTCTATAGATGTAATGTCATGCATCTCAAGTTCCGCTTTTAAATGGGTTTTGAGTCCCGAGATGTATGACTGAATTAGACGAGATTCTGATAACCCAGGTACTCATGTTACTAAGGTCTCCCATTCTTGAGTGTATTCATCCACACTTCCTTTTTGTCGTAACTTGATGAGTTTTGAAAAGAACTCTTCTTCCTTTACATCATGGAATCTTTTGAAGAATGCATCTTTAAATTTCCTCCAGCTAATGACGTGTGTTGTCTTTTTCCACCACATATACCAGTTATATGCTTCTCCCTCCATTTTCATGGATGCATGTCTAAGCTTTTCGTCATCGTCATTGATGTCATATATCTCAAAGTATTCTTCTGCTTTATTTATCCATGCAACATTGTTTTTTTCGTTTCCATCGAATTTAGGCATCTCAACTTTGGCCCTTCGCTGGTATGTTGCTAATGGTTGAGCGAAAAAAGGATGTTGATTGGCAAAGTTATCCCAGAGTTGCTTGTTTGTAAAGGCTGTGTTACTCGCTTCTTGGTGGGGTGTCGGTGATTTTTTTGGGGATTCAACTTTTTCATGAGAGTCTGTTGACTTTGTTGAATCTGATGAGATGTGTTCTTGATTCTCTTCACCTTCTTTTAGTAGTTGTTTGGGTGTAAAATTTTACCTTTTACATAGAGTTTTCAGCATTCTTAAGACCTCTCTGATGCTTGCTTTTGTCTGAACATGGTAATTTTCCATCTTTATTTCTATTCGATTTGTCGTATCGTGAAGATTTTTTATTTCATCAGCTTGCTCTGAAATTCATTTAATCTTTTACTGACCTCGTCGTGGTTGCTATTTATCTTATGCTCCGCGTCGAACAATTTTTTTTGGAAATCTGACATTGTTATTGTCGACATTGAGTGGGTTTGCGGAGGCGTGTATTTATTTGCCAGCTAAAATGTTTTTTCTTTCCCTTTTTTTTTAGCAAAAATAAATTTTATTATATAACTTTTAATTAATTAAAATAAATTTAATTAATTAACTAACTTATATATATAACTTTTAATTAATTAAAATAAATTTAATTAATTAAATTATATGTATTATATATAATATAATTATATATATGTTAGTTATATATCATATGTCACGTTATATAATATATGAGTTATATTTATATATATTATATATAAAGTAGTGTTATATAATATATGTCACGTTATATATATGATATTATATATAAAGTAGTGTTATATAACGTTACGTATTTTTTACGTTATATATTATATATAATATATGTCACGTTATATATATATGAGTTATATACATTATATATAAAGTAGTGTTATATAATATATAATATATGTCACGTTATATATATGAGTTGTATATATTATACATAAAGTAGTGTAATATAACGTTATGTATTTTTCACGTTATATTTAAGTCTTTGTTGATCGCCACGTTCGCTGGTGGTGTCACCTCCGGCAACAAATGATACTTACAGCAAATGATACTTACAGCAGACCAAATTAACAGAATCGTGGTGGCAGAGCTCCTGCAGAGGTTTCTCCACACAGCCATACGTCACCCTCACTGAACCACTACAAAGATTTATTCCTCGCAGCCGCAGGTCCACCACGCGGAACCACCGCAGCTGGTTTGTATGAGGTTTTGGTCACCCTGAAACCAAGTGTGAGCCGCGGAACTGAGACCGTGTACGAAAAAAATGACAAACAGCGGAAATTTGAATAGGAATGAAGACAGGGACGTGGGTACGGACAGCGTTGTGGTGGATGGGTTGCTGGGGAGAATTGTATGGTGGAAGAAAAATTGGCGTGAGCTGCAGAGATAGACTATGAGCACAGCGGAAGTGAGAAATAACTAACCCGCTCTGATACCAAATTAAGTAGAAAACTTAAGATACGCAGAAATTCATATATAAATATTTATTAAAAAGATGAATAGATAGATGATGATGATTACAATGGAGTTCGTGGCTTATATACGCTATGAACTCCTTTTGAGAAAAGACATGATCTTATGATGGTGCCCTTTCGTCTAATTAAAATTAAAATTAAATAATAACCTAAAATTAACTAATTTTATATAATAGAGTAAGATTTTACTCACTAAAATAAGCTTATGCTATGATTTTCTTTTATGATTTTAACATATTCATCATCGTCATATTTTGTGAATGGAAATTGCCTATATCCATGCATCTCATTAGGGGCTAACAACAACCAATCTTTGTTGGAAGGTTTTTCGTGCTAACACGAACCAATAATTTCAGTGAAGGTTTGCCTATCATTGGTTAGGTGACTGTGAGTAAGCGTAGTCCTATTTTAAATAAATAAATATATATTTAGTTTATTAATATTAAAGGAATGCATATAAGTGTCAATAGCAGAGGAATCTAATCTATGAATGGTTTAAATACCACCTTTAATAGATGAGGTAGTTGATCTTTTTCCAAATGCAATCTAATAAATTCAATGATATGTACATATACATATTTAGTAGTATTGCTTAAAAAACTATAAAAAAACACCAAACCATTAATAATACTACATCCATAAATAAAATATTTAATTTATTTTTAATTTTCTGTAATATAATCCTCAACAGTTATAACAAAATAAATATAATGATTGACATTATTATCCAACAATTATATATATATATATATAATTTTTTTTTTAATTTTAAAACTAAAATCTATAATAAATTATAAAAAGAATTTATATTAATTTAATTATAATGAAAATCTAATTTGAATTCAACATTGGATATCAAAATAGATTTAAGGAAACACATCAAAGGGAATCCTTCAAAAGGTTTCCTTATTCATAAAAGGATATCATTCAAATGTGATAAATATGGCTTCGGTTGTTTTCCGATCTGGAACCGTATATTTGCTCAACTTGTTTTAGAAAAAGTTCATTTTAATTAACAAATTTATTAGGCCTTTATATGATAAGGGCCTGGTTTGGTCAAGAGCATTTATTTTCATTAATAAAGTTAATAGCTTTTTATATTATCAATAAATTAATATTAGTTGTACACTTTGGAAAATGTTTTGGTTCGATTATTAGAGTGAGAAATATTTTAATCTATAATAATTTGATATGTTAGAAGTAATATTTCTATGTGTATGATGTGATCTATAAATTGTTATTTTAAGTATTCTAAAGTGTTATTTTAGATGTGATTGTTTTTTTATGTGTATAAATTATTGTTCTATCATGTTCTAGTCCTAAATCCATTTTTCTTGAGTTTAAATTTGTTGATATCAGTAATTTATATTTTATTATATATATGCAACATTTGTAATCGATAAAAATATAAAATAATTTATTTGAGTATGAATTATTGTTCTATCATGTACCAATCATAAATCTATTTTTTTAAGATCTAAATTTATTAATATCAATAATTTATATCCTACATATATATCATCAATCAAAATATAAAATAAATCGTCAGTATATTTTTTTTAAATCTATTTTATTAAGATCTAAATTTATTAATATAATTTATATCCTATGTGATCAATAAAAATATATAGTGATTTGTCAGTCTATTTTTATAACTACATAAAGATGTCCTCACGTCGTAATAGCGTTTCGGTGATTGTCGACATTGCTAACATTGCGGAACATGTCCGATTTATAAATATTATTAACAATTAATTGAAAATTTATGTTTTTTTTGGGTATTTCTGAAAATTATTTAAAAAAATAAACATAATAAAAGTTCATTGTTTTCGGATGTAAATTTAAAAGGTAGAACAGAACCACTTCAAACTTATTATTATTATTGTACTTGTAATAACAAATAATGTCAAATAATGCACAAAGAGAGATTTCATCGAATACAATTATATAGTATTAATGTGGCGTATCGAGATTATGTACTATACACTGTTTCGGTTGTTTAGGTTCTCGTTTCACTGAAATACATCCATTAGTGGCTTTATTGGATGCAGTTTTCAATCGTCAATGGACATCTGATTCGGTATTTATTTGCATACAGCAAATTCTCCTTTTGAATGAATTGTTCACAAATGTAGGATCGAAACAGCCTGTGACAAGATGCCTTGTGCCAGGATATTGTAAGTTTTTTCTGTTGGATGGTAAGAATCCCAGAACACGTGTGTCGTTGGATCGCGGCAGATTGGGGTCAAGGGGTTGCACAGTATTGATGCCTCCAGCAAACCCGTTCCGCAGCAACCTCTCCTCGCTTCTTCAAATCCTTTCGACACATTAATTTATAAAATGTTAGCAGGCTCCAACACAATTGCCCTGAAACTTATTCAAACATGAATTGATGAGAGAGAGAATATTACCATATTTACTGGGATTCTTTATGATGTCAAGCAGCTTATCATAAATGTCAATATAAGCCATTTTAAGACCAGGAAGTGTGGGTTTCAAAATCTCTAGTAAGGCTGCAGCTTTTTGATTAAATGACATCGCAACACCATTAAATTTATCAACGCACGCGTTACGGAACAAATTGTGCAGAGTAATTTGTGAAGGCAAACATCCAAAAGGAGGAAGACTGATGAGGCTAAATAGTGTGGCACCTTCACTGTAAATAACCTGTCACAAAATCATTTGGTATCCACAATTATATCACCGCCACGTTCTCATTAGTAATTTATTTATTCATGGTAATAAAGGAAATCCAAAATTTCAACTCATTATCACAGAATTTTCTCTAAAAGCTTCTTCTTCATATTGACACACAATTGTATAAATCTGTATTCGAAAATAAAAACTATTTAATAATTTTAAAATAATTTAATTAAATTTTAATAAAATTACTCACTTATTTCATCATCAATGGTAAACCAATTCATTCCTGGTAAAAAAATTTAAATACAGTATGATCAAGTAGTTATGAATTTTATTAAAATCAATTCAATCAAATCCAATTAGGTAATTATCAACCTTTTGTACATACCAATTCATTCCTTCATCATTTTTTTTAAAACAACGATTAATCAAATCCTTGTCAATATTGATATAAACAGATTAACACATTGTGTATCACCTTTCGTACAAACGAATTCATTCCTGGTAAAAAAAAAAAAATACACTATGGTCAAGTAGTTATCAATTTTATTAAAATCAATTCAATCAAATCCAATTAGGTAATTATCAATTTTCTTAAAAAGGATTAAATCGAATCCTTGTCAATTATGATATAAACAGATCGACCGCACATTGTGTATCACCTTTTGTAAAGTTTATTTTTTTTAATCAAATCATTATCGATTTTGATATAAACAGATCAACACATTGTTTATCACCTTTCGTAAAGTCTACATATAAATATATATTCTTCAACACGAAATATCATAGTTAATGTAAAGTCAATATGATCACCTGGATAAAATCTGAGAGAGAGTCGAGAAGATGATCCTGAAACTCTGTAACATTATACTGTGCTCTAATAATTGGATTGATATAATAAGTGTTGGTGAAGTCATCGGTTCCAGTACTTATCACAAACAAGGCTCCCGATATTATATCGCTGGCATTCTTCTCGCCCACCATATTTACGAGCTTCTTTCGATAAAGCTTGAAATTTTCCAATTGTTGTCCCAGAGTTAAAACTTTCTGCATGAATTCAAAATTATATTTCAGCTGTGAAATGTTTTTCTATATATCTAAATCCTTATATCAGTGTAGCATAACATATAAAACATATACTAACCATGGTATTTGAGGTAGTATCATCGTATCCAGAAGCAGCAGAAGCAAAACTGGCACCTCTCAGAATTCGTGCTCCTTGGAATTCAGGATCCAAAGACGCGTGCGCTATATCTGGAAGGCCTGCCAATGTGGCTGTATACAATCGGAAAAATTAAACTTAAACATTATTACCCACGGATAGTAAGAGTAGTAGAATTGGAAAAAATAAAGCTAAACATTTTTCCAATGGATAATAACAGTCCTAGAATTGTCATCATTATACAGAGAACTGTACCGAATCAATTAGAAGAACTTATAACAGAAGGCTGCTATCAGTTCCTATGTCCAGCCATGCGAAACAAGGCATGATATATTTTGCTTCTACATTAAAATAGAAAGTGAAAAGAGGTGAATGGTAGTAAGTACAAACTTACAGAGTATATCTGTTACTAATTTTCCGTTGGTAAATCGACCAGTGGGTTTATGATCCATGAAATCTCTCCCATATGGAAGAAAGTTGGCCTTCGCAATAGTTGCAAGTTCATTGTTATTACCAGGGTCTACAGTGGAATCTCCAAAGAAGTATATGGCTGGCACCAAAGGCTTTGTGGCCCTTGTCTTTGTGTCACGTAATGCTAGAAAAATACTGAGACATGTGATAAATATAAAAACCATAACACGCCGCTCCATAGCTGATACTTTGTGTGAATTGCTATGGCACGCCCACCTTAAATAACAGCGTAATGGGTTTGCATCGGCAGTTGACGATAGCGATGAGTTACTTTCCTGCGTGACCCGTCACAGGATGGAATTTGCGTGACGGATCACAGAGTGGAATTTGACGAGGTAAATTTGCTTATCCAGTGCGATCAAAAATGATGGTTATGACTATTTTATATTAGAGTGTGTTTACATCGAAGTTAATTTATGAATGGAAGAACAATTTGTCCAAATAATGTGAAGCCATCAATTCTGTGAGATTGGGTTGAGTTTTATCATGCTTTCATAAATTGTAATATCCACAATTCATTTTCACCTTCAATTTTTTATTAAAATTTAAATCCAACTTATAATAATAATAAGATTAAACTTCACAGAAATTAATACGAACGTTTGATGCCTAATTTTGGAATTAAGCACCTCATCAATACACATTCTCGTGACTGAATTAACTAAAGCTGATGTGAGAGGAAGATTGTCAAGTCATCTGCACGGAACAAACCTCTACTTTATCAACGCTCAGTTAGGTTTGAAAATGACTCGTTACTTTGTTTACTTTGCTTCACAAAAGTGGAGATTTCAAAAAATATCTTAGAATTTCACCGTCAGGAGAGATCCATCAGATTCCAAAAGAAATTACGACAGGTGTGCAACACACGGGGTACATTGCTCTAGAATCTAAAAACAGTTAGAACACATCATAAGGGAAGATTTGTATCCGAAAATTTATATCCTATTATGAAAAATGAAAAGGAAACGCACTTCTTGAATCCCACTAGGAGTTCGCTCTGTATGAAGCTCGTAACGTGGACATAACCATCTAATCCTTTAAGAACTCAACCCTCACAAGATACCTTAAGAAACACTTCAAGCAAAAATATATTTATATCGGATGATTTCACCATTGCTTTCTTTTTTAAAATTGGTTTGGGATGTGGTGGTTGAAGAAGGATGCACAACTAGACATTTTTGGTTCTAGTCCATCCGATATTTTTGGTTCTAGTCGATCCGTATAGAGATGTATGTCCAGTGTCACGCCCCTACACTTGCGGTAGTCTTTCAAACGATTATAGCGAGGTGTGGCACCACCGAACACTTTCTTTTCACCAATACTTATGTTCATGGACTATGCCCTAACATTCAATATTTAGTTTATTTTTCTTCACCAATTATTATTATTAGCCTTTATACTAATGAACACCCATACACATTCATTATCCACAACAATTACACATAAAGAACACAATTGCAACAGTATAAAGGAGGGGCAATTCCCTGAATAAGAGTCTGCCTGATTTCAAATATTTTCAATCTTTTATAAAAATACAAGTATACCTTGGCAACCCCAAGTTTTATACTCAGACAAATTTCAGACTTTGTGTCTTGCCCACGAGCTGTCCACCTCGTGCGCACCTTGCACGGTGGTCACTCTTACAATCCACACATAGCCAATTCTTCACTTTTCCAACCGTCGGGCATACCTCTGTGCAGCCTCACACGGTTCGTTCAACCACGAGCGGGCACCTTTGTTCACCCTCCAACCGAGCTCATTTCACCACGGGCGAGCACCTTTGTGCAGCCCTCCACCCGAGTTCACCGTCGGGTGGGTGCCTCATGCAGCCCTCCACCCGAGTTTCCAACCGGCGGGTGGGTGCCTTCGTGCAGCTCTCCACTCCCACGTTTAACCATTCACCACAAAAATCTTGCCCGAGTCGGGCTGGCGCACCCTCGTGCGACCCTCCACCCAACTCCTCACCCAAGCTCGTGTCAACTAAACTTCACAATATGTTGGGTGCACCTTTGTGCAGCCTCTGCCCAACTCGCTAACTGACCAACGCTTCACCCAGACTCACTCCTCCAATCGGCCAACCGCAGCTCGTGTCCAAATGCCCAACCGTGGGTCATCCGACCACTCCTCGTGCAAGTTTGCCTGACTGTCCACCCGAGTCACCCGAACCGCTGTCTCACTGTGCAACTCGCCCGAAGTGCGGGCACATAGACCTTCACCCACTCGCACTTCCTCGACCTGTGCCTTTCTCCTTCACCCAACTTGCGGCTCGTATAATCGAACTTGTTTGTCGAATGAATGATTCTCCAACTCGTTCGCTCGTCCAACAATATACGGGCGGTGGGCATGGTTAGCTCGCCCGACCAACCCATGCCAAACTCGCCCAGCCGACTCGTCCATAGTGTGTAGCTCGCCCATGAGGTGGGTCAACCTGCCCAACTCGTGGGACCGCCCCCTCAACTCGCCCAGCGCCTATAAGCTCGTCCACAGACTCACTTCCTTCGCATTTTCACCTAAGACTTGTTCGCATTTCGCACGATGTTGATGCCTCGGATAGTATGGTCCTTACATCCTCCTCCACCTAAAGTCATTGTCGTCCTTGACAATATACCATCCCGATAACCAACTGCCACCAAGTTTTTTATATCCGAACAGTCTCATCTATGATATCAACCAGTCCATATATCACAAACATCCATGCAACATATGTAAAACGACCAATTCTACCATGTATCATCCCCATCCTGTAGTCCGCTATCAAGATACTCCAACTTACTGCCAACATCTGTCTGCACACTAGTACCCCTCATGACCGAACTAGTTGGGTAGCTAATCCAACCATACGTCCAAACCACAAGAATGCACATCCTTATGTCACCATCAGTCTTTTGCCTGACTTTTGCTACATCTCGGACTCATCAAGAATCTGCTCTCAATCCCAAGCTTAGGTCCATGGAATCTCCATCCCATCTGCAACCTATCTACATAGTCCATGGTCTTGTTGTACAAGGAGTGTACAACCTGTCCATCGGCTCATACAAAACATATCGATGTCACATCAGCCTCTGCACAACATCCTTGCCTTGACACTCCATAGAATGTTCATGAGTGACACCCCTATACATGCTTCTGCAATATGTCCTTGCATCAACCCATGCTCCATGTCTCCAACCTGATGCCTATGACTCTAATTGTCCATGATGCCCAATCAAGTAGACTCATCCCAACATCTGGTCATCTGTATCCAAGTCTACAAATCTGTCATAAAGAAACCTTCTCCAAGGCCCCTTGTCAAGGTGGTGCAACCCCTTCTAATCAAGGTCCCTGCACCAACCCATCTCCACGGTTGTTTATCGATAAAGGAGGGCCAAGAAGTTTCCTCCCCGACTCTCATCCACCCATGTATCAGACTGATGTTGTGTCCTGAAATATCTATGCACAGCCTCAACCTCCTCACATGTACATCCAAGCTCCCCAAGCTTGCCTTTCGTCAACTGAAATTCATAAATGCCCATAGCATACCTGCAAAAATCTACTATACCAGCCGGATCTCTACCTACATAATCCTCTCCAACCATTGCTTCTAAAGTAGTACTCGGACTCCCTTCATTTGCAACTCCATTGTGAAAATCATCAGTAGAAGATGTCTCTCACAAGTGCTTCAAGATTCATGAGATTGATCTCTCACTTCCTTCCTTTTTCCTCGCCCTTGCAACGAAGTTAATCAACTTCCCTTCCTTCATTGTTTGGGTCATACTCCCAAGTCCTCTTTGCCCCACATCCTCATGCTTCACATTTGGATCTTTGGGATACAAGGTCATAGAATTCATCCTCGGTCTATACCCCAAGAAACTCCTTCTATTCATCAGAACCATTATAGTTTTTCCTTCAGCTGTGATCAAGAAAATGTCCGAGTCCACCATTGGTATGGCTTGTGCAAGCTTCATGAAATCTTTCCCCAGCACCATAGAATGATCATCCATGTCCATGATCCTCAAGTCCAACTTTTCAAACCATGAGCCCACTCTCACCTGAGTGTTCTCCATCACACCAGTAACAGCTTTCATGGTAGAGATGACTGCTTTGAAAGCACTCCACTCTTTCTCCATCTCAACTTTCTTCCCAAAAGACTTTGTTGCTTTCTTACTCAAGAATCTATGAGTAGCCCCCATATCCACCAAAGCTGCAAATCTCTTGCCTTTCATGGTTACCTGCACAAAACTCAGCTTCAAGGCATCACCTCCTTCTGTCGGCTTTATCTTGTGTCTCACATCAGCAACCTTCTTCAAAAAATCGGCCTCAGAAGTGTCCATTGGGTTGTGCTCCAATTTGACATTCCTCCTAAGGTACTTCACTTCCTTGTTTGGCTTTTCTAAGCAATTCGATCCTGGCTTAGCTTGACTTCTCTCAAGCTTGTCCTCCATCGCATTCTGCTCAAGTGCACCAACCAAGTGCCCATTGACTACTTTCATAGAACTAAGCTTTCGAACATCCTCTGGGTTGTTACGGTAGTGAGTCTCTATCCTGTCAATGTAGTCGAGCTCATCTTGCTCAATTACAACCACCTTCTTACCAAGAAGCTTCCTCTTCATCTCCTCCTCAAGCTGCCTGACTTCAGTCTCCACCAAGGCACTTTTCTTCCTTAACCGGGCTCTCTCATCCAAGAGCTCTTAAAGATCAAGACCATTCCGTCAGATCTCCTCATCAAGCTCCCTGAGTTCTTCAAGTTCTTTCCTTAGCTTCGAACAGCTTTCCCGAATCTTCATATTCTCAGCGTTCATCGAAACCCAGTCAGAACTCCATCTACTCACTTGTTCCAACACTTTGTACCGGAGAGCTTCACTTGTATCATAGCTAGATTCCCCTACCATAGGTTCATCTACCATCTTTACCATTCAGCCTTCTCCACTATTCACCAGCTTCTCCAAGTTTCCTGCAAAACCCAGCCAGTTCTTCTATCACTTGTATGTGAAATCAACTTCCTTCACTTGCAAGTACCTGTTTCCACTGTCACTTCATCACGTACCAGCTCCAAACGTGAGCTCTAATCAGCAGCTTCAACACCCTGAACCTGCTCTGATACCAACTTTCATGCCCCAACACTTGCGGTAGTCTTTCAACCGACTAAAGCGAGGTGCGGCACCATCGAATACTTTCTTTTCACCAATACTTATGTTCATGGACTACGCCTTAACATTCGATACTTAGTTTATTTTTCTTCACCAAGTATTATTATTAGCCTTTATACTAATGAACACCCATACACATTCATTATCCACAACAATTACACATAAAAAACACAATTGCAATAGTATAAAGGGATGGGCAACTCCCTAAATAAGAGTCTGGTAGATTTCAATATATTTTCAATCTTTCATAAAAATACAAGTATACCTCGGCAACCCCAAGTTTTATACTTAGACAAATTTCAAACTTCGTGTTTTGCCCATGAGCTGCCCACCTTGTGCACACCTTGCACGGTGGTCACTCTTACAATCCACACTTAGCCAATTCTTTACTTTTCCAACCGTCGGGCATACCTCTGTGCAGCCTCACACAGCTCGTTCAACCGCAGGTGGGCACCTTCGTTCACCCTCCATCCAAGCTCGTTTCACCACGGGGAGATTCCTTCATGCAACCCTCCACCCGAGTTCATCGTCGGGCGGGCACCTCGTGCAACCCTCCACCCAAGTTTCTAACTGGTGGGCAGGCACCTTTGTGCAACCCTCCACCCCCATGTTCAACCATTCACCACAAAACTCTTGCGTGAGTCGGGCAGGCGCGCCCTCGTGCTACCCTCCACCCAACTCCTCACTCGAGCTCATGTCAACTCAACTTTGTAATACATTGGGCGCGCCTTCGTGTGGCCTCTACCCAACTCGCCAACCGACCAACACTTCACCCGGACTTGCTCCTCCAACCAACCAACTACAACTCGTGTTCAAACTCCCAACCGTGGGTCATCTGACCGCTCCTCGTGCAAGTCTGCTCGACTCTCCACCCGAGTCACCTGAACCGCTATCTCACCATGTAGCTTGCCCGAAGTGCGGGCACATAGACCTGTGCCCACTCGTACTTCCTCAACCCGTGCCTTTCTCCTTCACCCAACTCGCAGGTCATATGATCGAACTTGTTTGTCGAATGAATGACACTCCAACTTGTCTACTCGTCCAACAATATATACGGGTAGTGGGCATGGTTAGCTCGCCCGACCGACCCATGCCATACTCGTCTAGCTAACTCGTCCATAGCATGTAACTCGCCCATGATGTGGGTCGGCCCACCCAACTCGTGGGATCGCCCCCTCAACTCGTCCAGTGCCTATAAACTCATCCACAGACTCACTTCCTTCGGATTTTTGACTAAGTCTTGTTCGCACTTCACACGGTGTTGATGCCTCAAACCGCGGGCCCTTACATTCTGTCACGCCCACAATTCTTTTTTCGTTAATTGGCAAGGGTGTGGGACCGCCTAAGTAGCTAACATGTTCCATTGTTAAATTACTTTGCGAAATACGCCTAACATTCATCATCTTTCATTAACAACATTGATGTGCAAAATCCATTAACATTATAACATCATCATAAACATTCATAAAACAGTAAAGAGTACACCATTCATATGCAATAATAATCTTTTATTATGTATTTGAAGAATTTACAAATGACTGAGAGCAAAGCTCCATCGGTGTTTTACCCGTGTCGGGTAGCCACCTTGTGCATGCCTTACACAATGGTCACCTCCTCACACTTCACCGTTCAACCCACAAGTTTCTTGCCCGAGTCGGGCAGGCGCGCCCCCATGCGGCCCTCCACTCAAACTCCTCAACCGAACTCGTGTCACCCTCGGGCGGGCCCCTTCGTGCACCTTCCACCCGAGTTCATCGTCGGGCAGGCGCCTTCGTGCACCCTCCACCCGAGTCTCCAATCGATGGGGGGCGCCTTCATGCAGCCCTCCACCCGCACTACCGACTGATGGGTGTGCACCTTCGTGCACCCTCCACCCATGCTACCCATTCACCCAAGTCGTGCCCACTCTCGTGTTTGCCTGCCCGGCCAGCAGGCACATTTTCCCTACGGTTCTGCGCCTAACTGCTGCAGCTAACTCCACGTCCTTCGCACTTTGTAGATGATCGGTGATCGAATGTGATGATCTCGCCATGTTTCCACCCGCCTATGTATATGGTGGGTAACAGAGGTCGTGCCAGTCGGCCGACCCTCCATTTTAACCTTCGGCCGACTTGCTCCATATGCAAAACTCATTCCAAGTGTTAGTTGGATCGCTCATCACATGGGACCACCCCACCTCAACGCGTCTGTTTCACCAACATTGCTTGGTCGGCCCACGAACAAGTTTCCAACTCGCCCATGTATAAACGTGCGACCAACCTCGCCCACATGTTATGTCTCGCCCATTTGGTCGCTCGCCTTCCTCGCACACTACTTCAGTAAATCGGTGGGTGCGCCCAAGTGACTCGCAAGCCTTAGGGCGTTACATTCTCCCCCACCTGAAATCATTGTTGCCCTCGAAAATCCAGCTCTCCTCCGTAGCTTCCTATCATACTTCGCAATCTTTCACTTCCATCTCCAAAGTGAGTCCTCTATTTCCTAGCTTTCCTCCTCCTTTGGTTTCTTCCATTTGACAAGAAATTCCCGTTTCATGTGGCAACCAAACCCTGTAGTTCAGAAACTCAGAATCTTTTCCAACTCTAGATTCGGCTTGTCCACAATCATGGCTGGTCCTCTCAGTGGTTCAGCTCTCTCTGGATGATCAGCATAAAGTTTACATCCCTTCAACTAACTCAAGTGAAAAATTGTATGCTTCATGTGCATATGGTGTGGAAGCTCCAACTCGTAAGCAACTTCCCCCACTCTCTTCTTCACTTGGAATGGTGCCTCATACTTCCGTGTTAGTTTGCTCGCAGTCCCCTTAGGTGGCTGAAACTGTTCTCCGGTAATCCTGAGAAACACCATATCTCCCACACTGAAATGTACATCCCGTCTTCCCTTATCTGCCCATTTCTTCACTCTCCTTGCAGCTTCGTGCAAGCGCAACCGTGCCAGTTCCAAGGTCTCATCCCAAGCCTTCATGAACTTCTTTGCATGAGGACTCCTCAACAAACCTCATGTCACTACGGTATGCGGTGTGACTGGCATTAGTCCAGCCACCAACTCAAATGGACTGTACCCCATCGTAGAACTCTTTTGTATGTTGTAGCTAAACTGAGCCACATCCAAGAGTTCAGGCAAATTCTTCTAATCAGCCATCACATAATGTCTCAAGAAATCCTCCAGCAATGCGTTGATCTTCTCGGTCTGTCCATCTCTCTGCGGATGGTAACTCGAACTCATCAACAACTCTGTCCCGACTAACTTGAACAATGTAGTCCAAAATCTGCCTGTAAAACGCGGATCTCGGTCCGACAAAATGCTTAATGGCATCCCCCAATACTTCACTATGTTCTTGAAGAACAACTCCGCAGTCCACTTGGCTCCACAAGGCATCTTTGTTGGAACAAAGACAACAGACTTGGAAAAATGATCAACTACGACCATTATCCCATTATACCCCTGCACTTGTGGCAACTGAGTGATGAGGTCCATCGAGACACTCATCCATAGTATCTCAGGAATCGGTAAAGGTTGCAACAAACCTCCTTGCCTCTGATTCTCTGATTTGTCCTGCTGACAAATGATGCACGTCTGTACATACTCCTCTACATCCTCCCACATCTTCTCCCAAAATAATCATCTCTCCAACAATGCCAAAGAACAACGCTGTCTTGGGTGGCCAGCCCACAGTGAGTCGTGGCACTCCTTCAAAGGGTGCTTCTTGAGCCTAGATGACTTTGGAACATAGAGTCGGTTTCCAAAGAAAAAGAATTCATCTCGTAGAAAGAACTGCCGTGTCTTTCCTCCTTTATCTGCTTCACTATATTCTGCACCTGAGTATCAGTCTCAACACTTTCCTTGAGTTTATTCTGCATCTCTTCTGACATCTGAACTCGACTCCTACTCCTTACTGCCCAGTCTTCCCCTTCTAATGCTGCAAGTTGTCCTTTCTTGCTAAGTGCATCTGCTACCGCATTGAGTCTCCCCAGTCTATACTCAATAGTCATGTCGAACTCTGCCAAGAAGTCCTGCCAACGAGCTTGCTTTGTAGAAAGCTTCGGTTGTAATGCAAAATAACTTGCTGCAACATTGTCCATCTTGACAACAAACGACTTTCAAATCAGGTAATGCCTCCACACATGAAGACAGTGAATGATCGCAATCATCTCCTTCTCATGGATTGGATACCTTCATTCTCTATCTTGCAACTTTTGACTCTCATACGCCACCGGATGCCCATTCTGCATAAGAACCCCTCCTATGGCAAAATCTGAAGCATCCGTGTGTATCTCAAACAGTCAGTCGAAGTACGGTAACTTCAGTGTCGGTGTTGTAACCATCCTCTTCTTCAAATCATCAAATCCCAACTGACATTTATCCGTCCAACTCCATCTCTTGTCTTTCTTCAACAGGTCTGTCAGTGATGATGTTACCTTGGAGTACCCCTCTACAAACTTTCGTTGGTAGTTGATCATGCCCAAAAACACCTTCAACTCATGGACATTCTTCGGTTCAACCCAGTCCTCGATTGCCTTCATTCTACTCGACTCCATCCGTATGTACCCTTGACTCACTATATGTCCAAGGAACAGAATCTCGGTCTGAGTGAACATACACTTAGACTTCTTCAAGTACAACTGATTTGCCTTCAGTGCCTCGAACACCATCGCCTAGTGCTTCTTATGATCCTCCATGTTGTCACTATATACCACTATATCGTCCAAGTACACTACTACGAATGAGTCCAAGTATGGTCATAGAATTCATCAAAGTGCAAAACGTAGCAGGAGCATTGCACAACCAGAATAGCATAACAAGGAATTCAAAACTACCATACCTCGTTACTATCACAGTCTTCTTCTCTTCTCCTTCAGCTATCTGCACTTGATAATATCCATGCCTCAAGTCCAGCTTGGAAAACACTCGGGCTTTGGCAAGCTTGTCAAAGCAATCAGCAGCCAATGGCAAAGGATACCTGTTCCTTACCGTCTACTTGTTCAGTGCACAGTAATCACAACACATCCTTAGCTCATTTGAATCCTTCTTTTGTTGGAACAATATCGGAGCTCCATAGGGGGGCCTTGAAGGTATGATGAAACATGCATCAGTTAACTCCTTTAACTTTCATTTCAATTCCTCCAACTCAGGCCCTGACAACTAATAAGGTGCTTTAGCCAGAGGTTGCTTCCCTGGCTCAAGCTCTATGCTATGGTCCACTGCACGCCTTGGTGGAAGCTTCTTTGGTAGCTCATCAAGCATCAAATCTGCATATTTGGCCAGTACCTCAGAAATCTCGGCTAGAACAAGCGTGCCCACTCCATCACCTTCGACTCCCCTGAACATCACCACATATGTCTCCATATGTGACTCCTTTATAGCCTCTTCCAAACTTAGTGCAGAAACATGCTGCGACTTGACTTCCTGCCTCTGCCTATGAGTGGGCAAAGTCCAAGTTTGTGACTGTGCAACCAGCAACACCTCATCACAGAAGGGGACAACAATTGCCTTGTTGCCTTTCAAGACATCTTGCCCCAATATCATATCAAATTCATTCAGCTCCATCACTGTGAAGTCCAATTGATCCTTCTAGTCTTTTATATGCACAAGCACTTCATGTCCCAAACCCGCCACTTTAGCTCTAGAGTTCACCACCTTCACTTCCACATTCGATGGGAGGATTATCAGTCCAACCTCTTTTGCCAACCATGTCATTATGAAGTTATGATTAGCCCCTGTGTCCACCAGAGCTTGAATGGTCTTGCCATGAACCATCAAGTCCATGAAACCCAGACTATTAATCCATGATTTCTCCGTAACTTTTCCCTACATACATGTCTGTTCTGTGCAAGTACCTCTCATACCATCTGTCATGCCCCTACACTTGCAGTAGTCTTTCAACCGACTATAGTGAGGTGCGGCACCACAGAACACTTTCCTTTCACCAATACTTATGTTCATGGACTACGCCTTCACATTCGATATTTAGTTTATTTTTCTTCACCAAGTATTATTATTAGCCTTTATACTAATGAACACTCATACACATTCATTATCTATAGCAATTACACATAAAGAATAAAATTGCAACAATATAAAGGGAGGGGCAACTCCCTAAATAAGCGTCTGCCTGATTTCAATATATTTCAATCCTTCATAAAAATACAAGTATACCTTGGCAACCCCAAGTTTTATACTTTAACAAATTTCAGACTTCGTGTTTTGTGCACGCGCTACCCACCCACCTCGCACAGTGGTCACTCTTACAATCCACACTTAGCCAAATTTTCACTTTTCCAACCGTCGGGCAACACCCCGTGCCTCACACGGTTCCTTTAACCGCGGGCGAGCGCCTTCATTCACCTTCCATCCAAGCTCGTTTCACCACGGGTGGGTGCCTTCGTGCAGCGCTCCACTCGAGCTCACCTTCACCCGAAGACTTCACAACACGTTGGGCTGGCGCGCCTTCGTGCAGCCCTCCACCCAACTCGTCAACCGACACCAAAGTTTCACCCGACTCCTCTTCGCACAACTGGCCAACCAGACTACCCACCATGCATGGTGCGCCCTCCTGGGTTGCCCATTCAACCGCACAGTCTACCGTCATGCACCCCTGCCCGGCTGTCCAACCGAGTCACCCGAACGCTGTTTCACCGGCGTGCAGCGCGCCCGGAGTGCGGGCACATAGACTTGTGCCCTTGCACTTCCTCGACCTACGCTTTTCTCCTTCATCCAACCTGCAGCTCGTATGATCGAACTTGTTTGTTGCATGATTGATGTCAAATTCGTCCGCTCGTGCAACAATATTTGCCAAACTCATTTCGACCTTCAATTTTTTATTAAAATTTAAATCCAACTTATAATAATAATAAGATTAAACTTCACAAAAATTAATACAAATGTTTGCTGCTTAATTTTGGAATTAAGCACCTCATCAATACGAATTGTCGGGGCTGAATCAATTAAAGCTGATGTGATAGGAAGATTGTCAAGTCATCTGCACGGAACAAACCTCTACTTTATCAGCCCTCAGTTAGGTTCTGAAAATGACTCGTTACTTTGTTTACTTTGCTTCACAAAAGTGGAGATTTCGAAGTATATCTTAGAATTTCACCATCAGGAGAGATCCATCAGATTCCAAAAAAAATTACGACAGGTTTGCAACACACGGGGTACATTGCGCTAGATTCTAAAAACAGTTAGGACACATCATAAGGGAAGATTTGTATCCGAAAATTTATATCCTATTATGAAAAATGAAAAGGAAAGGCACTTCTTAAATCTCACTAAGGAGTTCGCTCTGTATGAAGCTCGTAACGTGGACATAACCATCTAATCCTTTAATAACTCAACCCTGACAAGATACCTTAAGAAACACTTCACGCAAAAATATATTTATATCTGATGATTTCACCATTGTTTTCTCTTCTAAGGTTGGTTTGGGATGCGGTGGTTGAAGAAGGATGCACAACTAGATATTTTTGGTTCTAGTCCATCCGTATAGAGATCTCTAGTGTGAGGTTTTAAGAGAATGGATTTGCTATTTATGTAAAGATCTAAGGTAGCGTAATTGAAGATGTATAATTTTCTATTCTTTTTATGTGAGGATGATGGTGATGTTTTGAGAATATGGCTTATTTGTTTTATCATTTTCTATTTATTAAAATTAGTGTTCAATTATATCTTTTTATTTTTATTTTCATAACAATAAAGAAATATTTTAAATTACAAATAATGAGCCACATGTATTATCAAAGCATTAATATCTATATCAAAACATATTTCAAGTTTTATTATTATTATGTATTTTTATTACTCTTCAAATTTTTTTTGCTAAATTATTGTTTAAAATATTTTTAAATAATATAACTTGAGAAGCCTAATTTCTAATTAATATGTACTACAAAGCATATATTTATTCATATTTAGAGTTTCAAAAATATATTTATTTATATTTAATGTTTTAAGTTTATTTAGACATAGTCTAATTGATAAGTAAAATGGATTTTTTTGGCATTAATGTGATAATAAAGTTTCTAGCAAGATTATGTTTTCTTGTTATTTAAAATGCACTTTTGAATACATAATTGGATTCAACACTCTAAACAACCTTTGAAACACTTAAACTTTGCACAGCTTAAACTCATGATTCTTAAATATCTCTACAAAATTAACAAAAAAAAATGATAACAATGTAAAATGACAAAAAAGAAGAAAAAAGAAAAAAATGATAAAAAAAAAATGGTCATCTCATTTATTAGTTACACTATTTATTTATACTTGTTACTTGTAAAATATGTGATTTACAAGTGGTTATTCCATTAAAATTTACTAGATTTGTTACTTAAAATTTTACTAGTAATGATGAAATTGAAATTGTATGGGTGATAAAGGTATTTAAATAACTTTATATTTGTCAAATTTTTATTAAATTTAAAATTAGAAAATTATTTTAACATCATATTTTAATTACTAAAATTTACATTGAATTGAAAATTTGTATTATTTTTTTTTTATGAAAATATGACCAAAAGTAGGAGGAAATTAATAAATTAATTAGAAGACATTATCATAAATCCCATTGGAGTAAGGCTTAGCAGAGGTTGACTTTACCTTGATGATGGTAAAAAGTGAAATTGTGATCGATTGACTACTGTCAAATTTATATTTAAATGAGGAAATTAATTTAGCAATGGATTAACCTGTGAGTTGGAAGTTATTATGTATTACATTCAATTATGAAAATTATGTAAAATACTTTCCTTACTAAAAATATAAATATTAATTTTATTGTAATTAAAAAATATATTTCTGTGACATTTTACTTTTTCATATGAGTGGTTTTGAACTTCAACTTTGAAGTTATTAAACTATGTTTTTAATTAAATAATTATTTTTTCTTTAATTAAGGTTATACAATTTTTATAAGATTTTAAATAAATTATTTGAATTTCTCTCTTGTAAATATCATTATCTTTTAGGAAATTTTAATAGACAATTGTGTGCATGTGAATGTGGTGATGTTGGTGGCATTATCAACTACCATTCTATAATTTTTGTAGATGATTGTGTGTATGTGAATGTGATGATGTTGGTGGCATTGCTCACCACCATTTTTATTTCCCTTCATTTATTAGAAAATTTCTTTGACATATCATAATGTTCTTTCTGGAATAACTATTATGTTTTTTTCAAGTCTAGATTATTACATGTTTGTATGTAAGTATGTCATTCTTATTGTTCCAATCCAGATTAATCTTCAAGCATTGAATTAGATAAAATATGAATTCTAATAGCCGTCCATTCTAAATTAAGGCTAGCAATGTGGAATGTATTCTAGTCAATAGCTACAAGTTAACATCACCATCTCATTATGGACAATTCAATGCTACTATAATACACCTTCCTCCTAAAAAGTGGCTTGCAAGCAAAGCTTCTTGCAATTGTGTTCCACTCTGATCTTTGAGGTTTAGGTACAAACTACACATTTATGCAATTCATTAATAGGAAATATATGCTTATTAACATATGCATATCTTAGCTGCGAGTACAAAACAATGATATGCCAATTCTAAATTGATTACTTTGATAACATAATGCTATATAACTAATATCAACCATGGCTCTCCCTTCCCAAATAGGTACCCGGAGTTCTTATATATTAAGAAGGATATTCCATGCGTTATGTGATGTTTTTAAGAAGAGCATTCCAAGTATCATTTATTGATTTTATATCTACAATTTGTAATAATTGTGTGTCCATCAAACTTAGGACTAAAATAGCTAATGATTTTGAATCCCTTGCTTCCACTTTACTACTCCATTTGATTCAAAGGGAATAAGGATCAACCCATTAATGTGTATATAAATATTCTTGTATATCCATTTATTTCGTCTTGAAATAGTGATACCCATTGCATCAACCTACACAAGGGGTTAACAAAAGTGGCTCAAAAGCTTCACATAATGATTGGAATTATCATGAGTCATATTCCTACTCGAATGAAGATTATATTTCTTAAAATAGATCAATTTATCATACTTTATATGGAACAACATATATAGGTAGGTTAGAATGATAATGAACTTGTCAATTTGCTTGGTCTTAATCTTGAATATGATTTGAAATTTATATGCACATGAAGATGCTAGTCTCTACAAATTATTCTACTAGAGTTAGACCCACAAAGCCAATACGAAGTAATTTTTATTAATAGTATCCAATAATATTATTGTCATTGAGACTTTAAAGGCACAACCAAGATCACTAGTTGTGGACTTGAGTATTACAACACATTATCCTCATCTTGATCCAATAAAATTGACCAACTTACCATCTTTTCTACTAATTTTATATGAAATAATACAAAAATTTCATCAAAATTAATTTATAGAAATATGTCTACACTCTATATTTTATGGAGGTGAAGGTGGCCAGGAAAGTGGTACCATTGAAGTAGATGAAAATAGAATGAGCTATATTTTCTTTCCTCTTCTTTTTAATACTAATGAGATTCATAAGCAACAATGCGCAATATAATTAGATTGATAATAAAGCTAAGAACATTGAGTAGAACATCCACTTCACTTTGGTCATGATGTAAAGGATAGGGATCTAGAAATGAGGAACTTAAGTTAATCATGGAAATGTAAAGGAATGAAAGTCAATGCTTATACAATGCAAGATTTTGTGACATGAAAATGTGTCACATTATATAGGTGTGTCCCAAGGAAATTTATTAAAACTTAGTTTGTGTGTCTATTTATAATATCTTAAACAACATGCCATTACAACTTGGAAACTTAGTTTGTGTGTCCATTTATAATATATTGAACAACATGCCATTACAACTTGGAAATCAATGCATGTTCAAGTATAACAAACGAAAGTATTAACAAGAATACAACCTTAATTGATACCGTCAAGTTTTGGGATACTAAGAGAAGATGGATGATGCTTGAAATGCCAAGTGGATAATGCAAAACATCGTGGTGCAAGATATCCAACTTACAATTGTTAAAGAGGGGAATTAATAATGAAATTATCACTTCTCTACATCGTTGTTAGGGATTTTTGTTTTAATTGATTGAACCTACTCAACGTTTTTGAAATAGAGTTGTTAGCGATATTGCACTTTTAAGATAATATATGATTTTCGATTGGACAAGTTTTGGCTTCTATAGATTTTCTTACTCCCTAACGAAGGTGAAGGTACTGCAACGATTACTTTTTTTTGTTGACTTTACATTAATTATGATTTGATTATTCATATTTAATTTTTTGCTAATTTAAAACATTAGGAAAATATTTTTTTATTTTTTTGACATATTAAAATTAGTTTTTTCTATCATTCTATTGATGGAGAGAATTGAAGTCTTATATCTAAGTAGAAAATGAGTGATAATGATTGAGTTGGAGATATAACCTAGCATTTGATCCTATTGGTAGTCTTTCCAATTTAACTTTGAACATCTAGCCTCATGATTTAAGTGTGCATTTTTTACTTTTTAATTATGTTGTCATCTTTGGATTGTATTATATGATTTTAGACAATATTGTACATAGTAAATCTTGAACATAGTAAAATATTGTATAGAGTAAATTTTGGCATCATTTCTTCTATTGTTTTTCTCCACCACCACCACCATAGACTATAAGTGTCAGGGTTCTTCACTATTTTCATTATGCATTCTACGATTTAATACATCACTTTGAAAAGCAAAAATCTTGAATATGTAAGTAAGATTTATGCAATAATTTGTTAGCTAAAGAACTTTCTGATGATTGAATGTGAAATTGAGTTTGTAGTAAGATACGTTATTTTTTGTTCATGTATCATTGATTCAATAGTAAACACTTTTAATATACACAGTTGTATCTTTCTTGCTATGAGGAATTGTCGATAGGATCTTATTTTTTTATGCAGTATACTATTGAAAATTAAATGTATAGGATCTTATATTTGATATTCTTACTTCAATGATATCAGGTTATCTTATATTCTAGTGTTCATTAATTTAATAAACAAAGAGAGCTACATAAAACTACTAGGATTTCTTACTTGTTGGTTGATTCCATTAGTTGTTTTCCAAGAGTATACTTCTTGCATTCCATAGTGATGAAATGTACGTCATAGTGTCAATTGGTATGGAAGTATATCAACATGCTTGTCATGGTACTCTATGACTTTTGCAAGCTGAATATACAGAAAAATAGAGGATAAAGATCACAGGTTTGAACTTGTCCAATTGAGTGGTTTGTTGTTCTTTTGGATCTCCCTAGCTAATTTAATGGTAGATGAATCAAATCTTCAAGAGAAAAAAAAGTCATAAGCAATTATTATCCACTTATTTAGTTCATGGTAGGAACCAAAATCAACCAAGTGCATACTTTTGTTGGTCTCATAGGGTTGTGAGTGTTGGATAGAAAGAGAGCACAAAAAATTTAACCATTCAAGTTAGCCATTGTCATTTTTAGTCCCACTACATTGAATGTACATAATAGGAACAATGAGATCCCATCACCAACTACCTTGTATGGAAAAAACATGCATTTTTCTCCTTATCATAATGGATTTGGGTTTTTCATGTCTACTAGCCGTAATATAAAAAACACTTTGTACAATAGTAGACACTATTATAGATAGCTTATGGATGCCTTCCATATTCAATAACTATTGTATTTGAAAGAATTATGTTAGAAACATAAACTCTTGAGATTAATTGTTGTGGATCAAGGATGAACTTGTGGATTTTGATAGTGGTTTCCCTTCCCTAGCCCGCTCCCACTAAGAATATAGGACACTTTATGAGAATAAAAACGACATGTTGGGAAGCCAATACTTTTATTGAATTCCTACCTTTAATTTATTTGAAAGAAGGGGTTTTGAACTTTGAATTCTCT
The DNA here is from genome assembly GCA_031772625.1 of Pinus tabuliformis. Taxonomy (NCBI): domain Eukaryota; kingdom Viridiplantae; phylum Streptophyta; class Pinopsida; order Pinales; family Pinaceae; genus Pinus; species Pinus tabuliformis. The sequence goes on along the minus strand of CM062816.1, from coordinate 734,375,523 downwards.
AATAAACACCCCTAACTCAATAATTTCAATCATTACAAAAGTCTAATGATCACCAACGTAGAGATGTTGTAAGAAGTTTGACTTACTTATAAATGTGTATAAAGCATTGGCCTTTAAACCACAAAAAAATAACCTTTTTGAGATCAAATTCATTAGTTATCACCCTTGGTTATGCACATTTCTTTTGCTATGTAACTATTCTAACTACCTCTACCTTGGCCTTTTTCCCATGCTAGTGTTGGTCATGTCTAGATTTCTCTTACTCTCGTCCAATAATCAAGAATGTACTGGGAAAAGGACCCTTAATGTATATGATACCCTAAATTAAAACCATAAACAAACAACATTTCCACTAAAAATAGGCATCTATATTGGCGAAGGTTATTATTGTAGTACCCCTATGTTTCTATAATAATTGTTTTCATTTTCAGACCGAGTTATGTTAGTGTGGATGCAAAGAAACCCATGAAGTTTTGGTGAAATAGATACATTAAAATGCTTCTGTAATAAGTAATTTTATTAATAAATAAAAAGGTGTTAAATTACATGGGAATAAGATGCTTAAGTAAGAGATTCCTTCCAAAGAAAGAAACACAAAAATCTCATTAGTGGATGAAATTGAGGTAAATCTTCCATGATAAAGACTTCTAGATATATTTAATAAGTGGGAGAAAAAAATCCATTAAATCACTTAGTTGGGGAAAGAACCTAAGCAAAGATAAAAATAAAGCGCCACGGGAGAGAAAAGCAGGCTTTAAAGGAAAAGCTAGGAAAGTGGAAATTTAGAACCACAAAAGTGGGACGCCACTGAAGGAAAAATCAATTATGGAAAAAAAAGTATAAAATACCTACTGAAGGGATCAATAAAGGTTGTTAATACCTAGCAAGTCCATCTTAGCTAAGGGGTGAACTGGAGGATTCAGTTCAAGGTTGGGTGGAAAAGGGTGCAAAATTCTGAAGTGTTCCCCAGTTGGTGGTTTTGGTTATATTATCTTTTACTTTATTTTATTTTCTGAATATGATCAGTTATAGGTAGATGTTGTCTCCAAAACACTGATATTATAAATTTATGTTTGTTGCAAATTTGATGTTACTCCTAAGATGAATGCACTCTGTGATTATAGATTTATTTTTGCTTGAAAATTGAATCTACTGCTAAGATGCATGTACTCTATCATTATAAATTAGTTTATGGGAAATATGATTTTATTGTCACGATGCATGAAATTTGTTATTAGTAATTTTATTTCTTGCTAAGAGAGAATATAGAATTACAATTTTGTTGACTACGTACAATAATCCAAAAGAATCGAGGGAATTTTAAGTTTTACATGACTATGCATTATTGTAACCGAGGATGTTAAGGTTGGGATCCAACTCCTATAGGGTTCTAACTTTCTTACAGTAAATATTCTTAAGTATATATAAAAAATGAAAAGTTAGGAAAATTGTGCATACACAGTCTTTACAGGTATAAGATATAACAATTAGAAGAGTGTAGAGGAAGGAAAATTCTACAGTAGAAAACATTTAATGAACCTGAGAAGGGTAATTGCAAGGTAATTATATAATAATAATAATAATAAATTGTAAACATGTGGTATCAAGATTTTGGAGCATAGGCAGATTTTACTCTCTAGTGAAGTATTATTGACAGAAACTCAAATTCCAATGGGAGAGCACTGAAACAACATCACAAACTAGACAACCTATCAAAAAAATTCACCTAGTTACTAATTACTTAATAGGTCATGTTATAGTTAGATATTAAATTTTTACCCCTGTAATACGATAATAAATGTGAAATTTGAAGGAAAACCAGGAAAGAAGTTGAATACAAGAGACTAATAAGATAATAATTATTTCTTTGGTTTATATACAAAACTCACTAGTAGAATGAAAGAATTGACAATTAGTAGAATACATGTAGAGAAATAAGTGGTATAGAGAGTGAAGTAGGGAATTCAACCAATACAACACATGAAATGGAACTTAGATAAATATTTATAAATACATGCAAACTGCAACTCATAGATATCATTACTATCAAAAGAAAAAGGATCATAATCGTCTTGGAACAGGTCGTATTAATAAGAAAACTATTAAGGAGAAATTATATTTATTAGCTCCGAGAAAAAAAAATGTTCCTATCACAGAGTTACACAAACATATTTTCACTATGTGAGGACTACATTGTACAATACAACAAAACAGGAGCCTGCACCCATAATAATTTAAGGACTCCCGAGTATGAGCTTGTACAAAGCAGGTGTGGGAGCTACAGACCAAAAGAAGGAAACAAAGACAAGATTCTTGTGACTTAAGGAACTAACACCTAAACTACTCATGCGATTTGTGTTTGCAAGTGAATCACATTTAAACCTAACTACCAATGAATATGAGAAAAATAATGAATTGAATCGAACCCAAGAAAGGGAATGTAATTGACCTAAAAACCTGAGTGTTTGAATGTTTGTGTTGATTGTGGTTTCTGACTACACTGGGAGAGTTATTGTATGAGTAGTTATACCTACAAGACAGAGGAGACGAAGTATAATTATTCTAGATTTTTAAGTTAGGTGTAACAAGATAAAGAGCATTACAAGAGAAATCAAGTCCTCACCTATCTAAGAAAGGAAAGCACACTCCCATATGTACCTAAAAAAAGGAAACAAGTAACCTTTTAGCTGTCGGTGAGGGAATTCAAAATAATAGCATGTGGCGAGGGTAAATAAGAAAAGAAAAAAAACAATGAGATGACCCAGTAAGGGTATTTTTACAAGTCTTATCCAAGAAACCTAGAGAGGTGTCATGCCCCAGGGAAAAACCCGAGAAATGAAAGGGATTTCTTGCAGGCTTAGATAAAATAAAACACTAGAGAGGCGTTTGTGCCATAAATAGCCCCAAGTATGCACTGAAACATTGACCTTCTATTCATCACGCCAATTGGGTCACTAACATGAGTTAGCCTGGTTTGTTGTCACCCCTACATCAGACAAGTAAAAAAAAAAAAACAAAACAAATGGGGCCTATCAAAGTAATTTTGAGTATGAAATTCTGCAACAGTGGAAAAATTAAAATGAGAGCAGAGTCCAGCGAATTGAAATTCCAAGATTACCTGAAGCCAATTGAGTAGCAAAGTGGGGAAAGAGGGGCCTCAACATATGCGATATACTTGGAACTATAGTACAAGTAATATAATGTTATCTACTTGGGAAGGCAAGCAATCAGAGAAGAAAAATAAACGTGATGAAGAGAAGTCCACAGGAACGTCATACAAAGGTGAGCAAAATAACTAGAAAAAAAAACAAAATTTATTCGTAAAACATGGGGAAATGAAAAATGTGAGGGTAGCATAGTCCACCTTTCCACCATGATATTTGTGTGCCACCAGGAGGCCATGAGCCAAGAAAGTAATAAAGAGTAATGTTGAAAAGACACTAGGCTTAGAAAACAACAAAGAATATGGCATACTAACCAAATGTGTACATAATAGAAACGTTAGGGTTGTGTAACTAGATATCAACCCTTGATTGCAAACCTCGCATCCCAACCATCCAAACACTATCAATGTGGTCACATACACTCCATGTGAAGGAGGTAGACATGGTGCAAGGGTATTGGACATTGAATTTTCCAAGGCCAAGCACAATAGGGAGAATTTAAAGATGTTGAAGTTCATATAATCAAATGACAAGGGTGATTAAATACGCATCAGAGAGATCTAACTTAAGCTATGTACATTGATAGCAACATCAAAAATATCTAAATTCATTACAAACCTTAAAGAAGCACATACCAACATACATCCCAAATAAACATAGTATCAAGGTCATGAATCCAATAATGAACCCAACTTAATACCATTTGTTAGTCAAGAGGTGTATACCCACATTGATATTATGCATTTTGATGGGTATGCTAAACATAGGTGAGCATCAAATGTTAAGTCTAGAATAGGAAGAACATTATGATGGGTAAATATAGAAATGTATACTTTTAATAAACTCATGGAATAATCTTATATATATATATATATATATATATATATATCTTTTAAAATGATAGGAGGGGAATGTTTTGAGAGTTCATAACTAATACCCTGTCCATAACATCTTTATAGGAAAACAATAACATACATGATGGTACATATGTTTTTGTTATATATGTATATAAAGAAAAAAAAAATTGTATTGGACTGTAGTGGATGGTGGATTTTTGACAGATGGTATCAGAGCCCAATTTCACAACTGGGGCATTAAGGAATGACCACATAAATAAACAAAATTATGTATGTTTGAAACGTAGAAGTAAGTAAGGTAGAACTAATATTTGATTTTGTTTCAAATAACAAGGTAATCGAGTGACGATATTACAAAAGAATGGCTGATTATCCCCCTCCTACCCTCACCAGAGAGGAAGACTTGCATATCGAGTTTAGAAATGGGGCCACCCCATCAACTTCTCAATTTATAGATGTTATTAGAAATCTCCAGTAGGAGTTGGCTTATTTGAGAAGAATTAATGAATGAATGCTAAAATCTAGTGAGGTGTAGAAAAGGATGATAAGGGGACTAACTGAAAAGTATAGTCATAAAACTATGGAACCCGAGGTATTGAAAATAAGTGAAATGGGCACAAAATTAGAGGAATATGAAAGTGGAGGGGATTCATATAGAACGTATCCAAGAACATAGAAGAGAAAGAAAAAAATAGAGCTACAAGGGGAATTTAGGAAAATCAAGCCCCCTACTGTTGATGGGGAGAACGAGCAGGATGAAAAAGAATGACTTCTTACGATGACTAAATATTTTCAAGGTTATGAATACAAGAGTAACTTGAAGGAAAAATTGGCCATTCATCAATTGCAAGGAAAAGTTTCTCTTTGGTGGGAAGAAGCTAAAAGTGTGCAGTTGTTGGCAGAAAGGACAATATATTGGGAGGAATTCAAGAAACAATTTAAGTATCACTACATAACTAAACGTCATTATGATGACTGCATAAAGGAGTTCCATGAGTTGAGGCTGGGATAGTTAATCATGATGAATTTGTAGAAAAATTTATAAATTTACTATGATATTTTCCCTACATTAAGGAAGAGAAAGCCAAAGTGTAGCAGTTTATAGTTTATTACCCATTGTCTACAAGGAAAGGATTGAGTTTGACAATCCCAAGAAAATGGAGGAAGCAGTAAGAAATGAAAGGTTTTGTTATCATTACTTAAGAATAAGGGTGAGGGAACCAAGTTTTGGCAGAATAAGAACAAATACAAATCTGAAATAGCGGAAAAATGACAGAAGCCTACCTATCTTAAAAAGTTGGGAAGGACCATCAACATAAAAAATTGAGTAGGGGAAACATAATTCAGCTGGAACAATCTCAAATTGGGTCCAAACCCAGCAATCTGACTAGTAAAAATATCAACAGGGGTAAATAAAAGTAACCACTAAACTGCATGGGGTGTTGTGAGCCTCATCTATTGATGGATTCTTCGCATAATCCCATATTTATCCAAAATATCTAAGTTCTCTATGAAGCTACCACAGTGAATGATGTTGCTAGAAATATTCCAAGAATAAGTACAGTATTGGAGGATAGGAAATCAGAGCATCAATCAGCGATGATCAAGATTGAAGGTACTATTTTAAGCCAACATGCTTATGTGTTAATTGATCTAGGAGCCATTTTAAGTTACATTAGGCCATGGGTGGTAGCAAAATGTAAACTTAAAACTGAAAAGTATAAGACTGCTTAGCTGGTACAGTTAGAAACTTGCACTAAGAGAAGAGTAACCAACTAAGTAAGACAATGCCATATTGATTTAAACAATTATTCTACATCAATGAACCTAAATATACTTCTTCTAAAATCATATGATGTGTTGATAGGCATGGGCTGGTTGGGAAAATAGGGAGGCATTATAAATTGTTTAGAAAAAAATGTGAGTTGTGTGAATCAAAAGGGACAAACTCACATAGTCCAAGGCATACCAAAACCCATATTATTTGGAAAAATATCATCCTTACAAATGAAAATGAGTGCATGGAAGGGGTGTCAATTATTTATGGTTCATGTAGAAGTAAGTGAACAACAAGGAGAGCAATCAAAATTAGAAACCTTGCCAATTATTAAGTAGCTCTGAGATGTCTTTCCAGAGGAAATCCGAGGTTTAACCATACCCCCGACATGGATATAGATTTTTCCATTGATTTATTACCAAGTGCAGCCCCAGTGTATAGATTCCCTTAACAAATGAGTCCACTTGAGTTACTAGAGCTGAAAATGTAGTTATAAGAACTACTGGAAAAAGGATATATTAGGCCCAGTGTATCACCGTGGGGGCCTCCCATGTTATTTTTCATGAAGAAAGATGATGCATTTAGGATGTGCATTGACTATCAAAAATTAAACAAGTTAATTATTAAAATAAATATCCATTGCCCCACATTGTTGATCTCTTTGATCAAGTAAGGGGGAAAACCATTTAAAAAATAAATGATTTAAGGACTAGATATCATCAATTGAGAATAAAAAATTAGGATATTTATAAGACATCTTTCATAACCAGATATGGTCACTACAAGTTTATATTGTTACCATTTGGCCTTACTAATGCCCCAACAACCTTTATGTGCTTGATGAACAACGTACTTAATAAGTATATGGATAATTTTTTATTGGTATTTATAGATGACGTTTTGGTGTATTCCAAATATGAATAAGAACATAAGGAACACCTAAAATTAGTGTTCCAAACGCTAAGAGAACATCATTTATATGCCAAATTTGTAAATATGAGTTTTATAAAAACATAATATAGTATTTGTGCCACATCTTTTCAAGAGAAGGACTAGTGGTTGATCCAGAAAAGGTTAAGGCCATGGTAAATTTTACCATACTAAAGGATCAATCTGTTGTCCATTCGTTTATGGGAATCACAGGATACTACCAACTATTTATAGAGGAATTTTCGAAAATAGCACATCCTATTACGTCCTTACAGAAGAACGGAGTAAAATTTGAATGGACAACCAAATGTCAGGAAAGTTTTGATAAGTTGAAACACCTACTTACAGTGGCTCCCATCCTAAAACTTACAGATCCAAATAAATAATTTACAGTTTGCACCGATGCCTGTATGGAGGGGCTAGGGGGAGTTTTAATGCAGGAAAATTTAGTGGTAGCTTATGAGTCTAGAAAGTTGAAAACACATGAAAGAAACTATATATATATATATATATATATATATATATATATATATATATATATATATATATATATATATATATATATGATTTAGACCTACCTGTTGTAATATGTTCCTTAGAGATGTGGAGGAATTATTTGTTACGGAAGAAATTCACTTTTGGTAGCAGATCAGATCAGCTAAAAATACTTGTTTAACCAACCAAATCTCAATGCAAAACAAGCTCAGTGGATGGAATTTCTTGGTGAGTTTGGGTTCGAAATTAAACACATAAAAGGGAAAGAAAACAATATAACAAATGCTTTGAGAAGACATGCCTATAGTCTAATCGAGGAGTTTGCTAGTACTACTAGCACATATTTAATGGAGTAGATTAAAAATTCAATAACCAGTGATCATAAATACCTTGAAATTCAACAAAGACTACAACACACTGACATCGTTGGTTATGTTGAAAAATTTGAAAAATTATTGGTTTACAGAAAACGATTGTATATTCCCAATGTGAATGACCTAAAACAAATGGTACTATATGGGTGTCATAAGAAACCATATGCAGGACATCGTGGGTACCAAAATATGATCACATAATTAAGAAAGATCTTATTTTGGCCAAGTATGAAAAAGGAGGTGTCTGAATATTTATCAAAATGTTTAAAATGTCAATAGGTGAAGGTTGAACATCAACACCTTATTAGGTTTTTGAATCCACTACTTGTCCCTGAATGGAAATGGCAAATAATTTCTTAATATTTTATCATAGGATTACCAAGTACAAAAAGGCAGCATGACTCTATTATGGTGGTGGTAGACACATTAACTAAAGAAGCACACTTCATACCTGTATAATCCACTTATGGTACAACACAGGTTGTCGATATCTTCATGAAAGATATTTTCTGATGACATGGAGTACCCAAGATGGTGATTTCAGATAGGGATGCCAAATTCACCTGAAAATTATGGAATGAGTTATTTGGGTTATTGGAACTCAACTAAATTTTACCACAACGTATCATCCTCAAACATATGGGCAAACTGAGAGAACCAACCATATTTTAGAGGACATGTTGAGAATGTACCTTATGGACAGACCTACTAAACAGGAAAATTTTCTACATTTGGGAGAATTTTCTTACAACAATAATGATCAAACATCCATAAAAATGACTCCTTTTGAAGCCATTTATGGCAGAAAAGGCCGTACACCTCTTAGATGGAGTCTGTCAGAGGATAGGTTGATCCTATTACAAGACGCTTTGTAGGAAAGGGAGAAAATAGTGTGGAATATTAGGAAAAACATAAAAATGGCAAGGGAAAGACAGAAAAGCTAGGCAAATAAAAAGAGAACACATAGGGAGTTCAAAATCGAGGATCATGTTTATTTTAGGGTGAAACCAAGAAAAATTACCTTAAGGATGGGAACCTATAAAAAAATTTGCACCACGATTCTATGGTCTGTTCAAAATTCTGGACAGAATTGGACCTGTAGCTTATTAATTAGCATTACCTATCCATATAAAAGTGCAAAATGTTTTTAATGTAACTTTACTAAAGAAATGCATACATGATGGGTCTCACATAATTAGTTGGAAATTGCTACAAGTGGAACCCAAAGGAGACTTCCTCGCATAACCTCTTTGTGTCCTAGATTGGAAAGAGATCTTACTCCAGAATAGAGTCGTCGTTTGGGTTAAATTGAAATGGAAGCACTTTACTCCCGAAGAGGCCACGTGGGAGAGGGAAGATGATATGTGGAAGAACTATCCATCATTGTTCCAGGGGAAAGTAACTAGGAATTAAACACCAGGGATGGTGTAAATAAAAAGGGGGGGAAGATGTAATACCCCTGCATTTCTATAATAATTGTTTTCTTTTTGTACTAAGTTATGTTAGAGTGGATGGCAAGAAATCCATGAATTGTTGGTGCAAGAAATACATTAAAATTATTATGTAATAAGTAATTTTATTAATAAATAAAAGGGGTGAAATTACTTGGGAATGAGACACTTGAGTAACAAATTCTTGCCAAAGAAAGAAAAACAAAAATCTCTTTAGTGGATGAGATTGAGGTAAATATTCCATGATAAATACTTCTAGATAAGATTTAATGGATGGGATAAAAAATCCACTAAATCGCTTGGCTGGGGAAAGAAGCTAAGAAGAGATAAGAATAAAGTGTCGTGGGAGAGAAAAGTGAGGTTTAAAGGAAATGCCCACGAAAGTGGAATTTAAAAACCACAAAAGCGGGACATAGTTGAAGGAAAATTTGATTATTGAAGAAAAGGTATCAAATACCTACGAAACACATCAATAAAGGTTCTTGATACCTAGAAATTTCATTTTAACTCTGGGGTGAATTGGAGGATCCAGTCCAAGATTCGGTGGAAAAAGGTGCAAAATTCCCAAGTGTTCCCTAGTTGGTGGTTCTTGTTAAATTATATGTTACTTTATTTGATTTTCTTAATATGATTAGTTATAGGTAGATGTTGTCTCCGAAATATTGATATTATACATTTAAGTTTGCTGCAAATTTGATGCTACTACTAAGATGCATGCACTCTCTTATTATAAATTTAGTTTTCCTTGGAAACTAATTCTACTGATAAGATGCACGTACTCTATCATTATAAATTAGTTTGTGGGAAGTTTGATTTTATTGTTACAATTCATGGAAGATGATATTCGTAGTGTTATTTCTTGTTAAGAGAATATAGATTTACAATTTAGCTGACTACGTACAATAAGCCAAAACAATCGAGGGAGTTTGAAGTTTTACATCACTATGTACGACTGTAACCGAGTGTGTTAAGGGTGCAATCCATCACATACAGGGTTTTGACTTTCTTACAGTAAATATTTTTAAGTAAAAAAATAAAAATTAGGAAAACTGTGCATACATTGTCTTTACAAGTATAAGCAATAACAATAGAAGAGCGTATAGGAAGAAAAATTCTACAGTAGAAAGAAATTAATGAACCTGAGAAGGGCAATTTTGAGGTAGTTATAAAGAAAAAAAATGATTCATAAACTCATAGTCTCAAGCTTTTGGAGTACAAGCAGAGTTTAGTCTCTAGTGAAATACAATTGACAGAAACTCAAATTCTAGTGGGAGAGCATTGAAGCAACATCACATAATATAAAACCTGTAAACAAAATTCACCTAGTTACTAATTACTTAATAGGTCATATTATAGTTAATATATTGAATTTGTACCCCTTGTAATATGATAAAAAATGTGACATTTGAAGGGAAACTAGAAAAGAAGTTAAATAAAAGAGACCACTAAGATAATCACTATTTCTTTGGCTTAGATACAAAATTGGCTAGTAGAATGAAAGAATTGAGAATTACTAGAATACATGTAGAAAAATAAGAAAGTAAAAACGTAATAGTTAAAAAAGTCATAAACCCACGGTATCAAGCTTTTGGAGTGTAGGAAGAATTTAGTCTCCAGTGAAATATTATTGACAGAAACTCAAATTCTAGTGGGAGAGCATTGAAGCAACATCACAAAGTGGACAACCTATCAAAAAGATTCGCCTAGTTCCTAATTACTTAATAGGTCATATTATAGTTAAGATATTAAATTTGTACCCCTGCAATATGATAACAAATGCGACATTTGAAGGGAATCCATAAAATAAGTTGAATAGAAGAGACTAATAAGATAATAATTATTTCTTTGGTTTATATACAAAATTGAATAGTAGAATGAAAGAATTGAGAATCATTAGAATACATGTAGAGAAATAATTGGTATAGAGAGCGAAGTAAGGAATTCAACCAATACAGCACATGAAATGGAACTTAGACAAAGATATATAAATACATGTAAATTTCCACTCATAGATTTCATTAATGTCAAAAGAGAAAGGAGCAGAATCGCCCTAGAACAGGTTGTATTAATAAGAAAATTATTAAGGAGAAATTGTATTTAGTAGTTTTGAGAAAACAATTTATTCTTATAACAAAATTACACAGAGGTATTTTCATTGTGCTAGGACTACACTATACAATACAAAAAAATAGGAGCATGCTCCCATAATAATTTAGGGACTCTAGAGTATGAACCTGTACAAAGTAAGACTAGGAGCTACAGATTGAAGGAAGGAAACAAAGACATAATTCCCATGACTCAAGGAATTAACAGCTAAATTTCTCATGAGACATGCATTTGTGAGTGAATCACATTAACCACGACTGCACATGAACCCCATCAAAACATTGAGCTGAATCGAACCCTTGTAAGAGAATGTAACCAACCTAAAAACTAGAGTGGTTGAATGTCAGTGTTGACCATGGTTTTTGACTCCACTATGAGAGTTATTAAATGAGTAGTTATATACGCAAGACAGATGATACAAAGTACAACTATTCTAGAATTCAAAGTCTTTGGTAATAATATAAAAAGAATTACAGGAGAAATCAAGTTCACACCTGTCCAAGAAAGGCAAGCACGTACCCATCTGTACCTAAACAAAGAAAACAAGTAAACTTTTAGCCATCAATGAGGGCATTAGAAATAATAGCAAGTGGCAAGAGTAAACGAGAAAAAAAAGGATATGACCTAGCAAGGGTTTTGTTACAAGCCATATCTAAGAAAGCTAGAGAGGTGTCATGCCCTAGCGAAAAACCCCATAAATCTAAGGGTTTTGTTGCAGGCTTAAATAATAATAAAAAAAGACTTGAGAGGTGTTTGTTGCGTAATAAAAGCCCAAGTATGCACTAAAATATTTCATTGTATTTGTCACAACAATTGGGCCATTGAACTAAGTTGGCGTAGTTTTTTGTCACCCCTACATCAAAAAAGGAAACAAAAAAAATGGGTCCCATCATAGTAACTATGAGTATGAAAATTATTCTATACTTGAAAAATTAAACGAGAGTGGAGTCCAGTGAATTGAAATGCCAAGATTACCTTAAGCTAATTGAGTCACAAAGTGGGGAAAGAGGGGCCTGAACATATACTATAAACCTGGAACTAGAGTAGAAGGAACATAATGTTTTCAACTTTGGAAAGAGAGTGATCAAAGACAAAAAATAGAGGTGATGAAGAGTACTCCACATGAATTCCATAAAAAGCAGAGTGAAATAACTACGAAAACAAACAAAATGTACCTGTAGAGCATAGGGAAATGAGAAATGTGAGGGTAGCATAGTCCACCTTGCTACCATGATATTTATGCACCACCAGGAGGCCATGAGCTAGGAAAGGACTAAAGAGTAATGCTGCAAAGACACCAGGCATAGAAAGCGGCGAAGAAAATGGCATACTAAACAAATGCCTAATGAATAGAAAAGTTAGGGTTGTGTAACTAGATCTGAACCTTTGATTGAAAACCTCACATCCGAGTAGTCAAAACACTATCAATGTGGTAACATACACTCCACGTGAAGGAGGTAGACATGGCACAAGAGGATTGGACATTGGATTTCCCTAGGCAGAGCAGAACAGACAACATTTAAAAATGATGGAGTTCGTATAATCAAATGACAAGGGTGAGTAAATAAAAATTGGTGAGATCTAAATTAGTTTATGTATGTTGGTAACATCGTCAAAAATATCTAAACATGTTACAAACCTTAGAGAAGCACATACCCACATGTTATGAAACTAGCTCACAAAAAGATAGAAAAGATAGATCAATGCCTTACAATTCAGCCTCTTCGAGGGGGAAACCTCCTTTACATTACACAAATGAATGATTCTTTGATGATTCAAATGAAAAAACCTCCTTTCTATATATACGAGTCTAAGGAGTCACAATATAACCCAACCGACCTAACAATAATAATATATAGCCACACAAAAATAACAATAGAGGGATTCTATGGGGCATAGTAATAACAATATGGGGACAAATAGGGGCACAAAAATATTAATAAGGGATACAAATACAATAGTAATGGGGTAATCGCTAGTATTATAGGGACCTAACATGCCCCTCTCCTTCAAAATAGTGTTGTCCTCAATGCTTGAGTAGTTCTAGATGCTTCTGTATAAAATTCTCATCCTCCCATGTGGAATCTTCAATGGATAAGTTCTTCCACTTGATGAGATACTCCGAAATTGATCGATTTCGTAGCTGTCGAGTTCTTGTTTCTGTGACTGCTTCCGGTTCTAATATAATTTTTCCTTCCTCATCAAGTTCTAGAAATATTGTTTGAACTGGGAGCTTGTTTCCTATAACCTTCTTTAAACATGAAACATGGAAAACTGGGTGCACTCGAGAAGCTGCAGGAAGCTCCAATTTGTATGCCATAGTACCAATCTTTTGCAACACCTTGTATGGACCATAATACTTTGGTGATAATTTATTATCCTTATTAGCTTGCTTGAGGGACATTTGTTTAAATGGTTGTAGTCGTAGGAATACCCAATCACCTACATCAAAACTTCTTTCACTGTGATGTTGATCTACCTATTGTTTCATTCTATTCTGTGTCAACACGAGGATATCCTTTAAGAGTTGGAGGACTTGTTTTTGATGTTCGATGTGATGTTCCACTGCTTGAACCTTAGAATTTTCTCTTAAATATGATGTGATGGATGGTGGCTGATATCCATAAAGTGCGATAAATGGGGTCATTTTTGTTGCTGTATGGAAGGAAGTGTTATACCACCATTCAGCCAGAGGCAACCATTTGACCCATTGTGTCTGTTTATTAGATACAAAGCAACGAAGATATCCTTCCAATTTTTTTTTTTACTATCTTAGTTTGCCCATCAGATTAAGGATGATAAGATGAGCTATGAGCTTACTGAGTACCAAGACAAGAAAATAATTCTATCTAAAAATTTCCAATGAAAATGGGATCTTTTTCACTTACAATAATATTTGGGTTTCCATGTAGCTTTTGAATTGTTTCCATAAATGTAGCAGAAACTGTACTGGCTTTAAATGGATGTGATAATGCACAAAAGTGTGCATACTTGGTAAGTCTGTCAACTACCACCATGATGACACTCTTTCCCTCAGACTTGGCTAAACCTATGATAAAATCCATTGAAACCTCCTCCCAACGTTGGCTTGGAATGGATAAAGGTTATAATAGACCTGGGGTCTTAATTGTTTCAACTTTATTTTGTTGGCAAACCAAACATTCTGCCACAAACTTTTGAATATCCAATTTAAGGCAATCCCAAAAAAATTCCTGCTTAACCCTGTGGTAAGTTTTTAAAAATCCTGAGTGCCCTCCTAAGGGAGGAGCGTCCAATTCCATAAGACTCTTTTTGAGTTGGGAATTCTTACAAAGGTATAAGTGATCTTTGTACCATAATGAACCATTTTGACATCTAAATGTGTCAAATGTACTGGAATCTTGTTGTAACTTTCAAATAAGTGCCCACACTTCTTCATCATTCTTCCATTCCTCCCTTGCTTCGTTTATCCAATCTGGTTGGATAATAGAAGTGGCGCACAACAATGCTTCCACATCCTCATCCTTTCTTGAGAGTGCATCTGCCACCACATTTTGCTTCCCTTTTCTGTAGATGATTTCAAAGTCATAACCCAACATCTTTGTGACCCACTTTTGTTGCTCTTCAGAGGATAATCTTTGTTCTAAAAAGTATTTAAGGCTATCATGATCCATTTTTATCTTGAAGTGTCTTCCCATTAGGTAGGGTCACCATTTCTTAAGCGCATATAGTATTGCCAACATTTCCTTCTCATAAATAGCTTTGTGTAAAAACTTTCCCTTTACTGGACGACTTTCAAACACAATGGGTCTTTCATCTTGCATTAAAATAGCACCAATTCCATTTCTTGAAGCATCACATTCCACAATAAAGGTTTTTGTGAAGTCCAGTGTAGCTAAGATCGGTGCTTGGCACATTGCCTCTTTAAGATGTTCGAAGGCCTTTGTTTCTTCTAGAGTCCATGAAAATGCATCTTTCTTCAATAATGTTTTTAGAGGTGCTGCTATTCTCCCATAATTCTTAACAAACTTGTGATAATACCCTATCAACCCAAGAAATCCTCGCAAATGCTTTATGGATGTGGGGATTTTGCATTCCTTAATGGATTTAATTTTGCTAGGGTCTACCTTAACTCCTTCATGAGATACAATATGACCCAGATATTCCACCTCTTGTACTACAAAGAAACATTTGGATCTTTTTGCATATAATTGTTTCTCCTCCAATAGTTGTAGCACCCTGTCAACATGTTCAACATGATCCTTCCAAGAATTGTTGTAGATTAGTATATCATCAAAAAATACTAACACAAATTTTCTAAGGAAGGGTTTGAAAATGGAATTCATCAAACCTTGAAATGTAGAAGGTGCATTGGTAAGGCCAAAAGGCATGACCAAGAATTCATAATGAGCCTCATGAGTTCTAAATTTTGTTTTTGGAATGTCTTCAGTCTTCATTCTTATTTGATGATATCATGAACGGAGATCCAACTTGGTGAAGTAAATTGATCCATGCAATTCATCTAGTAATTCATCAATGACAGGCAGGGAAAATTTTAAGAACCCCGCCTAGATTTACATGTATAATAAATGGGCGAATCTCCATGGTATATAGGAAAAATGGAAGGCGATTTTATCAATAATATGATATGTATATATAATTTTTTGGCGAATCTCTCACCAGGCATGGCGAATATTTTACTCAAATATAAAATCTTGTGTTTATTGAATACACAAATGAAATCATTGCATTTCTTTAAAATATCTTTGAAATCAAAATTACCGAAATTACATATCGATAACCTAGTGGGTGTAGGATAAAATTCACTCGTGCCATTCACAGAAAGCATGAGAAAGAACATAATACTATATATAAAAATAAGAAAAATTCAAATTCATCACTTCTAGGGACCTCGTAACCACCCTGCCAATACACAAGTATGTTCTTGTTTGCAATTAGAAAAATTACCCAAATTACAATCTGTTTACTCCAGCATATGTTGGAAAGTTATAGAAGGATGACTAGTGCAATTAATCCATTCCTTTTAGCCCTAGATTTGTTTCAGTTTAAAACAGAAGTATACACATATACTTGTCCAATGTCTATGCTTTAACCATTCACCTTAAGATGTTTTTACAATATAATTTCCTAAGTCTATTTAATATCTTCATTATCATAAAAACCAACCTATATCCATCTTAACTCCACATCTACCACTCTTAGGGGGATGAAATCTATTTATCCCTCTGAGCACTTGGTAGACCCAGAATTAAGATGGATATAAGATGATAGAATTTCCCATTTAAATAGTCTATGCTCACATGAATACCATGGTATTACCATGGGTCAATACCATGGGTTATCATAAACCTGGAGCTTAAAAATTACTATTAGTAATTTATAAAAATTAATAAAATTAATGGTTGATTTTTATTTTATTTTTTATTTTAACCAAGCTAAAATGTTTAACATACATTAAATTACAACATCCATTTTTACTCTTGATTGGATCAAATATTTGTTCACTCTATGCTAGTTTGCATATCACGATATTTGATACCTCTTGGGGGTTAGTAGATCCAGAGTAAAGATGGATCTATGCTGGTTTAATTCCCCCATTTAAATAGGCTACATTCCAGGTGAATACCATGGGTCAATACCATGTGCCATTTTGGTGAATACCATGGATCAATACAATGTGCCATTTTTATTTTTATTAATACTAATATTAGGGTTAATAATGTTTTTTTGCATGGTATTAATAACAATCTAGTCCATGGTATTTGTCCCATAGTATTTTGCCCATAGGTTTCACCTAAATATAACACATTTTTTGAGTTTTCGTAAATATAAGGTGACTTATGGAGTAAATATAAAAAAATGTTTTATTTGTTTACCATACCTCTCGTTTATTTATATTTTTATTAATTTACCATACCTCTTTTACAAATATGGTATTTGGCCCATAGGATTCACTTAAATAAAACCTCTTTCTTGAGCCTTCATAAATAGAACGAGGGTTATGGACTAAATATAAAAAGAGGTTTTGTTTATTTACCATGCGTCTAGTTTATTTATATTTTTATTTATTTACCATACCTTTTGAGTAAGTATAAAAAGACGTTTTATTTATTTACCATACCTCCACTTTACTTATATTTTTTTTTGTTTACACCCTTGCATGTATATAAGGTGACTTATGGGGTAAATATAAAAAATGTTTTATTTATTTACCATACCTCTCATTTATTTATATTTTTATTAATTTACCATACCTCTTTTATAAATATGGTATTTGGGCCTTTCGCCCATAGGATTCACTTAAATAAAACCTATTCTTGAAAATTGGCGAATGGATTCACTTAAATAAAACCTATTCTTGAGAATGGGCGAATGGAAGGTTGTAACTCCTAATTCCAAGGGCTAAATTTACCTTTTTTACCCTCTCCCTTAAAATAAGGTGGGCTATTTGAGGTGATTTGTAAAAATGTACTATGATACAAAATATTCGCCCACTAAAAATTTAAAACCCCTTAATTTCACCAAAGGGCGAACATTCGCCCCTAAAATTTTCTATGATGACAGGAATGGGAAACTTATCTTTAATAGTGAGCTAGTTGAGCTCCTTATAATCCGGACACACACGCCATGATCCATCCTTCTTGTGCACCAATACTACTGGAGTAGCGAAAGAACTTTGACTAGGTTGAATTATACTAGCCTCTAGCATTTATGCAACCATACGTTCAATTTCACTCTTTTGGGCATAGGGATATTTGTACGGCCTGATGTTTGGAGGAACACTTCCTGGAATCAGATGAATAGCATGATGATGATCACGAATAGGTGGGAGACCTTTGGGAGTATCGAATACTTTGGAATGATTGTCCAAGACTTTTTGGAGATCTAGAGAAATAGATGATTCCGATGTGGAAACATCTAGCGAACATAATTGTGCAATTACACCTCTTTGTTCCTTTTTTAGAAGCCTGGTCATACCGTTAGAGCTGATTATATTTCCTGGTTTCCCTGCAATACCCCTTAATTCAACTTCATTTCCTTCCGCAAAAAATTTCATGAAAAGTTCCTGAAAATTAAAAGCTATTGTACCCAAGGATTGTAGCCATTGGACTCCTAATACAACATCAGCACCTCCCATTGGAATGGAAAGCATTGGGCTAGTCAATACATATTCTCCCATGGATAGCTTGATATTATGGCACTTTCCAGAGCAATTTATTGTTCATCCATTTGTAACCATCACTTGACACTCTGGTGCTGGACATAGGAAGCAATTCAATTCTTTTGGTACCTTACAATGAATAAAATTGTGGGTACTTCCTGAATCAATCAACACTATTACCTTTTTCTTCTTGATTTGTCCTTCTATCTTGATGGTTTTAGGAGTGGTAATTCCAGCCAATGCATTACAAGATATGGTCGGATTCATTTCTTCTTTATCTAAGCTTTTTTCCTGGAGTATATCCTCTTCTTTTGACCTTTCTTGGTCCTTTTCTTCTTCCTCTTCACAATCTATGTAGAATAATTTCTTCTCAGCACACTTATGACCTTTAGTGTATTTGCTATCACAATTGTAACGAAGCCCTTTTGCTCTTTTTTCATCCAATTGTTGTGGTGTAAACCTTATAGGTTGTCGAAGACTAGGGGCAACAACACTTCCATCTTTATAGTTGTGAGTGGTATGCTTCCTGGTTGCCATAATTTTGCTTTCCATTTTTCTTGCTAACCTGAATACCTTCTCTAATGAATCAGGGTCCGAAAGGCGAACATCATGTTGGAAATTATACTTTAAAGTCCCTATGAACACATCAATCCTATTCTCCACTGGAATATTTTTTACCCTTATTTTCAATTTTTGGAACTCCTCAATGTGCTCCATTATTGAACCCTTTTGTTTCAGACTTATCAATTGGCTAAAAAAAGTGTTTCTTTTTGTATCCTCATAATGTGCTGTCAATTCTTTCGTAAAATTTGCCCAAGTGATAATTTGTTTACGAGAACAAAGCCATCGATACCATACAAACTTATTTGGTTCCAAATATAAAGTTGCAATACGTACCTTTTGTGTGTTTTGCACATTATTGAGGTCAAAAAATTGCTCCATCTGTAATATCCATGTTGCGGGATCCTTGCCATCAAACTTCCTCATATCGATTTTTGGAATATGGTGGGTCTTCGATCGAACATTAGAGTCTATGAAATCATGACTAACATTTATTTTGTTCGCACCATGAGTTTCCTTTACTACCCTTTCACCATTAGTAAGTATTTCTTGTAGAAAATTTGTCAAATCTGTCTTCAAATCTATCTTCAAATTGTCCATCTTAGCTTCCACACCATTCATCTTAGCTTCCATGACCTTTATCTTAGATTCCACGCCATTTATCTTAGCTTCTGTTAGCTTTTGTGAGAGTGACATTTGTTGCACTTGGTCTTGTAATTTTGATATATCATGTAGCATTTCTTCCTCTTCTTCATGAGTCATGCTAGAGATTTCAGGTTGCTTACTAGGTGTTTTTCATTTTCTTTCCTCGGGGCATCAATTACCGCTAATAGTGCTCTACTATGCCCTTTGAATTCCTTCAAAATAATTTTTCAAACGAAGCTGAAGCAAAAAATTTAAAAAAATCTACACACCTTTTTTCACTTTGTAGGAGGTCGATATTGCCTCCGATGTATCTATGTAATTTCAGATCATACAATTCTAACATTGCACTCTGCAGTAGCCCTCTGTGTCCTATTTCCAATGCCACCAATCTGATCCAAATTGGATTCTCCAAGGAAGAGTTATGCCAAATCTCCCACAGTGACCTGATTATAGACTAGTTTAGTAGAATGAACTTGTACGACATGCCACGTGTCCCTGTTTTGACCTTTGGCTCTAAAAAATATACACAAGAAGCTACAGCCCATCCTCTTTCTGTACCTCTTTACGAAATTTCAATATGATGCTCAGAGAGAAAGTTATGACGATTTTCCCTAGGTCACCTGTTTGGAATGTAATTCAGGAGTCTGCAAAAAGACCAACTTCCTCAAATCATATCTCCGCAAATATAACGCAAAAAGCTCTGAAATTTAGACTTGAGGTTCAGTGCGATTTCATCTCAAATGGGTTTTTCTTTTTTTCTTTTTTGCTTCTGAAACATCACAGAAAAAGAGTGATAGCGAAAATGCCACGATGACCTATTTGGAGTAGCGAAACCCTAGAATCCAAAACTCTAATACCAAATGTTATGAAACCAACTCACGAAAAGATAGAAAAGATAGATCAATGCCTTAGAATTCAGCCTCTTCGAGGGGGAAACCTCCTTTACATTACACAAATGAATGATTCTTTGATGATTCAAATGACAAAACCTCCTTTCTATATATAGGAGTCTAAGGAGTCACAATATAACCCAGTTGACGTAACAATAATAATATATAGCTACAAAAATAACAATAGAGGGATTCTATGGGGCACAGTAATAACAATATGGGGACAAATAAGGGCACAAAAATATTAATAAGGGATACAACTACAATAGTAATGGGGTAATCACTAGTATTATAGGGACCTAACACCACATACCTCTCGGATAAAAATAGTATCAAGGTCATGAATCCTATAATCAACCAAGTTAACAATACCATTGGTTGGTCAAAGGTTGTATACCCACATTGATATTATGCATTTTGATGGGTATGCTAAACATAAGTGAGTATCAAATGTTGAGTGAGGAATAGGAACAACATCATGATGGGTAAGTCTACAAATGTATACTTTTAATAAACTCATGGAATAAGCTTATATGTGTGTGTGTGTGTGTGTGTGTGTGTGTGTGTGTGTGTGTGTGTGTGTGTGTATATATATATATATATATATATATATACATATATATGTATGCATGTATTAAAGTCATAAGAGGGGAATGGTTTGACAACTCATAAGTAACACTCTGTCCGTAACATCTTCATAGGAAAACGATAACATACATGATTGTACATATGATGTTGTTATATATGTATAAAAATAAAACCAAAAATCTGTATTAGACTATAGTGGATGGTGGAGTTGTGACAATTATAGAATTGGAAAATGGAAACAAATGTGTCTCCATGGTTGGGAGTATCACAATCACAAACAAATGATCCTGAAGTTAGAGTAACAATACATAATGAGGGTTGGTAGTCCACGGAAGAGAAAATGATTGTGTAACACACATGGGTAAGAGATATTAGAGAATATGAAAATGCAATATTTACGTATGTAGAGGCTTATGACATTACTAACACATGGCCAAAATATAGGCGAGGAGATTATATTCTGATTTACATTTAGATAAATTAAATAACATAAAGTAGTTGACTCATTACATTTTAATGGTCGTTCAAACTTCGAAATTCATCATGGAAAATATGAAACCCCACCTACATTAGACTACATGTACATCTTGTGGAATCCTCTAGATAGTTATAAGGTGGATGCCTCTAGACGACAAAGCCTATGTTATTTTCTCTAGTGGGGAATGATCCTCCATTTATATTACATTATATTGTCTATGAGTAGTAGGTGCATCAATTTATTGTTTTTGTAATAGTATGTGTTTATGTCTAGCTATAGAGTTAGTGAGATAACGAGCAGGTGCAGAAGTTAAGTAATACATGAACACTAACTCAAATTCACACATACATACCATTTTTTCTTATTCTCTCTTCACCAGTTCTAAGTGAGAAATATACATATATGAAACTATAATATACCCAGTTATTTTAGTTATTCTAAATCTATATATGCTCTAACCGACATGTGTGTGTGCAAGTATCTATATATATATATAGACAGAGAGAGAGAAAGAGAGATACCCAATTCCAAATGGAGTGGAATTTTTAAATCATCTGCTTCACAAGTTTAACTTTTTTTACATCTTCTTGGTCAAATTATCTTTGATGTCTCTTCTTTGAATTTCTTATCCACCTATATTTTGTTTACATTCTTAAAATTCATATCCAACTTGATATTATCAATTTATTATATTGGTAGTTATTAGATAAGTTATACATGTTTACACTTTTAATAATTATTATTTTGGAAAACTACACTTTTGTTTATTTAAAATATTTTTTTATCAATTTCTACATACACTCTAATGATTTCTTCAAATTGGCACCTATATATTAAAAACAATAATAATCAAGAGGTTTAGGTTTATTATTTTTGTCATGTATTCCTTGTAGTTTATATTTATATAAACAATTTGTAATGAACTAGAAAGCTAGATTACTGAACTGTTATTAGTTTCAAAAATATTCTCATTTCTGTTGGGGGTAAGGAGGTGTCAAAGAAACATTATCTTGAGAGTGATAGCTTAGTAAGTTTCATAGTTTTAAGTGTGAAAATAAATTATTTTGTTAAAATTTCATGAGATGAACCTATCCACATCGTATGCCATTTGGTTATGGAAAACAGTAGCAAGAATACAATTCCCATGATTTGTTCAATGATCATTATTTTCCACTAATGAACCAAATAAATTAGCACTTGATATATTGTAGATGTATCCTATGCACATTAAAATAAGGCTCTTTTATAGTCCATGACAGAGACAAATAATATGCATGGAACCTCTATCTTGATGCCTTTTTAGGGATTTTTCTATTTGTATATGCATCTTCATTTGGTTGTGTGTCAACCATCGTACTTGATAGGGATAACACCTATAACCACACCCTCCTACATTTACCCAATTTCACCAGATTATAAGGGTAAACATGAGAAAAAGAGTTATGATAACATGACCCAACCTCCCAACTCTAGTTAAGGAAGTGGGGCCTACAAATTGGCCACCGACTGATAACTCGCAACCTCCCTCAGGGCTGTAGGACACAAAGAGGCCAAAGAACCACCCCAGCTGACCAAACCATGAGAACCACCCCAGCTGACCAAACCATGAGATGTGTCTCCTTTTCACTGACTTAGACTCTCATATGAATGCATGACAAGGCCTATCTGTGGTTGAAGGCTTCCAATCACACACATAATACCGCCTAAGTGTGGTTGTGACCCACCTTTCATAGTTTAGTGGGTGTGGTCTAGAGATCTTAGCCACAATTCCATGCCAGCCTCCAAACCACTGCCCAAGGCTTCTGGATACTTTACAGAATCATGATAGACATGAAAATTAAGATAAACATTCCAACTTGAGTCAAAATATTGAACTAGATTGGCCAGAACATACTAGACATTTCATCAAACACATGGAAAACATGTACGTTAGAGGTAATGAATGCATATCATAATCATAATAATATGAGACTCATATAAGAGTCACCAAGAAGACCCTATGTCCTCTCTACATAGCTTTGATAACACTTATGAGTCCATATATTCATCAACCAATCAGTAGCTAAACCATTCATGACAAGATCCATAAATAACATACATCATATAACCAACAAATAACCAATATAGGAACCATGGCCACTTAGCCATAATATCACCAACATAATTGCTACAAATATACATGAATCACAATAAGGAAATGTCTAATATTAACACGTGAAAATACTACTAACCAATTCAGGGACTTCCACATACCAACCTACCATAGATTGGGCTAAACCAAATATCTCTTTCATCCAATCACCTTCACACCATATTCCAAGCATGAATCTAAGATCTCATGGAATAAACCATTACAAAATGAAAATGGGGCTTCTACAGGCCAAACCACATTATCCCTCCACCACGGTGATTCCACCTCTATGATCAGACATCATTAACACCAGCCATATCGATCTCTACCCAAGTTGTTCAACGCTCTAGGAGCTAGTAACTCAACCCACAACATTCAAAGGCTCCAAAGAATTTTTCCAACCTCACTCTAGGGACTAGTAGCTCAACCCACGAAGGGCTCTAGAGAATTTGCCCCAACCTAGGCTCTAAAACTAGTAACTCAACTCAAGTTGTTCAATGGCTTCAAGAGTGTTTGTTCCAACCCACATCCATAAGGAATTATGATCACTAATCAGAAAAAATCAAGTGGAAAACAGCACAACACCATGGTTATCCAAGAAATGGCAAGGCAAGGCTAAGACTACTATCAATAAGAGAAAATCTCCATTCCAATGAAAACACATAACCAAAAAATCACATTCATATATTATGCATCCATAAACCGTCAAGAAAACCACACATGCAACCTATTACATGCAAAGAATTCTAGTTCTAGCAATTGATCCACCTGTTCTCCTGTGCTTTCCTTATTTCCCTTGCCTTCTTTTCCCAAATCAAATGTATTCCAAAGTGCTCCAAGAATACTCTATGTGTGCAAGAGTATTAGACAATGAGAGAATGAAAGAGATCTTCACATCTAAACTGACAAAAGGTTAAACTGATAATATCTATGAACTGATCCTTAGAAGTCTTCTTATCAACGAGGCCTCTATTTTCTTCATTGTCCTTCATTTTCTCTTCAGTTTCCTCCTCATGCAAATTTGTGACCCTCATCTCCCTTTTCTCCTATTTTCCTTTTTTTCATAAAAAAATGCCAATTAATCCCCCTTTTCCTTTGCCAATTTCCATAGCCATAAATTAATCACTAGTGATAGCCATCACTATGTTTTACCCAATATTTATCTTGGAATATATGTCCCATTCCCTTGGTATTATTTTATTTACATAGAAAATAAAGCAGGGGTTGTTACAAAACCCTCACCCTTGGGGGGACACCATCCCCATTGTTCAATGACACCTACCACCAAAAAACCATTGAAAAGAAAACATACTTCCCATGGAGATTTATTACATAGAAGGATGCACTATTTACAATGTCATCTTGCAAACCATGACCAACATAGCAAACATGAAAATCACACCTCTTATTGGAGCTTTATAACACATATCGTTATGGCATCTACAATCACCATCCATATACATATACATATACATATACATATACCAAAAATTAATTTGCTTGAACCAAAAAATAATTAAGGATACATAGCCCACATTTGGTCAACCATCTCTCATGTAGCTTCATCAAGCCCAAGGTGCTTCCCCAACACTTTAACCTACATGATTTCTCTCATATAGATCATGAGTTGTTTTTGCTGTAATATGCATTGTGGTTCTGACTAGAATTCTCCCTTTGGTTCCACCTACAATTTAAACCAGTCACTCACATGCTCAACGTCTTGGACATACTTCTTAAGAAATGAAACATGGAAAACATCGTGGACTTTGATTACTGAATGCAGTGCAAGTTTCTAGGCCACTAGTCCAATCCTCTTAAGGATATCGAAAGGCCCACAATACCAAAGTGCCAACTTTGCACATGACCCAATCCTCAAGGAGATCCTCTTGGGATTGATCCACAAGTATGCATGTTCCCCAACCTAAAACTCCTTAAATAGGTTATGCAAATATGCATAACTCTTTTGTCTTTCCTGTGATGCCTTTAAATTCCTTTTGATGATCTGAATTTATTGTCCTATCCCTCCCAACATATCTAGTCCAATCAATACCTTGTTCACTGAATCACTCCAACTGATAAGAGTATTACAACTCTACTCATAAAGTTCCTTAAATAGACTCATCTTCAAGGACTCCTGATACCCATTATCAAGGATAATTTTAGGGGCGAATGTTCGCCCTTTGGCAAAATTAAGGGGTTTTAAATTTTTAGTGGGCGAATATTTTGTATCATAGTACATTTTTACAAATCACCTCAAATAGCCCACCTTATTTTAAGGGAGAGGGTAAAAAAGGTAAATTTAGCCCTTCAAATTAGGACTTACAACCTTCCATTCGCCCATTTTCAAGAATAGGTTTTATTTAAGTGATTCCATTCGCCCATTTTCAAGAATAGGTTTTATTTAAGTGAATCCTATGGGCCAAATACCATATTTATAAAAGAGGTATGGTAAATTAATAAAAATATAAATAAATGAGAGGTATGGTAAATAAATAAAACATTTTTTATATTTACTCCATAAGTCACCTTATATACATGTAAGGGTGTAAACAAATAAAAATATAAGTAAAGTGGAGGTATGGTAAATAAATAAAACGTCTTTTTATACTTACTCAAAAGGTATGGTAAATAAATAAAAATATAAATAAACTAGACGTATCGTAAATAAATAAAACCTCTTTTTATATTTAGTCCATAACCCTCGTTCTATTTATGAAGGCTCAAGAAAGAGGTTTTATTTAAGTGAATCCTATGGGCCAAATACCATATTTGTAAAAGAGGTATGGTAAATTAATAAAAATATAAATAAACGACAGGTATGGTAAACAAATAAAACATTTTTTTATATTTACTCCATAAGTCACCTTATATTTACGAACACTCAAAAAATGGGTTATATTTAGGTGAAACCTATGGCCAAAATACTATGGGACAAATACCATGGACTAGATTGTTATTAATACCATGCAAAAAACCATTACTAACCCTAATATTAGAATTAATAAAAATAAAAATGGCACATGGTATTGACCCATGGTATTCACCAAAATGGAACATGGTATTGACCCATGGTATTCACCTGGAATGTAGCCTATTTAAATGGGGGAATTAAACCAGCATGTAGCCTATGCTAAGATTCACTAGGACTTTACAAAGTTTTATTATTTAGTGAAAGACTCGTCAAGATCTTACAAGATTTTATAATTGAGTAAAATATTCGCCATGCCTGGCGAGAGATTCGCCAAAAAATTATATATACATATTATATTATTGATAAAATCGCCTTCCATTTTTCCTATATACCATGGAGATTCGCCCATTTATTATATTTATAAATTTAGGGGGGGTTCTTAAAATTTTCCCTGCCCATTATTATAAGAAAACTAAACTAGTGGAAGATACTCTTCTGACTCCGTTGTTGATGCATGACATACATCCTTAACACATTCTCAAGAATCATGTTAACCCTCTCTATATTTTCATCTGTATGTGGATGATAAGATGAATTGAAATCTAAATTTGTCTCCAAACCTACAAAAACTCCTAAAATGAGAAAGTGAACTTCACATCCCTATTGGATACAATCTTCTGGAACACCATGTAATCTCACTATCTCCCTGACGAAATCTGAGCTACCTCACTAGATGATTTCGTAGACTTAATTGCAATGAAGTGTGCCACCTTACTTTACCTTTCAACCATAACCATGATAGAATCATGTTTCTTTGATGTGCTCGACAAACCTATAATGACATCCATGGAAAATACCTCCCTTTTCCACTGTAGAACATGAAGAGGTTGTAATAAGCCACTTGCATGCTTACATTCTTCTCTTACCAATTGATAATACAAACATATCACAATGAACTCAAGCATCTCTTTCTTCAAATTTGGTCAATGATAGAACTTATTTACTGATGTCATTGTCTAATGGTATCTCAGGTGAGTTGAATATGGCTTGGCATGTAATTCCCTCAAGATAAGCTTCTTGATCTCACTGTCATCTAACAAATAAATCTTGTTCCTCAATATTACCAAGCCATCTGACCTAAGATGATAATCCACATCCTAATCACCTGTGTCCTTCTATTTTAACACATGCCTCGACTGTTGATACCTGTCATCATGTTGTCCTACATGTAAGATCCATTCCTATAAGTGTTTCCCATAAAAATTTACTAATTAAATTTGATTAACGTACACTCTTCTACTAAGAGCATATACAACCCTATTCTCCTTTCTCTTGATGTACCTGATCTTGAAGTCAAACTCAATAAGAGTAGACAACCACCTAGCTTGCCTGACATTCAGATTAGGTTGGTCAAATAAGTAACTCATATCACTCATCAAAATGAACCTCCTATCAAGAAGATAGTTCCTCCACATTTCAATTCATGAATGATAGTTGCCAACTCAAGATCTCATGTCACATAGTTGTTCTCATGCTCATTCAAATTCCTTGACTCATAGTATACTACATGTCCCTCCTACAGCATCACTTCACCAAGTCCCCTCTTGCAATAATTTGTACATGCCATTCACTCTTTATCTGGTTTTGCAATATTTAGAACCTGATAATTTCCAAGCAACTGCTTCAACTGCTCAAAACTAGTTGCACATTCCTCTTCCCATTCAAACTTATTCCCTTTTCGCTACAAGGATATAATAGGATAGGAAATCTAGGAGAAGTTCTTGTTGAACCTTCTATATTAACCTACTAATCACATGAATGATTCGACGTCATCCACATTTCTATGAGTTTCTCATTCCATGATAGGTCTGATATTTTCCAGGTCCACTGCTATACCTTCCTTGGAAACAACATGTCCCAAGTAATGAACTTTTGTCTGAAAGAAACTACACTTACTAAGCTATACATACAATTGATTCTCTCTTAAAAATATTAACGCTATTGCTAGATGTTATTCATGCTCTTACTCATGCTTATAATATATCAATATGTCATCAATGAATCCTATCACAAAGTTGTCTAGATAAGGATGCAACACACTATTCATCAAACACATGAAAGTAGCTTGATAATTATTCAAATCAGAAGGAATTATAACAAACTCATAATTCCTATACCTGGTATGGAAAGAATACTTATAAATGTTGTCTTCTTTGATGCATACCTAATGATATCCTAATCTCAAACCCATCTTTGAGAACACTTTCTCCCATCGACTTATCAAAAAAGTCAGCAATCCAAGGAAAAGGATACCTATTCTTGATAATGACCTTCTTCAACTTCCTATAATCAATGCATAACCTAAGATTACCATCCTTCTTCTTTACAAAAAATATTGGTGCACCCCAAGGCAACACATTTGGCTAATGCATTCTTTATCAAGCATTTCCTTAAGTTGTAACTTCAATTCCAGTAATTTTGGAGTGCTCATCATGTACGGTGCCCTCGATGTTGGTGATGTTCCTAGTACCAACTCAATCGAAAAATCCACTTCCATATTAGGAGGTAACTCTAAAATATCTATTGGAAATACATCCTAAAACTATTGCAAATCCAGATAACTATTTAATAATTCAACATTGTCAACATATTTCCCTTTGTCACTAGAAATATGGACTACAAATAATACACACCTTCTCCTATGACTGTGCTTTTCCTACATAGATATAACCTTTCTCACTGATGTAGGATTTTTCTTACCCTATAATATTCTTTTTCCTCCATCGTCATCCCAACACTCAGTATAATTATCATAGCAATATACCTTAGTCCTGTGAATTTAAAACTAATCAATATCCAACATCATACTATATGATACCAATGGAAGGACATTTAGTTGCGCTGATGTAGACATATGGTTCAACTCAAATGCACAAGATCTTACCCAATCATGAACCCTTTCTCAATACCTGTAGCCAATGACACTTCTTCTTTCCAAAAACATTAGTCCACTAGGTCAAGACTAACCATAGTTAGATCTAGGGTCAATCAAAATAGAAACAAATTGATCACAAAGTTTACATTCTTTTTCGATAATAGATGTCTAATTATCAACATGCCTATTATCCAATGCTACATAAATACGAGGAATAATGTGTCCAACATCTTCAAATTTTTGTGCTTCATGAGAACTGTAAATCTAAGATCTAGCAACCTAATGATGTGGACAATATATTTTGCAATGATCCTTGCCACAAGTCTAACACTGTAAAGGCTTCCTTCCATCACCCTTATTCTGCTCCTCAAACTGAAATCCCTATCCTCTGTCAACTACATTGAATTTCTTTTACGACAATTAATTCTCCTTTTTACCTGCATCCTGATGTCTTTGTCTCTTCTTATCCAATTTTCCCTTAGTCTTTTCATTACATTTCCAACCCTTATTAGGCTCCAACTTATGCTTAGACTACTCATAATAATGTTTCAACTTCCCAATTACTTCCTCCAATGTCTGAGACTCATCATAGTCAATCTAATCCTTAAATGCTAATGGAAATACACTAAAAAAACTTTGAACCTTTGTCTTCTCATCCTTAAGATATGGCACATACCTCAATAACTATAAAATTTTAGTTGTATACTCATCATATGTCATAGATCCCATCTTCAATTAATAGAACTCCTTAGCCTTACCATCAGAGTATCTCTCTAACATGTACTTCTTCTTTGCAAGTATTTTAAAGTCATGTTAACTCAACTCCTTTGTCTTGATTCCTATGACATGCTTTACATCTTCCAAACAAATATATGCTTTCCCTTTGAGACTAAAAATAACTATCTTAGCTTTTATATTCTCTATATAGTCATGCAGTTCAAAGAACTTATTCATCCCAAGTAACCATGTTTTTGCGTCATATGGTTTCTTCAACTTCCATTAAATGTAGGAGGCTTGGCTTTCTTGAAATCATCCAACAAGTATTGCTTCACATTCCTCCTGTAAGGATGATAACAATGATGACCATGTTGTTTCTTTGATCTAGAACTAGAATAAAACCCATAACTACTACCTCTCCAATTAGGTGTATCCATCCATATACCACCTCTAACTATGAAATCCCTCTTTGACTTGTGTCCGCCATGAGACTGCTACTATATGCCCCACTAGTACTTTCCTCGTGTCCATAATTAATCCTTGGTTGTCCCTATCTCACCAAATATGATAAACTATAAAGAATCAGTACATTGACCTCTTCTTTCTTTTTCTGTGCCCTAGTAATTATTTCCTGTGACCGAATGGTTCTGTCTTTATCTGCCTTACAACTTCTTATTTTTTCCTTTAAAATTATCAAGGTATAGTGTTGCAACCTCGCTCTGATACCAATCTATAACCACATTATCGGAGGAAAGGTTTTGGGGAACAAAATTGCTCTAATACCACCCTCTAACCACCCCCTCCCACATTTACCCAATTTCATCGGCCTACCAGGTTAAACATGAGGCAAAGAGTTACTATTACATGACCCAACCTCCCAGATCTAGTTAAGGAAGTGGGGCTTACAAAGTGACCATCGATTAACAACTCACAACATCCCTCAAGTCTACAAGACACTCAAGGGCCAAATAACCACCCAAATGACCAAACCCTAAGTTGGGTCTCCTTTTCACTGTCCTACACTCCCAACTGCATGCATGACAAGTCCTGGGTGCAGATGAATGCCTCCAACCACATGCAAAACATTGTTCAAGTGTTGTCGTGACCCACCCTTCCCAGTACAGAGGGTGTGGCCTTGATATCTAAGCCAAAATTCTAGGCCAGCCTCCAAACCATTGCCTAGAACTACTTGAGACTTTCCAAAATCATAATAGAAATGACAACCAAGCTACACATTCAAACTTGAGTTAGAATCTTGACCTAGACTGGCTAGAACATACTAGACACTTCACCAAACACATGGAAAACATGTAAGCTATAGGTCATGAATGCATATTTGATCATTAAATCTGAGATTCATGTGAGAATCACTAAGAAGGCCCTATGCACTCAACACATAGTTGAAATAACACTTATTAGTCCATACATTCATCAACCAGTCAATAGCTAAACCATTCATGATAAGAGCCATAAATAAAATACATCATATAACCAACAAATGACCAGTAAATAACCAACATAGTAACCATGGAAACATAGCCATAATATCACCGACATAATCTCTAGAAATATATATGAATCAAAATAAGGAAATTTACCATATTAACATGTGAAAATACCAACCAAATGAGGCACTTCCACTTACCACCCAACCATATATTGGGTTGAACCAAATCTCTCTTTTATCCCATCACCCCTACACTATATTCCTGTAGGTTTTAACCCCATACATAAATTACCTGCATATGAATTCTAAAAATAGAAATAGGAAATGGAAAGAGCATAAAACATAAACTAGATATATAGAGAGATTTTCCCTTGGATCCCAAAACCGAGACTATTAGATTTATTTTTCATTATATTCCTTTCAATGTTATAATACATATATATACATGCCAAAGCATTGATAAAACCCAATCCATTAGCCCCAAATTATAACATAACCATAGTTCCCTTGACCAAATCTACAAACTACCATGGACAGAAAACCATCATGCTTGAAAATATGTGTGAAATCCATGCACGAAACCATACATAGGTACGCCCACCTAATATAGCGTATAAAAAAAATTCCTTGGGTGTTGTCCCAGACCTCGTGGAGGGGGCCTGCCGCCCCTGTGCTTACCCCCCAATAGGGGGGTAGTCACCCCCCCGTACATGGGGTAGTCGTGGAAATAATCTAACAAAGCCCAACATTCTCCCACTTGTTGTTTCCTTTCCACAGGAGAGTTTAGTCATTGATTCAACCCCACAACGCCCATTGTTTCTCTACACCGAGAGAACTTCTTAGTGTTCATAGACTTTCTTAATAAATCTGTAATATATTTCTTCAAAGTGTCCACCTTTACCAGCAACACCTTTTTTTCCTCAAGCATATCCCTCACAAAGTGATATTGAACATCATTGTGCTTTGTCTTTGAATGATAAGTAGTGTTCTTTGCCAAGAAAAGTGCACTTTGGTTGTCACAGTCTATCCTTATAGCTCACTATACCAAACCCACACTTGAACACAATATCTCCAACCAAACTTCTTCCTTGTTTGCATGAGTGGCTTCCATGTATTCTGCCTCTGTAGTTGAAAGTGCCACTACAGATTGTCTCTTACTCATCCAACTGATTGCACCTCCAAATAGGTTAAACACCTACCCACTTGTCGATATCCTTTGATCCAGATCTCTAGCCCAGTCTGCATCAACAAATCCATGGATGTCAAAAATTATGTCCAATCCTGGTCTTCCTTGCTATCACAAACCATAATACCTAGTGCCACGCAAATATCTGAAAACCCACTTCACTGTTGTCCAATGCTCCTTCCCTAGTTTTTACATAAAACTACTCAATACTCCCACTGCATGTTCAATGTTTGGTCTACTACATACCACTGCATACATCAGGTTACCAACTGCACTTGCATATGGAACACGGGACATGTCCTCTTCCTCTTCTTATGTCTTGGGATATTGTTCAACATATAACTTTACACCTACAGGAATATGAACCTTCATTAGTTTACTATCCTACATATTAAACCTCTGCAATATTTCCTCGACATACTTCCTATGGTTTAACTAGAGCTTCCTCTTTTCCCGATATTGTTTAATTTCCATGTCCAAAATATAGTTTGTAGCACCAATATCTTTCATGTCAAATTTGGAGGACAATTGGGTCTTCAAATCCTGGATAATTTCTTTGTCATTTCCAACCAGCAACATATCATCCACATACAAGACCAGATAAATAACATGGTCACCAATTAATTTAAAATACATAGAGTTATCTGATTTTCTTTTGGTGAAGCCAAGTCCTCATATAAATGTATCAAATTTCTAATACCACATCTTTGGTGACTGTTTTACCCGATATAGAGACTTTTTTAACTTTCATACCAGTTCTTTCTTACCCTTCACTACAGAGCCTTCAGGTTTCTTCATGTAGATCTCTTCTTCCAGCTCCCTGTGAAGAAATGTTGTCTTCACATCCACTTGTTCTACCTCAAAATCAAAATCAGCAACAACAGATAAAAGTAATCTAATAGAAACTACCATGGCAAGAGGAGAAAAAATATCACCAAAATCAATTCTCGACACCTGGGAATAACCTTTTGCTACCAACTGAGCTTTGTATTTCTCCACCTTGCTTCTACATTTATCTTTTTCTTAAACACACATTTTCTGCCAATGGGTTTTCGTCCAGCCGGAAACTCCACCAGATCCCAAGCCTCATTTATGTGCAAAGATGCCATTTCATCAACCATGGCCTCTTTCCAAAGTTTTCCATCCTCTAAATCTACTACTTCCCTCACAGTTATGGGATCATCATTAGTAATAGATAAAGAAAAATTCAAAGAGAAAGCAGATGGACTATACCTTTTTGACTTCCTTCTTTCTCGAATTGATCTTCTCACAGTTATAGCTTGTGGATCCTCATCTTCTGATTCCTCTTTGGTTGTAGAGTCTGATTCTTCCTCCTTTAGCTGAAACTCTATCTTCTTAGATTCCTTTGGTAGGAATTCATGTTTAATAACATCTTTCACCTCTCTAAACACCACAACATGGTTGTACACAACCTTCCTTATTTTCAGTTCCAGAGCTTATAACCTTTTAAAACATCCATATACCTAATAAAGGTGTACTTTTAAGATTTACAATCCAACTTGGTTCTTTTTTCCTTGGAACATGTACATATGCATCACATCCAAATACCCTCAGATGGAAAATAGAATGTTTCTTACCAGTCCATACCTCTTGGAGTCTTATCCTCCAATGGTGATGAAGGTGAACGATTGACCAGGTAACATGCAGTCTCCACCACCTCTGCATAGAATTCCTATCCTAACCCGACACTACAAAGCATGCTTCTTGCCCTTCCATCAATGTCTTGTTCATTATTTCTGCAACTCCATTTTTCTCAAGTGTGTATGGAGTACTCTTCTACAGTACTGTACCACGATTCTTACAGAACTCTTCAAATTCCTTCTTGAAAAACTCTCAACCGTTATCTGTCCTCCACAACTTTATCTTCTCCATATGGTTTTCCACTAGAGCCTTAAATTCTTTAAACCTATCAAAGACATCAGATTTATTCTTGAGGAAATATATCCATGTATTCCTTAAGAAGTACTGTATAAATGATACATAGTACACAGACTTTCCCACTGATGGAACTGACACAAGTCCAAACACATCATTGTTCAAAAGCTCTAATATTCGTTTTTCCCTCTTACCACCAGAGGGGAAACTCACCCGATTCTGCTTCCCATATACACAATTTTCACAGAAATCAAAATCCATAGAGAAATGATACATATTTTCTACCATACCATTACCATGAAGTATTTCGAGGCTCTTCTCTCCAATATGTCCAAGCCTTTGATTCCATAGCATGGTCTTTTCTCCAGAAATGAATAGATTTTCTTCTCCACTTTCAAGAACCACATAATTGTTGCACCCATCAGTAACAGTGCTACCTTGAAGCTTGTACAGAGTTCCAATCCAAACTCCCTGCATCAATACCAGCGCTCCCCGCACCGTCTTGTAGGTACCTTTCTCGAACACTATTTTTACACTTGCATCATCCATCTTGCTTAGAGAAATCATATTTCTAGCCAATGCATGAATATGAAGAACACCTGGAAGTGTTCTAATCCTTCCACCTTGCAACTTCAACTTGAATTTTCCGCAACCAATGATTCTACCCTTCCTGATATCCCCTAGGAAGACATCACCACCATCATATTTCTCATACTCACAGAACCACTGTCTTTGGGGAGTGAAGTGAAAGGATGCACCTGAGTCAATCAACCATGCCTCATGATCTACATATGTACTTGAATAAGAAACCAAGTACACATCCCCACCTTCATCTGAGGTGGTTTTCGCCTCTACAGAATGAGAATCACCAAATCCATTTCCCTTCTTAGGAGCTTTATATTTATAGTCCCTTTTGTATTGCCCTTCCTTTCTACATTTCTAGGACACCTTCACAGCTTTTCCTGGAGATTTAGAACTCCCACTCGAGGAATTATTTTTGTTTCTATTCTGGAACTATCCTCATATAGAAAAGGCATCACCATTTTTGCTGTCCACATTTTTCTATCTCATCTCTTCCAACAGCAAGGATGAGACTATTTCATCAAACTAAAAGGCAGTTGCATTGCTACATATTCCAACAACCAAACTATCCCATGAATCTGGTAGAGAACAAAAAAGGTTGATGCACTTATCTCCGTTTGAAATTTTAATATCAATAGATAATAACTGGCTTACCAAAGTATTAAATGTGTTCAGATGCTCTATCACCAAGTCTCCATATTTCATCCACAGGTTATACAACTTTTTCCGTAGGAACAATTTATTCACCAGAGACTTAGATTGGTACAAATTCCCTAACTTGTCCCACAAAGCCTTCACCGAAGCTTCCCCTCATACATTTAGTAATATTGAATCTGAGCCACACAATCGTAATATGCTCTTTGCCTTCTGATCACACTTCTCCCAGTCTTCATATGACATTGTTGTTGGTTTAGTACCTGGATCTACTGTGACCCACTGATCTTTATCCACCAGTAGATTCTCCATCTTGAGTTTCCACAACTAAAAACTCTCACCATTAAATTTCTCGGTCTCTATCTTTCCACTGCTTGTCATCTTCTTTCACCACAAGAATCGATCCCACAGATCTCCCACTAAATGGGGTCTACCACAGACCTGAGCAGAAACCCCTCAGCAACAAAGGCATCCCCTTGAAGACAAAAAAACTCTGATACCAAATGTAGGTTTCAACCCCGTACGTAAATTACCTACATACGAATTCTAAAAACATAAAATAAACAATGGCAAGAGCATAAAACATAAAATAGACATATACAGATATTTTCCCCTCGATTTGAAAACTGGGACTACCATATTTATTTTTCATTATATTCCTTTCAATGTTACAATATATATATATATATATATCTGTGTGTGTGTGTGTGTGTATGTTGAAGCATCCATAAACCCCAATCCATTAACCCTGGATTCAAACATAATCATAGTTCCCTTGACCAAATCTACAAAATACCATGGACAAAAAGCCATCATGCCCAAAACCATGTGTGAAATCCATGCACAAAACCATAGGTAGGTCCACCCACCTAATATAGGGTCCAAACAAAAAATTCTGAGGCATTGCCCCAGATGCTGTGCAAGGAGGCTACTGCCCCCCTACATACCCGCCGTGTGTGGGGTAGTCATGGAAAGAACTTAACAGAATCCAACAATTCCAAGCATGAATGTGGGATCTCATAAAATAAACCAAGACAAATCCAAACCAGGGCTTCTAGAGGCCAAACCACCTACCCCCTTAAACATGGTGATTCCACATCCATGGTCAAATATCACTAACAACAACCAAATCGATCTCTATTGAAGTTTTCCAGGTTTTCAAGAACTAGTAACTCAACCCACAGCCTTCGAGGGCTCTAGAGCGTTTATCCAACCTAACTCTAGGGGACTAATAACTCAACCCACCTAGGGCTCTAGAGTGTTTGGACCAACCTAGGCTCTAGGAATAGTAACTCAACCCAAGCTATTATAGGGCTTCCATAGCTTTTGTTCCAACCCACAACCATAAGGAATTTTGAGCAACAACCAGAAAAGAATTAAGTGGAAAAACCCACAACACCATGGCTATCTAGGAAATGGCAAGGCAAGGCTAAAACCACTGTCAATCCAGGAAAATATCCATGCCAGTGAAAGCACATAACTAGAATATCACATGCATATACCATGCTTCCATAAAGCATGAAGGAAATTAGATATGAAACCTATTACCTGCAAAGCAATCTAACTATGTTTATTGATCCACCTGTTTCTTTGCACTTTCCTACTTTCTCTTTCCTTATTTCCATAAATCCGATGTATGCCAAAGTTCTCCAAGAATGCTCTAAGAATACTCTATGTGTGCCAGAGTATGAGAGAATGTGATAATGAGAGAATGGAAGAGAGATCCAAATCTAAACTGAAAAAATTGTGAATTTATCCTCATAAGCCTTTTTATCATTGAGGCCTCTATTTTCTTCATTTTCCTTCATTTTCTCTTCATTTTCCTCATGCATATTTGTGACCCTTCATCTAACTTTTCTCATATTTTCCTTTAATCCATAAATAAAATTCCAATTAATGCCTCTTTTCCTTTGCCAATGCCTTTTCCAATTTACATAGCCATAACTTAATCACCAATGATACCTATCACTATGTTTTTCCCAACATTCAGCTCAGAATACATATCCCATGACATTGTTATTATTTTATTTAACTAGAAAATTAACCATGGATTATTGCAACACCCCATTTGGTTACTTCTTATGTGGCTTGTAAGTATGTAATTATATATAATGTATATCAATTCGATTGCAATTACATGCACCACAATCCATAGTGGTTGGTTAATTTTATTAACAAAAATATTTAACATCACATTATGTGGATTGGTAGAGTATTACACTATTTTATATATCTTGGGATTGAGCCATATGATTCAAAGGTGTAAAGTATAAGAAGCTAAACCTTCTTCAACAATAGGGGTTTAGGTAGGGTTTAGGTACTTATTTCTACATTTTGTTTGACTAATAAAGGAAATGCCTTGAATTCACTTCATATCAATGATTCCTTTCTTAGGCTTCACTCTGGATTCATCTCTTCGTATTTTTTTACTTGGATCTTTCTCTATCCCATCCTATTTCTCCATGCCAAAGAGTGTCGTGGCGGAAAAAGTCGTTTGTGCGGGCACAACTGACCTCCCTAGGAGTCTAAACTCTCTAGCGACAAACAAGACAAAATGGAGTGATCTTTCTCTAAATATACCTTTTAAAACATGAAAACTACAAGTGTTTAGGCTTACCTTATTCCAAAACGCTGTTGTTGTAGTCCGTCCTTGCCGATCCGCATGAGCTCCTCCTTCATGTCAATTCCTGCAACCACAAACAATCAAACAATTACCAAGCACTTGCATTTCATATAATAAAACATATATTCAACATGCAGACCAAGGAACACATGAAATAACTCATTAACACAAGCTATTGAGAAAAATAAACCAGTTTGTATTAATAACGAAACAAAGAAACTCTTACAACCTGGCCTTGGTGTTGTGCAAGTTCCTCCCAGGGTCCATCAAGGGTTTTCCTCTACTTTGACAAAGCTCACCCACTTCCAAGTAGAATCAAGCAAAGACAATCTCTCCTCACAAGGTTCTAAATGGGAGTCCTAATTCCTGCAGCATTTACCCAAAGAAAATGTATAGCTCCAACCTCCTCTCCTTCTGGCTCAATGCCTTTATTTATAGTGCTGTAAAGAGGTTATTCAGGTCCACCATCAATGGGATAATCCCCCTCTTTGGGTGGGATAGCTCCCTTATTGATGGGATAAGTTCCTCCTTAATAGGGATACATGAACCAACTGGAGGCGCATCCATTTCATCAAACCGACCTCTAGAAAGTTCTAGAAGTAACCACAAGTAACTTTTTTAAGATGAAACTTGCGCATTTTGCCTTTTCCAGAAGGATGCACCTGTCCCTTAACATACAGAGCGTCCAAGGACGCAGCCTTTGTGAACATTGTGAGCGTCCCCGCAGGTAAGGCTTGAGAGAACCTGCGTCCCCAGAGATAAACACATTTTTTTACAAGACTTTCTCTCTTCTTCGAGTTTGAGATGGATAGCAGAGGCATAAGACTTGCCTAAGAGGGTAGCATGACTGTTGATTGAGCCATACTAACTGTAAATAGTCATGGTGACATTTTTTAGTGTAACAGATTGCCCCCTAAAGTGCGAAGCCTGGAATAGATTAGGGTTTTGTAATTCTAGGAAGGGTGAAGCGCTTTATCATTTCAAGGATTGTCTTGTGGATGACCTGGTTGGAACCTGCAATTTTCAACACAAAATACATGTATAAGATTATATCATCACTGAGGTAGGCATTCCCATAATCAGATTCAAAACTTTAACTAATGGACTAACTACTCTGATACAGGAATGATCTTGCAGTACATCATTTTTATAAACTTTTGTAGACACAGTATGGACGCAGCCATCTGTTTATGATTAGTCTACATAGATAATGAATACAAAACTCCTCGCAGCCTGGATGGTAGAAACTAGATCCAGGGTCTTCACTTCTACTTCCCGAATTGGTACGATTCTAACCATGTGATTAAATGATTTGATGTCGAACATGTTAGAAACCACTTGATTACAAGTCGATGATGTAAACTGTTAACAAGCGTGAGAGAGACCACCAGTAATGTCAATGGTTCTCAAAGTACCAAGCACAACCCGTGAAATGTGAATAGATGTTTTGATGTTGAACACTTCATGGAATCCTTTGATCGAAAGTCAATGATGTAAACTGACGTCAAAGGCGAGAAACCTGCCATTGATGCATGCAGACTTCAAGGTACTGTCGATTCCTAAGTCATCTTTCTAGATAATGTGCTGATGTCGATAGAAAGCGACCCGTTGAAGGCAAGCCCGCAACACGAAATCATTGTTCAAGTTGAAGAAATGTTGCTGTAAGGACTGACTCAGGGATGGTCAAATGGATGACAAGTATTTTGCAGATGAAAGTTTTACTTGCAGACCTCTTGAACACATAACGACACGACAGATGGCTTGGTGACGAATAACTCAAAGTTAATCCCCGGAACCCGGTTAAAGACTTTCAAAGTGGTTTGATCAACTGTGAGGTAAAAGATTTCCCAACCCAGGTGAATGAAAAGTGTCGTGTTCAAGAGTGGTAATAAAGTTTCTTTTGAGACAAAAGGTAACAAACAGGTTCATTCTTCTCTCTTTTCCCCCACCATTTCTGGCAAGTACCTCTTTATTTTTAACAAGCTTGAGGAGGATAACATATGCTTGATTATAAGCTCATCCTTCGGACGAGTCCAACCTAGTTTAAATTCGAACCCTAGGAAGGAGTGGTTCGTTCCTGTTTGTAATTGAACAGGTCCTCTACTGTAAAAGTTTAACGAGTCCAGTATAGGAGAAACTCAGCGTTTTTCAATTTTAGAGAGTCTGAAAAAACTAAAGGAGACTCCACGTTGAACTTTTTCGTACATTTGTGTCCCTCAAGCCCGAAAAAGTATAAAATAATACCTGGGGGAACCGCTTGATCTTGCGACCAAGGAGTACTTTCATAATTAGTGCCACTGACCTGAAAAGTAAAAAGCGATCAAGGACACGTCGTTTTATTTCCGTATCGAGTTTGAAACGACAAAAACCCGACAATCTTTTCCTGATTTTACGGTCAGAAAAGAGCTATAAGGGGACCGTCTTCATGGAAAATTTTTAATGTTCGCCCGTTTCCATGATTTTTCCACGATTCGTGTAAAAGAAATCGCTAGAGGGAGTTCGCATATTTTAGTGAGATTCGCCAATGAAAAGACCGTCTTTTAATTCCGTTTTAACGAGTGTAAAAGAAACGCTCGGCAATCTTTTCATGTTTTAGGAGTCTGAAAAGGGCTTAAAAGAGAACTCCAAGGTTTCACTTTTTCGTAAGTTTTAACGAGTTCGAAAAAGGGATAAAAATGTACTCATGGTTTTCACTTTTTCGTAAGTTTTAACGAGTTCGAAAAAATGATAAAAATGTACTCATATGGCCGACTTTCAATTTAATTTACGAGCAGGAAAAGACGGAAAGAACTCGGCATTTTCATTTGTTTTACGAGAATGAAAGATAGCAAAATAATCTCGAGATTTTCATGAGTTTAACGAGTCTTGAAAATAACTGAAATTGACTCGAGATAGGTTTCATTTTTACAAAAGCTTGGAACAGAGAAAAACTATGCTTCAAAGTAGTTTCATTTTTACACAAGCTTGAAACAGAGATAAAACTGTGCTTGATTGTTTCATTTTTACACAAGCTTGAAACAGAGAGAAAACTGTGCTTGATGCCCCCTAAGCATAATTGCTAGAACGCATGCCCCCCCAGCTTCATTTCATTCAACTAAGGTGGATGAAATGAAGGTTCAAGAACGAGATCATTTGAAAAACTTGACCTAAAACTGTAAGAAAATTATGCAAAAAACTGAAATAACTAACCTAAAAACTTAACATTTATAAGATCTCGTCAATCTCTCGACTCAAGTAGAGGAGGATTTGTTTCATTTTTTAACGAGCTTGACACAGGAAAAGAACTATGCTCGGATTCAGTTTCATGTTTATGCAAGCTTGAAACGAAAAACTATGCTTGTTATAAGTTCACATGCCCCCAGCATAAAGATGCAAACCAAGGTACATGCCCCCCAAGCCTCATTGCATTCAATGAGGTGGATGGAATGAAGCTTTACTTTCAAGATCTTGGAAAGACTTGTGGGAGTTGTTTCATTTTTTAAACGAGCTTGACACAAGATAAGGAACTATGCTCGTAACTACTCTACAATCTACCTAACAAAAACTCTACTCTAAAAACCTTGATTCATTTTTTAACGAGCTTGACACAAGACAAGGAACTATGCTCTAAAATCCTTGATTCATTTTTTAATGAGCTTGACACAAGACAAGGAACTATGCTCATGACTAC
This sequence comes from Pinus tabuliformis, assembly GCA_031772625.1. NCBI lineage: Eukaryota > Viridiplantae > Streptophyta > Pinopsida > Pinales > Pinaceae > Pinus > Pinus tabuliformis. The sequence goes on along the minus strand of CM062816.1, from coordinate 734,333,293 downwards.
GCTCTACAATCTACCTACTTAACCTACCCTTGTTTCATTTTTTAACGAGCTTGACACAAGACAAGGAACTATGCTCAAAAAGTTCGCATGCCCCCCAGCATAATGATGCAAAGCGAGGTACATGCCCCCCAGGCTTCATTGCATTCAACCGGCTGGATGAAATGAAGGTTTACTTTCAATATTTAACTTGAAAAGGGAGTTGTTTCATTTTTAAAGAGGTTGACACAAGAAAAGAACTATCCTCATACCTGATTCATTTTTTAACGAGGTTGACTCAGTAACAGGAACTATCCTCAAACCTGATTCATTTTTTAATGAGGTTGACTCAGTAACAGGAACTGTCCTCAAACCCTACTTTCTACAATTTACCTACATATCCTAAAATCTAGCTGATTCATTTTTTAATGAGGTTGACTCAGTGAAAGAACTATCCTCATACATCCAGTTTCATTTTTTAACGAGGTTGAGACAGGAACAAAATATCCTCGTTTCAACCTATTTCATTTTTTAACGAGGTTGATACAGGAAAAAACTATCCTCGTACACACTGATTCATTTTTTTTAACGAGGTTGACACAGTAAAAGGAACTTTCCTCGGACACACTGATTCATTTTTTAACGAGGTTGACACAGTAAAAGGAACTTTCCTCGGACACACTGATTCATTTTTTAACGAGGTCGACACAGTAAAAGGAACTTTCCTCGATTCACTGATTCATTTTTTAACGAGGTTGACACAGTAAAAGGAACTTTCCTCTCTAATCCTACTTTCCTATATAACATATCCTCGTACTCATTGATCATGGCTTCCAACTGGAAGAAAGACATGTCAATGGACACACCTTGATCATGGCTTCCAAGAGGTCTTCATCAGAAGGAAGAATAGTTCTCTGGAAAGAACACATGTCAAGGGACTCGAAAGGGATAAGAACATCGTGTTCAAGTAATCCCATAGAGTTTTCCATGTCAATTACCGGAGCTAAATCAAAGGAAGATGAGCAAACAGTGAGAGGCTCACTTACATCGGTAACTGAAATCATGGGACCGGTTGCCACATAATTAACCCGTGGCAGGGTAGATACCACTTTAGAATCAGGAACATTTAGGGGTGTCATATTATTGGTAGTTGAAAAAAGACTAGGGAACGAAAGCTGGTCTACAGTCACAATACTGCCATTGTGAGGGAAAGACATCACGCGAAAGAGTGTCGATACGACAGCTTTCATTGCATAAACATAGTCTCGCCCAAGGAGTAAATTGAAATCCAAGGGACCTCGAACTACCATAAGATCAACACAAACAGTTTTACCTTCCAAGGTAATAGAAAACTTAGGAAGGATCCCTAAAGGTTCACTAATGGTTCTGTTAAAAGCTTTCAGATTCTGTGTAATAGGCGCAAGCTGAGGGGAACCCAAAGCTTTCCAAACAGTTGAGGATAAAATACTAACAGAAGCACCTTCATCTACCTGAGTACGATGTATGTCCCTACCACCAGCCTTGACAATGATTTGGAAAGGGATGGAGGAAGGAAGACGAGGTTCTGTCAGTCTATTCCAATCAAAGGAAAAGACCTCAGTACTTGGAGGGGGTTCTGTAGAAACAGGTGAAATGCCCCCCGGCATAGAAGAATCCGATGTAACAAGAAGAACATCAGCGATATGAAATTTACTCTCGAAAAGGAGAGTGTGATCGACCGAATGTGAAATTGAATCAACCACTTGATCAACTAATGGATCATCAACCTGAGTGACATGAGTTTCACTCTCCAATGGGAGAGTGTGATCGACTGTACTTGAATTTAGATCAATCACTCCGTCAGTTGACGGTAGGTTGGGAGAAAGTTTACGGTAACCAGTTGGAAATTCTTGCTGTGGAACAGTAAGGTTTTCCAACAATGTTGAGGCTTCATCCATGTGAGGGCAAATGTGAGTTTGATGACCCCCTTTGCATAACTTACAAGGAAACCTAACTTTACCCTTTTTCCCAGGAACCTGACTATCACTGGTTGATGGATCAACGGAAAGTTGATGAGATTTTTCTGACCATACTTCCAAGACCTTTGGAATACTAGGACAATTGACAAGGAAGTGGTCACCCTTACAAAGCCTGCAAGGGTATTTAGGTTTACGGTGCATGTCGGAGTTTTCCTCAACACAACTAACACTTACAGCCATGGTTGGTTGGTTGACTTCTTTCTTATCTTGCTTCTTTTTCTTCTTCTTCTTCTTCCCTTTCTTCTTCTTCTTAGCCTCCTGGTTACTAGCATCAAGGCTTTTACCAGGCGAAGAGGAAGAAATGGAGGAAGAAAAATTAGGCGAAGAAGGTAAAGGGTCAACAGAAGGTTGGTGATGTTGAGATGGTGAACTCTGTTGAGGTGAAGCATCCGGTTGAGATGGAACAATTGGAGTACTTTGGGCCAACGAAGTTGAAAATAACCATATCGGTAAACCTATTGTAAATCCAGGTAATGACAAAGTAGCCATATAAGGAGGACCAACATTTCCAAAGTAAGGAAAAGTACTAGGATTCTCATTAGGAGGGGTTCCTAGGTTGATAAATTCCGGAACATTTGCCATTATATTCAACTTCAGTGAATTTTATTAACAATTTAAAACTAAAATTAACAATTCACAATTCACACTTAACAACTAAAATTCACAATTCACACCTATGGTCTCTAAAAGTAAAAACAAACAAATTAACACGCGCTATCAAATCTAGGAGTCAAACCACACACAAACAGTAAGCTCTCCGGACCGAAAACACTAGTTGGTGATGAAGCCCAACCTCGCAGAATTCAGTACAGAAATGGCGGGTGGAACAGTTACCCCGACAACCTGCTTAATGAATAGACCGGCACAAGTTCCTCCACTTTAACCGTCTCGAAGTGAAGTGAACCCCCCGGAAAATCCAAGTGAGTATAACCGACGTCTGCTCCAGGTACAGTGGGACCTTCCCTCCACCGTCACCTCGGTAGAACCCTAAAGATTATGGTCACTAAGGTCACCAACAGTAACAAATACACCTGGGGGAACAGTCTAAACTCCGACAGCACGCAAGGGCAGAGTAGCAAGCTCAATCCCCTTACCGGCTCCTTGACAACAATCCAAGGTTTACCGATAAGTGACCCCTGGCTCCTCGACAATGGTTAATCCGAGGTTTACCGTTTGTAATACGTACTGTCTGGCGTCGTTCCCAACGAGGGGGGAATGATCCCCTCACTGGTTCGGACACGAGCTCGTGCTTCTCCTTTAAGAGGAGCTTTCCCAGAGTGCAATTGAAACAATTGGATTTATTCTACTCAAGATAAACTATCTGTTTGGTTTTGTAGTCTTGGAGAGTTAAGTACTCACCTACTCCAAGACCCTAGCCTAAGCTATGTTGGTGTTTCAGAGCCCTAGAAATGTAAAAATTACTAGACGAATTTTAATTAAGCGCTGTGTTATTAAGGCTGTTATTACTCAAATGGGTAAATGGAGATGAAACCAATGGTGTTATGACCCGACTCAACTGAATGCAATCGAATATGATAATGCAATCCTTTCAATTCGATGAATCCTAACTAGAGTAAGGAGAGAGTTTCCATTCACTTCCAACAATGCAAAAAATTGATCATTAAGAGAAAATTTAACAAATTCTCTAATGCACTAATTTCATCAAGAAAAACTAATGCAAATCAATTCCAAACTAATTTTTATTTTTATTTTTGTGTAAATTCAAATCAAAGAAAGCTGATCTAAATCTACGATTGATTTTTTAGAATGTAAACTATGCAATTGTAATCTATGCACAATTCACATGAAAAGTATGCAAATGTAATCTATGCACATTTTTCATTCATATTCTGAAACTGAGAACTCTAATTATGCAAATGTGATCTATGCAAGAGAATTCTCAAACACAAGATGATTCTAATGTAATCTAAGAACCAATCAAGTGCAAGTCGAGAAAATTGGGTGAGAGTTCCAAAGATCAAAACATAAAAACACTCAAAGGCGATTAACACTCATACACAATTTAGCCCCCCCCCCGGCGAATGAGGGGGAAATTTTTTTGCAAAAACAAAAGCAAAAAGATGCAAAATTGTGAAAAGACTGAGAGAAACCTCCAAGTAATGACCAAAGGAAATCAAATTAAGAATTTCTCAAAAAAGAGACTCAAAACACCCAATTGATGAAAGCTAAAAGCAGGAATGCTAATGAAACAAGTTTAGGTGAAAATTTTTGACAGGGTACTAAAGGATCTGGGCAGAAAACACTAAGAAAAACCAAAATCTAAAAGCAATTAAAGCAAAAATGGAGTTTTCCTAAATTTTTACAGGAAGACGCAGGCAACCCGTTAGAACAGGCGCGGGCCCGCTCTGTGCAAACGGCAACAGCGCGTCCAAAGACGCACTGTGCAGTACTCAGAGGGTGCGTCCTTCTGGAAAAGTTAAGAAAAACCAAATCTAACTAAATCTAAAGCTAAGCCACCCAAATACTAATTCTCACAGTCAAAAACCAGAAAATAAAAATGATTTTCTCAGAGCAAAGTTCATACAAAGGAAAAGACTTTCACATTAATGGCTTCCCCAGTGGAATCGCCAATTTGTCGTGGCGGAAAAAGTCGTTTGTGCGGGCACAACTGACCTCCCTAGGAGTCTAAACTCTCTAGCGACAAACAAGACAAAATGGAGTGATCTTTCTCTAAATATACCTTTTAAAACATGAAAACTACAAGTGTTTAGGCTTACCTTATTCCAAAACGTTGTTGTTGTAGTCTGTCCTTGCCGATCCGGATGAGCTCCTCCTTCATGTCAATTCCTGCAACCACAAACAATCAAACAATTACCAAGCACTTGCATTTCATATAATAAAACATATATTCAACATGCAGACCAAGGAACACATGAAATAACTCATTAACACAAGCTATTGAGAAAAATAAACCAGTTTGTATTAATAACGAAACAAAGAAACTCTTACAACCTGGCCTTGGTGTTGTGCAAGTTCCTCCCAGGGTCCATCAAGGGTTTTCCTCTACTTTTACAAAGCTCACCCACTTCCAAGTAGAATCAAGCAAAGACAATCTCTCCTCACAAGGTTCTAAATGGGAGTCCTAATTCCTGCAGCATTTACCCAAAGAAAATGTATAGCTCCAACCTCCTCTCCTTCTGGCTCAATGCCTTTATTTATAGTGCTGTAAAGAGGTTATTCAGGTCCACCATCAATGGGATAATCCCCCTCTTTGGGTGGGATAGCTCCCTTATTGATGGGATAAGTTCCTCCTTAATAGGGATACATGAACCAACTGGAGGCGCATCCATTTCATCAAACCGACCTCTAGAAAGTTCTAGAAGTAACCACAAGTAACTTTTTTAAGATGAAACTTGCGCATTTTGCCTTTTCCAGAAGGACGCACCTGTCCCTTAACATACAGAGCGTCCAAGGACGCAGCCTTTGTGAACATTGTGAGCGTCCCCACAGGTAAGGCTTGAGAGAACCTGCGTCCCCAGAGATAAACACATTTTTTTACAAGACTTTCTCTCTTCTTCGAGTTTGAGATGGATAGCAGAGGCATAAGACTTGCCTAAGAGGGTAGCATGACTGTTGATTGAGCCATACTAACTGTAAATAGTCATGGTGACATTTTTTAGTGTAACAAAGAGGGGTGAACAAAACAAGATGATCTTGTGCCAACTCCTCTCTTTTTTTCTCTCTTTGTTAACTATTTTTATGAGAGCATCCCATTCTTGTTCCCATCCATTTGATGAGAGATACATCAACCATCCTTAAACATTATTGGTTGTTGGTTTCTGGCATGGAGGAAAGAAGAGAAACAATTATCTTCAATACAATTATTATTAATGTGTAAAACAACACTTAAAAATTAGAGTATGTGTTTAACTCATTAACTCATTATGTTTGAATGTTGAGATGCTAGAAAATAATTTTTCAAATGTGTATGATGAATTTTTCTCTTTAATTTTAATATGTCAACTACAAATTCCAACCCAACCTAGTGGTGGATGGACTATCTTTCTATGTGACACTTTGGGTTAACTTTCTACATGTCATTTCTACTTGTCACTTAGGCTTATCTTTCTACATTTCATTTCTATCTGACACTTAGGCTTACCTTTTTGCATTCCATTCCTATTTAATTTAGTGCATATTTGGATGTTCCATGCACATACCAGTTGACATACATGTCCTTCCAAGTCATTTTTCTGCTCTAGGCTCTAGCTTCTCCTACTGGACAAGATGAGACTCTATGCAACTCGTATTTTTCATCATGATGAATAGGACAAGCATCATCTAGGATGAAGCACATTTCAAGCTTAGTAGAAATAGAGATCATGGCATACTAATTCTAAGAGTTATAGATATTACTAGTTGTTTGTAGTTAGTGATTGCGACATTGAATTGATGAGATTAGAAGGAAACTCATTCAACCTGGTGCTATTTCCATGCTATATACTATTAGTTTCTCTATATTGATTATTTTTGTTATGTTTTATTCTATACTATTTAATGTTATTTTCTCTATATTGATTAATTTTCATTAGGTTTTAGAATTTTTCTTTTTTTCTCAAAGTACACATGTAGGCAAGTATTGACAATAGTAAACATTGATTGACTTGTGAAAACCATTGCAGTTACCCATAACTATTTTCCCCCTTATCAATATTCAATTATAAACAAAAATTATCCTAGTAGGTGGGACCCTCCACTAAGAATATGTCTGGGTTACAAGCCAACTTTTGTCTTGAGGCCAACGATTGGAAAATTTCCATGAATCCTTACTGCATAAGTTATATCAATGCACGTCATTAGAATTCAAAGTTTGGTAAGCCATTCCCTTTGATCACACAAAGAGACAAATATATATATATATGGAATATTCTTTCTTAATATTGATTGGTTTAATTTAAAACCTTGGGTATGGTTTCATACCATTGCAACATGCGTAGGATATATATATATATATATATATATATATATATATATATATATATATATATATATATATATATATATATATATATATATATATATCATATCCAAGATATCCTTATGCACACGCTATTAATAGGCACTAAAGGCATATATCATGGTTTCAAACTTGACATTAAACATTGATGTATGATATGCATGACAAATGGGTATGATTTTAGTATTTATAACTTCCATATTGAGACATCAAAATAATTTTGCATATTATGTCATATAAGATATATTTTTCGATGTTTTAAAGTTATAATATTTTATCTTTCACTGAATTATATGGAAGAAACTTGGCGGTAGCCAAAACTTAGTTGACAGTGCTTTGTTTTAGATTGTAGATATTAAATGACTAGTGATCTCTGTGATATTCGGAACACAACTTGATATGTTGCATTCATTGTTGATAATCATGGTTAATGTGGCAATGATGATAGTTAATGCACCTAGGGTGATTTGTCATATATGTGTCCTACCTTCCTACAACCTTATGGGCTCAATCCTCAGTGTTTTGTGATGAATCACCCTCCAAGTATGGTGAAGGAATTAGGGTTGAAAGGAATATATTCTTGTTGACATGTTTGATTTTTTCATGTCTTATTTCCCAAATTAATTATCATACACCAGGTTTTGAGCTTGTTAATACACCAATTCTAGTATTTGTTGTTGCATTTACTCACCTGCATTCTCACCATCTCAAGCCATGAATTTCTATTTTTTTCCTTTCTTAAACCTTTAGAGGGTTTTCACCCCTACCATCTTTTGAATGCAAGCTCCCCATAATTCAAATTTGGAAAAATATTGTGTTCAAGCCCTGGAGGGCAATAAATAGAGCACAATTTTGTAACAAAGAAACCATATTCTCTTTTTCAAGAATTTTTACTTTCCATGTATGTCTTAATTGGTTTCCTTTTGTCAACAAATCACAGTTTTCTAAAACAATGTAGAGATGAAAACCTCACTCCAAATTTCACCAAATGAAGCCACTCTTTTAAATATAATTTAATAAGTCAATGTAAATAAACCTTCAAACTATTACTTCAAAAGCATTTAATACATAACAAAGAACTTAAATATATAACATGGAATCTAAAAAAATAAACAAATAAATTTAAATATATACATAATCAATCACTAATTAAACCAGATAACATGCACAGGACATGGGTTAGTTCATTGTTGTAAAGTGTTAGTGTGTTGAATACACACTGGAGGTTTTGGCTCGATTTGGGCTCTGCTAGGGTTTTGCGAGTTCCTGCAAACGCCGCCGACAATCCGTGAAGCAAAGTACTTCTCAGGCATCGCGTAAGTTGCTGCCGCACCCAGACCTGCAGCGCATCAGGGCTTGGGAATGGCCCATCCCCAGGGGGGGGCGTCAGTGCCCTCCCCGTCGCAGTTGGATCCTGAGCATCAAGTCGTTTTTGGCTCGGTGGACGAAGAAATTCTGAACAGGGGTAAAAAACCCCAAAATGACCTCAATGGTGATGGAAAACGCAAAGAAGGAGATAACGAACCGCAAGGAGAAGCTGGAAAGCCTGGAGAAGGTCCGAAGATTACCTCAAACACGTGCCGACCAGTAGCTAAGGTACGACCAAGGATCGAGTTGCCTGGAGACAAGGTCGATGAGAGAATAGAGTTCATGAAAGATCATGCCCTCATTGGCAAGTTCATAGGTTTTTGGCCAACTGAGAGAGCCCTATATGGATGGATAGCTGCAAAATGGAAACCCAAAGGGGATGTCACGCTGCAGCTAGGGCCGAAAGGCTTTTTCACTGCTATATTCTACTGTCTGGAGGACAAACACAGGATTCTGGTGGGAGGGCCCTATTTTTTCAACTCGGCTGGGCTATATATGCGCGACTGGATCCCCAAGTTTAACCCGGATAAAGAGGACCTAACGTGGGCTCCAGTCTGGATCAGGCTGTATTCGCTCCCGGATGAATACTGGGGGGAGGAGCTACTCAAAAAGATCGGCAATGGGGTAGGCGAATATATCAGAGCAGCAGAAGAAACCCTATCTCGTAAGTACATCTCCTATGCCCGGATTTGTGTCTTCATTCGCCTTAATGAGGCTCTCCCTGAGTCAGTTACTCTTGCCCACCGTGATGAAGAGTGGATTCAGCCCCTCGACTATGAGCATGTTCCTTTCCGATGTAGGAAATGTCATACCCTAGGCCATCTATTCAGGGATTGCCCTCAAAATATCCAAACCAGTCCTCTTGATTCCTCTGGTTCCCCTGCCCAGGATGGATTCACCAAAGTCTTAGGCAGGAAGCGTTCGCATAAAAAGCCCTTCAATGGACACAAACCCCAGCCCAGCAAGCCGCATGGCCCAGTAACCAAGAACAGCTTCGATATTCTTGGGCAATCTTCGGAAGATCCCCCCACCAACAATGATGCCGTCCCTGATCATCCCTCCTCCTCCTCCCCTCCCCCTCCCTCCAACCCCCCTCCCAAATCCTCAGCCCCCATCACTAGCCCCATCATTCTGCAAAGGGATCGGACCAAATCAGCCGAAAATCTCAAAGATATGGATGTAGACGGCAAAAACGATATCCCCCAGAATCCAGATATTAGTAATGAAGACAGCGATCAAGTGCAAATAATGGACGAGGAGCCGGAAAGCATAGACCTACATGGCCTAGATCTCCTAGAAATAGAGGCGGCATGTAGAAGGAAAGCATATGATGCCATCCCAGAGTTTCAACTTGACAAACTTGAATTGGTCATTTCTCGCGCCTACTACCAGAACCAACTCGGGATCCAACCAGGCAGCCAATGGGATGGCACTCTACGCCATAAGGACTCGAAGAAAAGAGGCCGGAAGACAGATTTGCAAAGAACGATAGAGATTGGGAAAATCCTGGTCGACTCAGGCAGATATGCTAAGTTGACTAAGTACTTCAAGCCCTCTGTCAGCGGTTAAATATGAAGCTTGTTTCCTGGAATATAAGAGGGCTAAACAGCCCCGGAAAACTCAGGATGTTGAAAAACATGATAAAGAAGGAAAAGCCCCAAATATGCTTTCTCCAGGAGACTAAGTGTACTAGCTCTATGTTAGACAGTTTTTTTTCAAAAGCCTGGCCAGGATGTCGCTCAGTAGCGGTAGATGCTTCTGGAGCCTCGGGAGGGCTGGCTATTGCATGGAACACCCAAGCGGTCTTCCTAACAGATTTTCATGCAGCACATCATTTGATACAGGCTACCTTCCACATTCTGGGGACCAACATACATGGCAACCTGTCAAATGTCTACTTCCCGCAAGACACTGGCAGTAAGGTAGCGCTCCTTGACACAATCGAAGTCCTAAGTAACAGCAGAAAATTCCCGCTCTGGATCGCTGCAGGGGACTTCAACATGATCACCAAATCTGAAGAAAAGCTCGGAGGAAGAAGTAGAATGGAGCCTGAAGTCGATAGATTCAAAGAGTTCATACACTCGGCTTCTCTTATAGATATGCCGTTCTGCAATGGTACCTATACTTGGAGCAATCGCAGGGCAGGCAAGCACCAAATCGCCTCCAAGTTGGATCGCTTCCTCCTCTCTGACAACGCGGTTCACTTAGGGGGAGACATCTCTGCAGCCATCCTTGCTCATACTGGATCAGACCATTGGCCAATAGCTCTTCAATGGCAAAGACCAGGTAACATGACCAAAAGACCCTTCAGGTTTGAAGGTTTCTGGCTCACTCATCCTACCTTCAAGGAGTTTGTTAAGACCACTTGGGCCTCGTTCATCCCACCAGAAGGAGCGAAAATGTACCAATTTCAGAAGAAATTAATATTTCTCAAAAGCCATCTGAAAAGATGGAATAGGGAAACTTTTGGTAACATCTTCGAGGAGAAGCAAAAGCTCATGCAGGACTTGGAAACTCTTCACCAGCAGATTATCACGGAGGGGCACACGGAAGCAACGCTGGAGAGGGAACGTCGTATTCACAATCTACTGGACGAAAGAGGGAAGCAGGAAGAAATCTATTGGAAGCAAAAGTCAAGAGTTCGATGGTTGAAGGAGGGGGAGCGTAACACTAAATTCTTCCATAGAACAACAGTTCAAAGGAGAATGAACAACAATATCCCCTTCATCCAAAACCAATCAGGTGCCAAGGTAGAAACTCATGAAGGAATTGAAGAAGAGCTCCTCAATCATTTTCAACAAGTCCACCAAGAGCAGGGAGAAGACAGGCAACAAGCCATTAACAAAATTACCAGCAACATTCCAAAAATCATTACAGAGGAACAAAATGAACTCTTAATGCGCCCTATTAGCATAGAGGAGGTGGACGATGCTATGAAACAGCTCAAAGAGGGCAAAGCTCCAGGTCCAGACGGGTTCACAACTACTTTCTTCCATGCCTTCTGGGACATGTTAAAGGAGGAAGTCTGGCAGATAGTAGAAGAATCCAGAGCAACGCGTTGGCTTCTTCCCTCTCTCAACGCTACCTTCATCGCTCTCATTCCCAAGGAGGAAGAATCCATCACTCCGGATAAATTCAGGCCCATTGCATTATGCAATGTCATCTATAAAGTGATCTCAAAAGTCATAGCTAATCGGCTCAAACCGCTTCTGCCGGCACTTATATCCAAGGAGCAGTCAGGCTACGTGGAGGGACGGCATATAATGGATGGTATTCTACTCTCTCACGAAATCATTCATTCTCTCAAGAACTCTAAGCAGGCAGGTATGCTTCTCAAATTAGATCTTTCAAAAGCATTTGACAAGCTAAACTGGAACTACATCCATCATATGTTAAAAGCCTTTGGTTTTTGTCCTTCTTGGATAAGATGGATCCTGAACATGATTAACTCCACTCATTTCTCCATCCTTGTCAATGGCATTCCCTCCCGTTCCTTTAATCCCTCTAGGGGCATCCGGCAAGGAGACCCCCTCTCCCCCTTTCTTTTCGTTCTGATGGCTGAAGGGCTAGGGAGGCACATTAAGCAAGCTCTTCACTCTCAGCAAATCAAGGGTATCTCGGTGCACAACTCCCCTGCCCTCTCCCATCAGCAATTCGTTGATGATACGATGTTGTTTGGCTATCCCTCAGCTCAAGAAGCCCGAAGACTCAAAAGCCTCCTCCAGGACTTCTCTCTGGCGTCTGGCATGACTATCAATTGCTCCAAATCGCAAATTTTCTTTTTTCATACTCCTCCCTCTGTCAAAGCTGCTGTCTCCCGCATTTTGGGCTTTCCTTCTGCATCCCTTCCCTCCAAGTACTTAGGAGCCCCTCTCACAGCTTCAGCTATCAAGCACTCTGCCTGGCGCACTCTATTGGAGAAAATCGAAAGCCGCCTCAACCTCTGGACTCACAGGTCGTTAAATCTGGCAAGCCGAATTGTCCTCATCAAATCGATTTTGCAAGCAATGCCTCTCTACTTGTTTTCCTCTTTAGCCGCCCCAAAATGGGTTTTAAAATGCCTCAGAAACATTCAGCGAAATTTCTTATGGAGCAGCTCGGCCACCAATCGAAAATGGGCATTGGTGAAATGGACCAAAGTTTGTATGCCCAAGGACAAAGGAGGAATTGGGCTAAGAGACCCTGAACACAGTAACGCCATCATGAATGCCAAGATCTGGTGGCAGTGGCTCACTAATCCAGACAAGCCATGGGGGACAATATGGACAGCTAAATATGCAGGCAACAGACCCCACGAAGAACTCATTAGATTCACTCCCACTGAAAAAGGATCTTTGATATGGAACGCAGCCAAGCAACACCATCACATCATCCAACAGCACAGCTTCTGGGAAATCAGGAATGGTTGTAGCGCCAGGTTCTGGACGGACGCCTGGAATCAATTGCCTAAACTCACGAACATTCTTCACCCTTCTCTGATTCCAGAGAGGCAGGAACAGCAACAGGAAAAGGTCCATCATTACTGGCAACCAGAACCTGAATTGGGCTTCAGAAAATGGAAAACAAGTGACCAAATCCTCAGCAGAGAAGATGCCAGGATGGAAACGGAGCTGGGAAGCGAGTTGCGGAAAAGAAGTATAAGACAAGATAATGGTGAGGACATACTCAGGTGGGGATACCTACCCAAAGGTACCTACACCACTGCAGAAGCCTATAAACTTCTATGTAACTTTGCAGATACCCCTGACCCTTTATGGAAGAAAGTATGGGAGCTCGGTCCCTGGCCAAAGATCTCCTACTTTCTCTGGCTGACAGGACATAAGAAGATTCTCACCTGGGACAAGCTCAGGAAAAGAAACTTCCATGGCCCTTCGATTTGTCACAATTGCTTTCAGGATGAGGAATCCCTTCAGCATCTTTTGAATACCTGCCCCCTAGCCAAGCTTCTCTGGAACAGGGTCAGATTCAAATGTCAAAAACAATGCATAGAGGAGGAAGACATCATCAACTCCATAAGGCAATGGTCTAGGCACCCCTACAAAAGCTCGATTCTCAATCACTTATGGAGCATCATTCCGGGGATCGTCCTCTGGAACATTTGGAAGGAAAGAAATCAGCGCATCTTCAAAAACAAAAGATCTCCGCTAGATGTAATATGGAGCAAGATCCAGAGAAACATTCAAGAAACTATGGCGCTCCAAGGTTGGACCAAAGAAGATTTGCCGACCACGGATAGTGAGCAGAATATTCTGAGGAATTGGCAGCTGCAGATACCTCAAGACTCTTTGAAAAGTAGCATTCCTAAAAGCAACAATAAGAAAGATTGCCATTGGAACGCTCCCCCTGAAAACTCTTACAAGCTAAACTTTGACGGGGCATCCAAAGGCAACCCAGGAGCCGCAGGATTCGGAGGCATAATCAGGAATCATGAAGGCATTCCTCTGCAAATCTACTTTGGAAGTATAGGATGGGACACCAATAACTCAGCAGAGTTGGAGGGGCTCTGGCAGGGCCTTCAACTAGCCTGGAACCTCAATCTCCAACCCTTGATTGTAGAAGGGGATTCCCAAATTCTCATCAACATGGCAACCCGCATACAGAATGGCTCGCAAGCAAGGAAGATAGCTCCCAGCTGGAGACTAGAAGCAAGATTAAATGGAATAGCACACAAGCTTAGCAATGCAAGGGCCATCTCCTTCAATCATACTCGACGGGAGGGAAACAAAATTGCCGACCTTCTGGCCAACATTGGAGTTGAGACCAGCACTCCCCTGATTTCCGGAAACACAAACACCATCTCCAACAGGCAGCAGCTCCAGGAATGTGAAAGCTTAATCCGAGAGGAGGCTGCTGTCCCGGATGCGGGTGCTACGTCGCATCACATGGAAGAGCCACTTGCCACGGAGGGGAGGTCACGCGACGGACGGAGATCTTTATGGCCCCTCGCCGCCAACTCCACAGGCCGGGCATTGCAGTTCATCAGCCTTAATGAAGGTGCAGGGAACATTGAAGGGTTAGATGGCCGCATTCAATGCGGGAGAATTCCGACGGAATGTGGAAGGCAATAAGAATTGCAGAATGGGGGCAGACGCTGCTCAGTGCGATGGTGTATATGCCCAGAATTCGGAGCAGAGCGGTGTTATTGTCGATTTGGGGGAGGCTGGCAAGCTGCTGGTCCTCCCTGGTTCTTGCCTGCGCGCATTTGTGTGTTGCCTGGAGCCGAATTGGAGGAGAATTCTGCCTAAGAAGGAAGCTGCTGGAAGTATGGTGCGAGAGAGGATGCCGTGCAGAAGAGGAAGGGGCTCAGGGCGTGGCAGCTCCTCTCGCTCGCCTGCAGCAGACACTCATCACCACTGCTGCTGTTGTTACTGTCATCGACGTGTGGGAGCTTCCCCTGTTCAGGCAAGCCATTTTGTGGAGGCTGGAGGGTCCAACAATGGCAAGCCAAGGCTACCTGCGTTTGGCTCGGTTACTTTCACGTTGGGTAATTCCAGGGATAATACGGGTATCAACGCCCACATATCCGTTCTGTTCACCAGGGTCCCTGAGGAAAATGTGGAGGGTCTGCCGAGGCCCCTTGCAATGGAAAATCCTATGGAAAACGAGGGAGGAATTCAACAATCCCTTGCAGGGGAAATTCTGTCGGAGCATGGAGGAAGGCGGCAGCAGTCTCTGGCGGAAGAAATTCGGATGGTTGACAAAGGAAAGCGTCCACTGGGTGAGGCTTCTAGCTCGGGGGGAAACTCACTGCTGGAGCCCCACCATACATCAAGCCGTGCGCGTGAACCTGAATTTCCAGCCTTCATGGATGGACTACCCGAGGGACAAGGATGGGCGTGGATTCGGGAGGCTGAGCCAGAGGAAGCTGAGCCTGAGGAAGCTGCGACCGAGGACTAGGCCCATGTGGCACTCTCACGTTCTTCCAGGAAGCGTTTGGGATCGTGGACGGTTTAGTGATCTTTCCTGTTGTCTTGTGTCTTACATTGCTGGTCTCCTGTTCAATGTCGTTGGACTCTTGTCTTATGTTGTTTCTTGTTTACTTCTATGATATGGATAGCAGTTTCTCTGTTTTGGGACATAAGCGCATTCCCTGTAGAAGTCTGAGTCATATAGCCTTCGAATTCTGCCCCTGCGTGGGTTCTTCAGAAATGTTTAGGATCTTTTTGTTAGTTGATGCACTGGTCAATACTGGAAACATCACCAGGTGCAAGTGTTTTTGGAATCTGTTACAGCTGCCCATGGAGCCACAGTTGGAAATGGGCAGCCAGTTCTCTCGAATGTAAGTTTCAGCTGTACATATTAATACAAAAGTAGGTAGTGTTGCTTAGAAAAAAAAAATCACTAATTAAACCAATAATATTAAAGAAAAATAAATAAATAAAAAGAAAATAATAATAATAAAGTATATATAATAAATAAATAAAAATATAATAAAATGAGTAAATAAATAAATTACCTATATATATATATATATATATATATATATATATATATATATATATATATATATATATATATATATTATTCAGTTA
The DNA here is from genome assembly GCA_031772625.1 of Pinus tabuliformis. Taxonomy (NCBI): domain Eukaryota; kingdom Viridiplantae; phylum Streptophyta; class Pinopsida; order Pinales; family Pinaceae; genus Pinus; species Pinus tabuliformis. The sequence continues at coordinate 734,317,421 of CM062816.1, read as the reverse complement.
GGTCAACATTAAAAATGACATCAAATACTTTTCAAATAACTATTAATAGCTCCATAATCTCATGCTATCTCTTCTCAAAATACAAATCTCATTTCCCTGATGATGGACTCACTAAGCTAGTTCGGAACGTTGGTTTCAAAAATTGTTCACAGGTTTTTTCCACAAACATAAAATTCTACCAACCTGTATGGACTCTCTCTTTAACATAGTTTTATGATTTTATTCCCTATATGAACCTTATTCCTCCTCTTGTGTGACTTTTGAGTTGATATGATTGATTACAACCTAGAATTTAATAATCAATGTCTCAGTATTTCTATACATTTAAAAGAAAAAAACTTCATTATGTTTTAAATGTCAACAGAGACTAATCCTATGTGAAATATTTGTTGATAGTTTTAACATTTATTTTCCCTATTTTCGGTCAATTTCCCTACACACAATGGTGTAATTCCCTTGAGGTAACCCTCGAGCACACAACACCAAACACTAATATGTTTCAAACCAATATCTCTTATGGTTTACCATTTCATGCAACGAATTTGTGTCATGTGTTTGTTTCAATAAATAAAACCTAAATGGTACAGTTAATATCGCTATGTTCTTTTGGAAATTTATGATCAATTCTAGTCGTATAATATATGGTTTTTGTAACCATTGCAATGCTGTTTGCAATAAAGGTTGATTAATTTGTTATGATTGTTTTAAGCACCAATAAATGAACATGATTATCGTATTTTGATAAGTTAAATTAAAACCTTAACTTGATTTAAAACTATTTTGTATCACTGCCACTGGGAGCCCTAGAGGCCATGAAGCCTTGGAAAAAAACCCATGGCCAAGGTCGTGCACAAGGGCTATTGTTTCTTCCACTCCATTATACAAATGATTATGTTGAAACTACTACTCTCTTTCATGAATGGTTGGACTCCTTGGAAATGTTGTTGTGAGTTGTATGGTTTTTTCGTCACTCTCTCGTTATGAATATATTAATACCCTATTTGAACCATGTTTTTTCTCATTTTCCATGATAATTGTTTGAGAGACCATAATCATATGGTTTGTTTCATTTGACATGTTCAAATCTAAAAATACAAACACTACCAGTTTTATTCTTTATAAATGGTGTTCTGTATATACTTTATGCTTTGATCACATTTGTTGTTCCCACCTCTTTTCAACTTTGGTCCAGGATGGGTCTCTATCAATCCTTTGTCGGCTCACAATAGGTTTTTAATATGTATCAATGCTTTCCCCTTTTCCCTGTTGAGCTTTGTCTCCTATTTTGGTGTTGCAAATTCAAAATTGTGTTCAATTATTGATGATTGATTCCATACCTTTCATTACCCACAAGTAATTCTATGAATTGTTTCTAGTATGAGTGTTTTCAATAGGAAAAGTGATAAGGGTGAAGGTAGGGGAGGTGGAAATAGAGATTAGAAATTGGGTGTGAGAAGGGATAAGATACCAAAGGTATTGATCCATTTTGATGTTGATTCATTGGAATTAAGGCAAATTCTACACACAAGTGTGGTGAACCTGTTACATCAACCAAAAACTCAGCCTATGGTAAAACCTCAACCATAACAACCTATTGTTCCTCACCCACCTAATCTTGGTATTCTAGTCCTACCACATGGATATGCTCCCCTTGTTGTTCTAGATAATGATGGTTTGGAAGTTGTGATCCATGCATAACCTCTTCGTTCAGACCAAGGTTGGCTCACATTCTCTTTTTCTTCTCCACCTGAGGCACATGTTTCTCACTTGTAATCTGATTTTTCATGCATAGTTCACTCTCCTTGTGCCACTCTACAACCTTCTACACTTTCTATACAACATCCTCACTCTACTTATTAGGCCTCCACATAACCTACTATCCTCACTATTCCCATTTGTTAGTCATCCAAACAAGTAGTTATTCCCCAACCAATTGTCAATGATCAAAGATAGAATACACAGGTCACTCTTTCTGACTCTTTACATGGCTCATTACATTTGATTATGTATCATCCATGCCAAGAATAATAGCAAGAAAAATTTGTTGCATCTCACAGGGAGGGACATTAGTTTATGATGTTTGCAGCATGATTTTGGTATGTTTTTGGGTCCTTCTCAGATTCTTTTATTGACATACTTACTCATGATGATGATTTTGCTTCAGTTTAGATTGGATACTTTACACTATACTTATATGAGGATATTTATTATTATATATTTATGATATGGATTTTGTTTGAAGGGGATAATTCATGGTTATGCATAAAAAAATATATTTATATACAACACTTCATTTATTATGATGGCACATTTAATATGCATGAATTATGAAAATGGGGAGACAAGGGATGATGGGAGGGACAAGGTTTTATTTTTCATATGTTGATCTATGATTGACATTATTTAATGTGGAAAAGGTTTTGGTGAAGTGGCTTACATTTTATTGGATATATATGTAACATGGATATGCTCTTTCATATTATGTGTTTTATTATTATTAATTATAATTGGGTGTTATATGAGGAAAATCATTTATGTTCATGTGATTTCTTAGTTTTATGTGTGAAGATAAAGACTATAAAAAACAATCAAGTAGGAATAAGGGTGCCACCTACTAGAGTCAAAAATTAAAACTAAAAAGGGGATTCGTAGATTAGTTTATTAACTATTTCCATTAGAACAACCCTCCTCCCATTTTCTAATCAGTTAGATTAGAAATAAAACTAAAGACAATCATTTCAATCAAGGGATCTTCCCAAACCATTTTGGAGCCCTTAAAAGGAGGAAGGATCTATGATGGCAGAGAGAGAGAACTGTGAAGAGAGGTATGCTATAGAATTTTTGGTTGTCATTTCTTCTTTGATTTTAATTTCTCACAAGTTAGAGGCTAATCCTGATGGTGATAACAACCTTATTTCACCGAGTGACAAAATAGGTGACTCCATTAATATTTCTAAGGAAATTTTTAGGTATCTTGTGTCTTTCTGATTTATTTAGTGTTGTTTGAAGGTCTAGTTATTCTATAGCATTGTTAGCAACTATCCTTTTGCAGAAAACAAGTTGCCCATATTCACACTTGCACAATAGATTTTGATTTTTTGTCATTCTTACTTGTTTCCAAATTATTGTATATGGTTTCATTTACATTGCAGTAGTTTGTGATAAGATTGGTTGAAATATTTCATAGAAGCTTTCCTTTCAGGATTTGGTTGTATGTTTTATCATTAATAAATTATGCCATTGTTTCATGTCCTGATTTCTTTTCATATCTCTATTTTACTATTTATTTTAATTCCATAGTTTATCTTAGTTCCCTAATATATGTTGTAGCTTATGCTCTATATAATTTAGGGTCCCTAAGCCCCGTTTTTTACTAGCTTGCTACTTCTACTAAATATAATTTATATTTTATGTTTCTTTTTCTTTTTGTTTATCATGTGTCTGCTGTGAATAATGTGTTTTTTGATGTACATACTTTCATTTTCTTTTTTGATGTAAATTCTTGTTTGTATGTTTTTTCATTATAAACTCTAAAAAGAACAAAACCCAATAAAACATAAACCTTTAGTTGTAATTTTTTAACACACCGTCTCATTATCGCGTCGTGATAACAAGATTTGAGAAGTTTGATTGTTAAATTCTGATAAACTTAACAGTCATCAACCTCTTTTGGAAACCATACTAGGGAAGGATTCATTCCTTCAATTTCTTTGAAATCCTAATTGATCCATGACTATTCAAATTTCAGAGCAACCCAAACTTGGCTTTTGCATTTGTGACCAAACAAATATTTCCCATTCCTTACTTTATTTCCTTCTCCAAAAGTCAACCTCTAATGAGGAATGTGCTAATAAGTGAATCATTATTTCTCAAGACATTGAATTGGAAGAACTAAGGGAATCTCTATGAAGACAAATACTTAACATGAGCACCTAAATCATTTTCCAATCTAGTATCCCATTAATACCTTAATTTGTTTGAATTCATGACAATTCAATCTAATATGCATCCTAGCCTAATTCCCCAACTAAAAGATCAAAAGAACATTGTCATTTCCTTACTTGATTTAATCTTAAATAACATGTATAATATCTAACAATTGATTCACGATTGGTTTATCATAGCCTCTGAGATTGACAAAGCTAATGAACATGAGGCCTTGATTAACCAACAATGTGAACGTGAATGGCAATGTTTGCACAATCCCCATCACTGACTTTGCATGAGTAGTGAGCCTTGATCTTCCTAAGACCTTAGAGGTGTCAGTCTTGACTATACTTGCATTAACGAAATCCAATGTTGTAGGATTGTTTTAGAATTTGAAGCTCTTTATTTCTTCCTTCAAAGTCTCACAAGTTCATCTCTCACTACCTCCCCTACTAAGTAGGTAAGGTTTGGGACACAGAGTCAACCTTTAGCAGGGATTCAGGGTTCCTCTTCATCTAGTTTTGTTTCTATCTCTTTTCTAAATATTTCAATTGGATCTATTTACTCATATTTTTATCCTCAACCATCCAATACTAATCCCATAAAGGTTATTAAAAATTTTGGACTCTTTCAATTTGAAGAGAATGTTAACGCAACCCCTTGCCATATCCAATCCTCGTTGAATTTTCCTCTTGCAAATGCTTCTCTCCCTATGTTTAAGGATCATCTAGCCAATTTTTCCTGTTGACGATACCATTACCACAAACAAACACTTTATTTCCTTTTTAAATGCTTACTACAATATTGCGGAAAATGATAATAATACGTGCATGTGGTTGTTCGTTAATACCCTCTTTGGAAAGTTTGTTGCTGATTTCTTTGAGTTTCCTTCAAAAGAATTTAGTACCTGGGATGAACTTTGTTATTGGTTCAAATCTACTTATGGTGAGCCTTGGAGTCTAATTGATCTTTTATGTGAATACAATAATGTTTCTTTCTCAAAAGGGGAGAACATTAAGAACTTCAATGTTTGTTTTACTAAATTTTATAATGAGATTCCTAAGAGTATATGTCCCCAAAACCAAGCTACAATGATGCACTATTACAACACATTACCTCCTTTTTATCACCAACAACTTGAAGAAAATAACACGAATAACCTTGAATCTGCCTTGCAAATCTACCTGGAATATAAAGAGTAACTTAGAAGAATATGTATACCTATTAAAAGTTAAGAAAATGAAACAAATATGACCTCAATGTTACAAATCATGCAATATATGAGTAAGAGATTGATTTCTTATGAATGAAAACTTAATTCCCAACCTGAATCTTCAACTTCTAGGCATGCGCATGCTCCTTAACAATTCTATGAACAAGTTCCTCTCCTCTCTCGCCCATGGTTTGATTTTTGTGAGAAGTACCATGACGGGAATACATGTCATATCCGCAAGGGTGCTAAGGATATAATCTTTAATAAAAGGCCTGACCCCATTGTCACTAATCTTGATTGGGTTAATGAATAAGATGTTCTAGCTATTGAAACAAGAAGTGCTCCTAAATCTCATACTCCTAAAGAAGAATATTCTAAATAGAATTCAATTAAAAATTCCTCATATTTTCCTTACAATCATTCATATGTAAATACTTTCTCTTCTACTCAAAATGTACATTCCACTCCTTCATTTTTCTCCTGGATTCAACATCTTGACTCAAACGGCCAACATCAACATTGATGTTTCATTGGTTGATATGGCCACAATTCTCAAGCAACTAAAAGGATTCCTTGAAGGGATATTTCCTACATTAGAGGAAATTTCACCCTAAAAGTGGCCTCCTAAGGAAAAATAATAAAATAAAAGGAAAATAATAAAACAAGAGATATGAATTTTGGAGGGAAAAGAAGAAAACTACTTTTTTATCATATTTTTGGCTTACCTCCTTATATGATTGCTCAAATTTCAAGTGGATACACTCGTTCGATGCAAAATTAAATTATGCATCCAATGAATACCCATTATGCATACTTTTGGGAAGACGAACATTGATAAAAATGAAGATAAATTAAAAAAACATGTTCAAGATGCTTTGTTAACGTATCCGCAATTTTTATTAATGCGGGTCTTCTCAAAAATGGGGAGGGAGGGGGAGGAGATGGGGGTGATGGATGGCGGTGGGGTGGGTGGCGAGAGGTGAGGGAGGGGATGGGGGTTATGTTTTAATTGTTTTTTATTTTTATTTTATTTTCATTGTTATATATATATATATATATATATATATATATATATATATATATATATATATATATATATATATATATTAACTTGTTTTTTTAATTGTCATTGTTTTTTTTTGTTTAAGTTGTTTTTTAATTGTTTTGAATTTTTTTTTTGAATTTTCTTTTTTTTTGTTATTTTTTTAATGTTAATTTTTATTTTTACAATTTTGATTTAAAAAAATTTACTCTTAAATATTTATTTTATTTTATTTTTTATTTCTTATTTTGTTTATTTAATTTAAATATTTTTTATTTTTTATTTTTTATTTTAAACAATTTTTTTCTTAATTTTTTTTTTTTAATTTTTTTGGTAATTATTATAAGATTTTTTTATTTTTTTTTGTAATGGGGTTTCTTTAATTATTTTTTTTTACTTGAAAAAATGTTTTTAGATTTTTTTTGTGGATCAATTTGCTTTTCTTTAAATTTTATATTTTTTTTTGAAAAAAAATAATTATATATATATATATATATATATTCATTAATTTTTTATTCAATTTTTTTATTTTTACAAGTTAATTTTGTTTTTTTTTTCATTTTTACAGGTTTTTTTTTTTTTTTTTTTTTTTTCCTTTTTTATATATATATTTTTGTACTTTTTTCTTTTTATATATATTTTCTTATGTTTTATTACTAACATTTTTTTATTATTTTTACTTTTGTCATGCTTTATGTTTTATTTTTAGGTTTTATGTTTTTTTCACATTTTTATAGGTTTTTTGTTTTTTTATTTGTTTGTTTTTTTATATATTGTTTTGTATTTGAATTTCTTTGTCATGTTTTTTTTTATTTTCTTTTATTGTTTATTAGTAACATGAAAATCATCAACATTTAAAAAAAATTATCCACACTTAATTCATTTGAAAATTTAAAGTGTAAAAACTAAGCCCTCTAAACAGAAAGCGTTGATGCTCATCAACCCTGTTCAAAATCAAGATGAAAATCAATAACAAAAAAAAATGTTCCCAATTGATACATAAAAAAATTTAAAGTGTCAAAAATAAGCCCTCTAAAAAAATGTGTTGATGCTACATCAACACTTTTCAAAATATGCATGAAAATCACTAACATTTAAAAAAGTGTGTTGATGTTGCATCAACACTTTTCAAAATTAGCATGAAAATCACTAACATCGAAAAAACAATATTCATACTTGATACATAACAAAATTTAAAGTGCCAAAAATATGCTAAAAAACAAAAAGTGTATTCTGACATCACCACTTTTCAAAATCGAGTGATTTTTTGCTACCTCATAAAAATGGGTACCAGTTCACTTTCTCGTTTGATCGATAACTATGTTATATGCCTAAAATTATTTTTGGACAAGTTATCATATATCTAACATTAAATTTTTATGTATCTAGGGTTTAGGATAAAACCATAATAAAAATTAAAATTGTATTCTAGGGTATAATAATAAAAACCCTGGAAGTATAATTCTTTTTCTATGATTATAATTCTAACTTTATTATTAATGTCTATGATTTATTTTTGATAATAAAACCTAGGATTTGCGACAAAAACCTAGTAGAGATTGATATTCTAGGTCATGATAGTGAAACCCTAGATATAAAATGCTTTCATTATGATTGAAGTGCTAACTCGATATAATTTTTGACATCTAATATGGAATATAAGATGTGTGACAAAAACCCTAGCATAAATGGGTGTGAAAATCTAGGGTGTGAAAGATGTAACCCTTGTTGATTATGGACCTAACTAGGTTTAGGTTTTGATATCTAAAATTTGATTGTTTTATTGTAATAACACGATAACTCTATTGTGATAAAATTAACTTTATGCTCTTGTATGTTTATACTTGGTTTTTCTTGTTGTTAAATATTTGCAAGTACATGATCTTCAAGATGTTGAAGATGTTCACCTACCTCATAATTGAATATGTCTTGATAATAATGATGGCCATGATGGAAGGAGTGAGCTACAAGAATGAGGATGGCATTAAAGATGAATAGATGACCTTGTTTCCATATAAAGAATGATGTTCCTAAAGGAATGAATATTTTAAAGGTTGAAGTTTATTGAATGATATGATAATACAAATAAAAGAGCCTTTGTGGATGGAAGAAAGAGGTCTTTGTTATAAAGAAAAATATTGGATAAAGAAAGGTTATTTCTCCCAGGTAAGAGGGACAACGTATTCTAGAAGTTATAGTAAAAGACATTGAAGAAAGAATGAAATTTAAGAATAGTTAAAGCATTACAAATGGTTAATTAATAAATTTATAAACAAGATTTAGATGTTCTAGAAGAAGTGTTGAGGATGCATTTGGTGCTTTTGGAAAAATTGAAGAAGGAAGCTTCTGACAAGATATGCTTGGATAATATGATGATGACCTAGGAAACATTAGAATATTTGAGTACCCCATAGGTTTATGCTAACTTGTGAATATTCAAAATTTTGTTACTAATTGGGGTTGTGATTGTATAGGAAGATCTCTCCATAAGAAGGTTGAACATTTCGGAAGCATGCTTGGATTGGTAGATATATCTGATTTAGTTGGTAAGGAGAGATGAAGCATATTGGGTTGTGTGGCTGTAATGACACTTTGTAGGACATCTGATGGATTGCGATAATGTCTATATCCCGAGGTAGGGAGGGTATGTTGGTATTGTGAAACTCTAACCTTGGTTACCATACGTAGATCCCTATGGGTTGGTGTTAGAGTTGAAGCCTAGTGGTACCTATAGTTGCTAAAGCTTGGAACAGACCCTAATCCAAACTAGTTAGATACCTTGGTCAAGTATCTAATCTTTAGCATTGTGTATGCTATAACTCTTCATAGAACAAATCATTAATGTATTTGACAAATGAAAGAAAAATTATTGTAAAATAAAAATTATTATTAAGCATAGGTTTCATGTTTTGTTTGTTTCTAGGTCAAAAGCATCCATTGAAGGCTTCTAGGTTTGTCTCAAAATTAAAAGTCATGTTCATTATGTAAAGTAACTTTCTTGGGTTCCTCATGTTAAAGAATAAAAATATATTTTTCTCAAAATATTTAATAAGCCTTCAGCTACCAAGTGGGCTCCATCTTCTACTTGTCAGCCTCATTGAAGTGACACATCCTCACATAAGAGGAGTATATATACAATTTATATTTTATCTATTGGAGAAGTGACACACATGAAGTCAAGTTGTAATTATCAAGTGAAGAAGGACGTGAAAAAACATTTGAGATAGAAATCTTTCATCATTACAAGGAAAGGAATTTCCAAAAAAACGGATGAAACCTTCAGAAACCAAGATTCTGCCACAAATGTAAAGGAAACAAGACATGTTGCAGGATCAAAGGTAAAAAAAAAGCCTTAGGAATGAAAAATAAATCAAACTTCATTTTGAAAAGAAACCTTACGTTGACAAGTGAATGAAGGAGTTAGAAAATTTATTTGGTTACATTGATACTTACGTGGTGGATGGAGGGATTATATGGTCCTGGTTGTCTCGATTTGATTTGAATCTACTAGTGGAAGAGTTTGACTGGGTTTTCCCCTTCATAGGGATTTTACCCTAGCTGAGTGCCACATCTAGTGTCCATTTTTCTTTAAAAACCTTCATGTTTTGGTATTTTTTTGATGAAAAAGAACTTAATAATAATAATAATAACAAGAAGAATATAATAAGAATGTCACAAAAAACTATCAAAGTTAAGAGAAATAAAATTAACTAAGTGTTAACTAAGTTCACTAGATTTCTCAATAGTTACAAATAACGATGGTTGGGAAGTTCTGATCCCTACACAACCTCTTCATTCAGTCCAAGTTTTGACAATATTCTCTTTGCCTCCTCCTCCTAAGGAACATGTTTCTCATTTTCAATCTACTCCTTCACGCATATTTCATTCTCCTCTTATACATCTTTAACCTTCTACACCTACCAGCCAACATCCTCACTCTGCTCATCAAGCCTCTAAATAACCTATTGTGCTCACTAGTCCCATTGGTCAGTCATCCAAACAAGAAGTTATTCCTCAAACTATTGTTAGCGACCAAAGACAGAAATCATAGTTCACTCTCTCTCACTCTTCACATGGTTCATCACATTTTGTTATGTCTCATCCTTGCCAAGAAGAACAACAAGAAAAATCTACTCCATCTCACAAGAAGGGACATTAGTTCATGATGTTTACAGCATGTTTTTAGGTACTTCTCATATTTTGTTGTTGACAAACTTATTCATCATGATGATGTTGCTTCATTTTTCATTGGATACTTTACACATCACTTATATGTGGATATTTATGATGATCTATTTATGGAATGGGGTTTGTTTGAAGGGATTAATTCATGGTTATGCATAAAAATATTTGTTTATCCACAATATTTTATTTATTATGGTGGCACATTTGATATGCATGAATTATAGAAAATGGAGAGAGAAGGGATGATTGGTGGCACAAGGTTTAATTTTTCATATGTTTAATTGTGATTGATATTATCTGATGTGGAAAAGTTTTTGGTGAAGCGGCTTACATTTGATTGGCTCTATGTGTAACATGGATATTATTTTTTATATGATGTGTGTTATTATTATTAGATTTTATTCGAAGCTATATGAGGAAAATCATTTGTTGTCATGTGATTTATTATTTATATATGTGAAGAAAAAGACTATAAAACCCAATCAAATAGGAAGAAGGGTCCCACCTACTAAAGTCAAAACTTAAAACTAAAAAGGAGATTCATAAATTACTTCATTAACTATTTCCTTTAGAACATCCCTCCTATTTTATAATCAGTTAAACTAGAAATCAAATTAAATACAAACGTTCTAATCAAGAGACCTTTTTAAACTATTTTGGATCCATTGAAAAGGAGTTAGGATCTATGAAGATAGAGAGATAGAACTGTGAAGAGAGGTATGTCGTCTAATTTTTGGTTGTCATTTATTCTTTGATTTTAATTTCTTACAAGTTATAGGCTTATCGTGATGGTGATAATCGTCTTATTTAACAAAGGGGCAAAAGAATAAATGACTCCATTAATATTTTCAAAGAAATTTGTAGGTATTTTATCTCTTTCTAATTTATTTATAGTTATTTGAAGGTTTGGTTATTCTCTACCAGTGCTAACAATTATCCTTTTGTAGAAATCAAGCTTCTGATATTACCACTTGCATGAAGGATTTCAATTTGTTATTATTCTTGCCTTTTCCCAAGCTATTGTATATGGTTTCATTTACATTGTAGTGTTTGTTAAAAGACTGGTCAAAAGCTTTCACATAAGCTTCCCTTCCATGATTTTGGTTGTACTTTTTATCATTAATAAAATCATCCATTGTTTTATGACATTATTTGTTTTCATATCTTTGTTTTACTATTTATTTTAATTTAGTAGGTTTTCTTACTTCCCTATTATATATTGCAGTTTATGCTCTACATAATTTAGGGTCCCTAAGCCCATAATATAACTAGCTTGACGCTTATGCTAAATCTTATTTATACTTTATTTTTCTTCTTATTTTTGTTTATCATGTCCTTGCTATGAATAATGTATTTTTTATGTACAAACTTTCATTTTCTTTCCCGATGTAAGTCCTTGTTCGTATATTTCCGCATTATAAAACACTAAAAAGAACAAAATGTAGAAATAACTCAAAATTTGTAGTTGTTAATGAATTCAGACTGAAAACAATAGAAAAAAATTTATTCTACTCAATCTGTGGAAGGGAAACATACAATGAAAACACATGTAATAATTCATTCACATTGAACACAATTTTTACTAGAGATCTCAACTAGGAAAATCACCTCCTCTATTTGTATTAAATTAGATGAGAACAATGATTTATTATGATGATTGCTTCAATTCTTGAAGCTCCCTTTGTACTTCAATACTAATCTCCTCCTATCTCTGCTCTCACCAATACTTAGCCAAAATAGGCCTCCTTCTTTCTCCTATTTCCTTGTTCAATTCTTGCTCCTAAAAAATAGGAAGCTCATATTTCCTTACACAATTCCTGAGGAAATTAGCTCACCTGCATTACACAAACTCTATACACTCACTAGTATAAAATAATGATTACAATTATTCGTTTTTCCTCCAATCCACTAGGCAATTCGAATTGCATGCATGGCTAGGGCTACTTTTACTAAATCGTCTAGTTAACTAAGAGATTAGTGAGTTAACAATAGTTACAACTACTCAACTGAACTCATATTGACTCTATTCTTGACTATAGCTCAGATAATTTAGTTTCACTAAATATAACTCCACTAGACAGCTAGATTTTAGCAATCAACTCATGCACAACTCTACTTCTTACCCATAAACTACAAATGAATCACTTAATTGAGTTCTTTGGCAATGTTACTCTTCCTAACTACAACTCAATCCATCTTGTTGAAGTGGAAATTTGAATTTCTCCATTTCAGTAAGGTACAAGTCAAATGAAGCTTTCTCTTACTATAATTTAACACTCCCTCTTAGCAGGAAAAGGGTTTTGAACAACCCCAATCCTACTCCTTTGGAACTCAAACTTTCCTCTTAACAAAGCCTTTGTCAAGATGTCTGCATCCTAATCCTCTGTAGGAATGTACTATAACATAACAATCCTCCTTTTCACACAATAACTCTAGTGATTGTACTTGATGTCTATATGTTTGGACCTATCATGAAACATCATATTTTTAGAGAGTTTTATACAACTCTGATTGTCACAGTGGATCAATGTAGGATCCATCCCCCGATTGAAGATAAAAAAATAGGATATTTATCATCCAAATAGCCTTGCATGTTTCTTGAATAATAGTCATATACTCAGCCTCTCCTGAGTTGAGTGCTATAGATATATGTTTCCTATTGTACCAAGAAACTACTACTGACCCAACATTAAAGACTAATCTTGATGTGTTCTTCCTATATAAGGGGCTCCCTACCCAATATAAATTTGTGAAGCCTTGGAGCTTCACTCCATTAGTATGCTTGTACAATAAACCAAAATTTGTTGTACCTCTAAGGTATCTAAGAACGTGTTTTTCTACTTTCTAGTGAAACTTGGAAGCCTCCACCATGAACTAACTAAGTTGATTAACTGCAAAACAAATATTGGGCCTTGTGTTTAATGGGTATATCAAGGACCCCACCAAATTCCTATAGGTAGCAGCATCTACTACCTCCCTTGTAGAAGCATCCTCTTTCCTCTAGTTAGTACCAAGAGGAGTATCCATGGGTTTGCAATCTTGCATATGGAATCTCTGAAGGATCTTAGAGGTGTACTTCCCTTATCCAACGAATATCTCTCCATCTCCCTGCCACACCTCCAAGCCAAGGAAGTAGTGCATCAAAGCATATCCTTCATCTCAAACTCTCTTGAAAGGTTCTCCTTGTAACACTAGATGAACTTGTCATCTCCTCTCAATATCAAATCATCCACATAGAGAACTAAGATGAGTAGACTGCCATCTTAATGTAGTAGACATTAGCATCTACTTCACTCTTAGTGAATCCTAGTCCATTGAGATAAGAATATATGAAAGTGTACCACGCATGAGGTGCCTTCTTGATACCATAGAGGGCTCTCTTGAGCCTATACACATGTTTCTCCCTACTAAAGGTATCGATCCCCTCAGGCTACTCAATGTAGATATTTTCCTCAACCACTCCATTGAGGAAGGCAGTATTAACATCCATTTGGTGCATCCTCCACCAAAATTGTGTTGTCAATGCAAGTATTATCATTATATATGAGTATCTTTCCAGAGGGGAAAATGTCCCCTCATAATCAATCCCCTCCACCTGTGAGAAGCCTTTGGCCACAAATTTAGCCTTGTACTTCTCAACATTTCCATCAATTGCATGTTTCACCTTATATACCCACCTGTAACCAATAAAAAAAAATCCTCTTGTTTAGGAAAAACCTCTCAAGCATCATTATTCATGATGGAATGATAATCCTCCACCATGGCATCTACCCACACCTACTGGTAAACTACCTCTTCAAAAGAAGATGGTTCAAAATATATCAATTATGTCACAAGTTCCATATATCTTGTATATATGTCTATTGATCTCCTCTGTCTACGAGAGGAACTCAAAGCTCCAACCTTCTCATGAGCTTGTTGCACCAATATGTCAACCATATTGGTGCTCTTACTCCCTTCTTTGGAAGGCTCTACTTGAGTGGGTGCCTCCACTCAGTCTGCTCTCTTCTCCTCCACATGTGGCTACTCCACATCATGCTCCTAGAATGTCCTCTTGCATTTGAGCAAGATATGACTTTGTGGATATGACTAAGGCTCCTCCTTTGGAACAATAACCTCCTCCTATGGTGGTATGCTCAACTTTCACTGTAGTGAATGCCTCATGGCTTTCTCCTCGTAAAATCTCACTTCCATCCTAATAAAATTCATCCTGAGAAAGGGCATGGACACACGGTAAATATGAGGTGTCTCAGTATAACATACAAAGATCCCCCTCTGCAGTGGAATCCAAATTTTTCTTGTTACCTTTGCAAAAATGACAATAGACTATGGACCAAAAAATGTGAAAGTGGGAGACATTTGGCTTCCTCCTAGTTAAAGCCTCTTCACGTGTAATCATTCTAAGAATTGTATGAGGGCCCTTGTTCTGCAAGTAAATTATTGTATTACAATCTTCTTCCCACTGGTATAATGAAAATCCTTGGTCATGCAACATTGCTCTATAAGTGTCTATAATCTCCTACAATACTTCAATTTTTCCTCTCTACAACCCCATTTTGTTGTGCATTATGAGGTGAAATAAAATCCCTTATTATACCCTCCTTGGAACATAATTCTTTGAAGGAATTAGGAACATACTCTCCTCCATTATCACTACTTAGGGATTTAATTTTCTTCCCAATATATTTTTCATCTAAGGCTTTGAATTCAACAAAATTTGAATAAACCTCATCTTTATTCTTCATGAAATAGATCTAACATTTGCGGGAAAAATAATCTATAAATATCACATAATACATGTGCTTTGCAGTTGAGCCTATGGAAAATGGTCCACACACATCAGAGTGAAATCACTCCAAGATGGATCTTTCTATTCTATCTTGGACATGGAAGGAGGATTTAACATACTTTCCAAGATTGCATCCCTTATAGACATCATGTTGATCAATGGTGTATTTTGGAAGTACAGTGGTGGTCTGATCCATTATTTTCAAAGCTTGATTGTGTAAGTGTTGGCATTATGATGCATGCGTTGTACTTGAAGGCAACCCACTTGTAGCAGAACATCTCACTTATATATAACTAGATGAATCTACAGAAGAGAGATCATATGTGACAGAATACATGACAGCTCAAAGGAAGCAATTCAGATGTAATGTTCAATGACAACTCATTAAGATTATAGTTCTCAGTATGGCAAGTTAACTTTTCCATCAAGTCCAAAGGGGGAGATTGTTGGCATTATGATACAGGTGTTGTCCTTGATGGCAACTTACTAAGATAACATATCACAGTTCAAGATCACAGAATGAAGAAAAAGAGATATACACAGGTTCCCTTTGATAAGGCCGCGTATACACGTGGTTTAGCCGACAGAAAGGTGTGTATACATATACACGCACTTTCATGCAAGGGAAGGCATGTACATTGGGTTTTGGTCCATGGTGCTTAGTCCTTGGGATTTGGACCTATGGTTTTGGACCATGATATCTCGTCCGATGTTTTGAACCGAGGTATTGGGTCCATGGTATTGATTCTCTATGGTTTTGGACCATTGTATTGAGTAAGGCCTGTTAGAGTCGGTCTTTACATCCCTCCGTTAGAGATCATTTCTCTTTTTGCATTTCATTTTTAGGTGTCTCGCTCGATTCACTCAGTTGCATTCCACTAAGAGCATGCCATAAGTCTAAGGGAAGGGTCTTGTCATTCATTACCCCTCATGCCTTATCCATGCTAGCTCAGGTATGTTCATCAAAATCAAGTTTTAAAGTCACTTACATTACTGTTTTAGTTTCTAGATCACAAGAGTCATTTCAGTCATTAGGTCTAGGGTTAGTCAATTTGGTCTTCAACAATGCTAATAATGCCAGTAGACTCATGAGGGAGGTTCTTAATAAGTTGTTATTTCAAAGATTTTCATCATCATATGGATGGATTATGACTTTTCTTCAAAACATTGTTTTGAAGAAAATTCAACATTTCATTTTTGTAATAATTTTCAAAAGTTTTTCAGTTGTTGAATTCTTCAAGCGCAGCCCTGGTCTCCTTTTCCAAATTCCATGTTAGCTATCCTTGCAAAAAATTGCCAATAATTTCATCATTTCAGTCAAAAAATCAAAAAGGAAATTTAAAACAAAGTTGTATTAAAATGGAAAAAGTGCCAATGCCAAAACATTACAAAGATGGGTCTTGGAGAGTCAAAAATCAAATCCATGTCTTTATAAAGATATTTTCATGAAGATCAATGTCATTTTCATGCCAATACCAAAGAGAAGCCACTCAAAGCAAATTGGTTGAGTTAGTGTGCGATTTGGGTGAAGTTGGAGGAAACTTGGTCGGCGCGGTGCATAGAGCAGGTGGCGCGGTGCACTGGGGAGGCACGGCGCACTGGGAGAAACCACACAGTGTAAATTAACATGGGTGCGGTGCACTAGGACGGCGCAGCGCATTGGGTATGTGGCACGGCGCACTGGGACGGCGCAGCGCATTGGGTATGTGGCGCGGCGCATACACTCGAAAGCCCGAATTTTCTTGAAATTTCTCCAAATTGCCCATAACTTGCGTGGATTTGCTAGGTAGGGTTGTTATCTTGGCCTTTCATCCAATTGTGTGATAAGTTATGGTGGTTTATGGATGATAACGATTGAAACAAAAATCTTAAACCCTACCTCCAAAGTACCTCAAAAGGAAAATTGTTGTGGGTTTCAAAATCAGTGTTTTCCTACCAAAATCACTCCTCCTTCCCATTCCTCCCTTGTATTTATCATTCCCTAATTTCCTACCCCCCTAAGCTCATTAATTCCTTCTCCTAAATGCTCTGTCCCAAATTCTCCAATCTCACACCTCAAACCCTACACAACAATTCCTAACCCTATACATCAAATCCCTCAAAACCCTCCTACATTTCTGTAATCCCTATAGTCCCAATAGTCCCTAATCCCTTACTACTTTCCCTATTCCTAATAGTCCCTTGTTTCATTTGTTTCCCCTTGGTGGCAGAATTTGAGCACATCACTAAAAGAGAAGTTTAGCACAGTTTTCCCACACCAGCATCTTTTTCTCCAAGGCAGCTTGAAAAACAGCAGTCATGGCATCTGAGAATTCATCAGATTATGAAATGGAAACCTAAAGTGACTCCCCCATGGAGGAACATGCACCCCGGAGGCCTCATAGAGGAGGTAGACATGTCAAAGAAGAATCCTCCTCGAACTTACTTAATGCTACTGGAACATTAAAATGATCCTACCTGGGTGGATGGACTGCAGTCACCCTCA
Source organism: Pinus tabuliformis (assembly GCA_031772625.1). Lineage (NCBI taxonomy): Eukaryota > Viridiplantae > Streptophyta > Pinopsida > Pinales > Pinaceae > Pinus > Pinus tabuliformis. The sequence continues at coordinate 734,299,780 of CM062816.1, read as the reverse complement.
TTGAATTACAGGCCTGCCCTCTTGCCATGTTTTGTTTACAGCATCAGTCATGCTATGAGTTTTTTCAAAAGGTGGCTAATGTTCAATTTCATCATGAGTTGGCTCGTCTATGTGTGCTACATTTACATGGAGATCAAGCTACCTTAGCCGGTGTCACCTTCACACTTACACCAGAATCTATCTCACTAGCAACCAGCATACCAAACATTGGGGAACCATGGACCAAGAGGAAGAAGATTGACTGGCAGCATTATGAGCCATACGTTAAAAACAGTTTCTTGAGGCAGCTCAAGAGAGTGTTTCCATTCTGATATCTGAAAGATGAATATGCTCCACTAATGAAATTGATCATGAAATATTTCAGTTATGAGGGATGGTTCTCTCGTCTATATTCTTATCACATCAAGTTTCTCATGCATTTTACCAGGGTACGAATGATGAGAATTCCATATTTCATTTGCTAGAACATAAAGAGGATGGCCACACTTGTGCAGCACAAAACCCCTCAGTAGTAACTTAACAATGTTTATCATTTTGCTCTTATTAAGATTTTGGTGGTTCATCAGCTTGGATTACAGGGCATCACTTGGAATGATTTCATCTCTCGTGACTTCTTCCGAGCTTCACAAGGATTATCAGATGTCAAGCATGAGACAGGTGGACCTTCTCATCAGTATGAGCGCCATGAGACCGCTAGTGTGCTGGTATTCATCACATATCAGAGGGGCACTAGACATTTGTTTGCAGCGAACCGAGTGTTATCTCCACCCGGTGTGGAAGGGGTCTCACTTTCGACATCAACACCATAGGTACAGGACAAAGGCAAGAGGCCAATGTAGGATGAGGGGCCTTCAGGTGAACAAGAGACCGACTTCTTTCTCCTTCATGATGATGATAAAGACACAGGCCCACAAAGAGCCAAACTTAGGGAGATCATCCAGGAGCAGCAAACAGAGATCCAAGCCTTATCCCTTGACTGGAGAGAGCTAAGTGGACTATGAAATACTTGGAGGAGAGGAAAAAATAGCTTGAAGATCAGCAAGCAATCATGGAGTTACAAAACATCCGCGAGAATCGCCAAGCTGCACAAAGGAGAAGGGTTGAGCTCACTTCATTGGAGAAAGAGATTAATGATGATCGAGAGTCTAATCTCAAGAGAGTCAACATCCACTTAGAGAGATTGTTGGACAAGGCTGAGAAGGACCATGCATGTCTGAAACACATGGCTTTCCACTACATGGCACGGAACAAGGTCTGCAAGGCACGAATCAGGAATTTAAAGGCAAAATTAAAAAAGGCAATAAGGAAGCAAAAGAGGCAAAGGGAGCTTGATCGTCTTTAGATATTGGCCAAAGCATCTCTAGCCCATGATGGCACTTAATGAAGAAGCTCCAGCCAAAATTTCAAGAAATTTTGGGCATTTTTGGCATTTTGACAAATTTTGACACAAAAAACAGGGTTTTTGTCCCTATGCACCGCGCCATGTGGTGTGCGCTTTTGCTAGGGAGCTCCAAATTGCAAAAAGTTTACATTTTTAGATTTTTCATGAAAAATCATGGTTTCTGGTGCATGTCCAAGAAATTTGGGCAAGTTTTAAGCCTTCAGGAGGCCAAAAACACCCAAAAGATGACCTCACTGCCCCTATTTTGACACACAGGAAGCACTCTTGGGAGATTGAAGTTTTGGAGGGGAAAATGGGCACCGAATTCAGAAATTCCACTTGGGTTGGAAAGTAGACAGGTAGGGATTTACAACAGGCACACTTGGGCTCAATTTGGACTTCAATAAGTGCCTCAAAATTAGCTTCAAAGTGGCACGACGCATATAGATTTTGGCGCGGCGCATAGAGAATTTTTGCTTGTTTTTCACTATTCAGCTCAGCAATTTGCCCAGTTTTGACCAGTTTTGCTTCTTGAAGTTATTATTGACTTTTCATGATGTAATTTGACAACCATGATGTAATATTGGCACATTTTTACTTGTTCTATAAGATTCATTCACCAAAAGGTGAAATGTGAGTGAATGAATCAGTTTCCTAGCATATAGGGGTAAGTTGTTTGACTACCTAGATTTCAGTTCCTTGTTTAGAATTGGTTCAAATAGCTCCTAGAATGATGAGATCGACCCCTATAGGCAAGGGAATAGGTTCCGCTAGTCTATATCATGTAATTTCTAAGTCATTTTCAGGGTTGGACACTTGGGATTGCTTGGCACTCTATTGTACATTTCATTTCTGCAATTTTGGCAAAGGAAAGACCAGGGTTTTGCAACACTTGTTGGGATCCTTGTGGCTCTGTGTTTGGATAGTGTTTTTCTCCATGTATTTGTAAGTTCATGAATGTTTATGTATTCCATTTCCCTTCTCTTTCTTCTGAAATTAAACTAATGAGTACTTAAGCTGGAATTCATAAATTGCTATGCTCTGCCTTTGACTTTTGTTTAGTTTTATATGTTTTCTTCAGTTTGTAGAGGATCCTTGATATAATCTTGCCCTCTTCAGCTTCTCAATAATCCTTTCTATCCATTCATTCAATTTAAGGCATCCTAACCATTGCTTTTCTCGCCCCAACTTCAACTTTGCAAGAACTGGCCCTCATCCCCGAACCCAAAATTTGCCTGTCCCTTTTTTCCAGAAAAACCCCTGAAAACTCAAAACAAATCCTTGTACTTAATACCTATCCTAAGATTAGATTTTATTACAGTCATCTACATCCCCATAGATTATATTTTGCCGAGATTGACCCAGAGAGAGCCCTCTCCTGTCCTTGTAGCGCTAGCTACAAGGCTGAGCGTGGTTTGATGTGGACCTAGAACCTTGTCTTTTCAACCTGAGACAAATCTAGGCGCTAACATAGTGGCGACCATACTGGGGAAGAAAATGGTTTGCTTGTTGATTTCATTTGTTTTATAAGCTACAGACGGATCCTGAAGTTATGCCAGGTAGCCTTCGAAACACTTTTGCTTTGCATTAGCGCAAGTAGATAAATGCTGCTTCAGTCAATCTCTAGTCTAGCTTGTAATCGTGACACTTGACTTGTAAATCGCCCCAGTACATTTGAGAATTATAAGCTTTTGGACGATAAGTTTAGAATTTGAAAGGTTGAACAAGTTGTTTATGTCCCTTTGATTTCTTGAAAATAACATGCTAGCTTTAAAGAGATATACCAGAGCTAATACAGATCCAAATCCTCCCCCTTTCTACGAAAATCCCAATCTGATTTCAAGAATTGTTCGTCCAGAGAGCTCTGTGACTCCCGTGTTTAAATCTCATTCATGTCCTGCAATTTTTAATTATATTGAAGAGCTTGATTTTGATGAAAAGTTTGAATTGTCATTGTTTGAAACCAAATCCGAAAGTGCTTTTGGTTCTATAGTTCCAAATCCTGACTTTGCTGCAGCTCTTGAAGTTGAAAGAAACAATAAATCAATTGAGAATTTTATCTTGAAGCACCTCCAAAGTGAAATTCACGCTTCAAATATCGCTGATTTCCTAGAAGCTGCATCTACATCCCTTGGATCTTCTGTAACGACATCCACTTCCAAAATTCCTACCGAACCTCCCTTCATTCCCACCCTTCCCCCGCAGCCTATTATTTCTGATCAAAATTCTGCTATAAATTCACCTCCATCTACTCCTTCTACATCCAAAATTGCTTCACCTCTGCATAGACCTCCTCACACACCTCGCACATCAGTTGCACCTTCTCCCCCAACATCTCCAAGGCCGATTGCAAATCCACCAAGAGCAATGGCTGCTCAGTTTTCACCTCTCGCGCTGCCTTAAGTTTTGGGTGACATGCCCGCATATTATCAGAGTAAAATTCCTTTGTTTGACGGAAATCGTCAAAGTACCATGGCTCAGCAACATGTAGACAAAATGACAGATTTCTTCGAGCTTCGTGAGATTGATGCAGAAAACGTGACTATGAGATTATTCGTGCATACTTTTGCAGGTGAGATGAGAAAATGGTTTAGAGCTTTGATAGCTAGAAGTATTCCCACATTAGAAGAGCTTCAAAGACAGTTCTTGGATCACTGTGAAGTCAAGAAAGATCCTCTTCAGATCACCTCTGAATATACCAAGATCAAGCGGAATGTTGGTGAGTCCATGAAAGACTATTGTATTAGATTTAATGCGGTTTATAATGAAATTCCTAATGATTTAAGGCCAACTAGAAAGTCAGCTTTACTTAAGTTCTCGGATGGCTTTGATCCAGACATGGCTTATCAATTAAGAGAGAGAGATCCAGCTACCTTAGAAGAAATGCAGAAAATTGCCGTTAGTGTTGAGGAAAATTTGAATGACAAGAGAGCTAGATTGAAAACCGAGAAGAGAGTTTCAATAAAGAAAGAAGCTTCTACCTCATATTAGGTGCTCCGCAAGGTAGAAAAGATGATTGAAAGGTTAACACTTGATAAGCTTGAACTGTAGATCCGAAATCCTAATTTTCGTCGACAGCAGCAACCTCAATTCAGGATCAAACAACGTGAGCAGCGAGCACAAGAAACGGCATCACAACAGCAGCAAGTAAAGACACCTCTTCAGCAGAATTTTGTTGGTCCTGAATCTGATGATGAAGACAATGTAATAGGGGAAGAAAATCACTTCTTCACTCCTGATGATATGCCCACCTTTATCACTGAAGATGATGAGTATGCAGAAAGTTCAGTTGTACAGTAGGATGCAGATTTTATCTTGGCGAATGACACAGCTCTTGAAGAGGAGTCGGATGAGTATCAGAGAGGTTATATGCATGCTTTGTCCACCTAGCAGCGTCAGTATTCACTAAGAAATAGAAATTTCCCCATCAATCCAATCCAGAAGAGAAAAGAATTTCCAGAATCAAAGAATGAGCCACCTGTTACACAAAATAAAGGAAAAGAAGTTGCTCATCCCACTCCCAGCAAATCTCCATTAGCAAATGAACGAGTCAATAAGCTAATTGTATCAAAAGATAAAGCTGAGAAGAAGGAGGTTCCAGCCAAAGAGGTAGAAAAGACTTCTGCTTTTAGTTTAGAAAATGAAATTTCTAAATTGAAGGTATCCATTCCCTTGACTGAACTGATGAGGAACAACAGTTATAGAGGTCAGGTTTCTAGAATTTTGAATTTTGATCCAATGAATGATACGGTGAGTGTGGAAGATGATCAACCTAAGCTGATTTTTGGACCAGCATTGAATGGTGAGTCTCCAGATAGTGATGTGCCTCCCTTTTATATCAGTTTGAGAGTGCATGAGTTTGTGTTGCATAATGCTATGTTTGATTCTGGTGCCTCCCATAATCTTATGCCTGAGGCTATCATGGAAAGGTTAGGTTTGGACATTACTAGGAAATACCATGATCTTTATTTATTTGATTCTAGCAGGGTGAGATGTATTGGGCTCATTAAAGACTTGGTGGTCAGTTTAGATCAGATTCCAGAAAAAAAAACGTTTTGATGGATGTGGTGGTGGTGGATATACCTCCTAGAATTGGAATGCTTCTTTCCAGATCTTGGGGAGCAAAGATTAAAGGAACTATGCAGCTTGATTTCTCCTATGCAACGATTCTTGTGTTTGGCCAAATGAGAAAACTTTATCAGGAGCAAAAAATGAAATACATGATTACAAGCAAGGAGAAACCAATTAATCATCCGATGAATTGTGTACATACATATTTAGATTCTTTTGTTTTGTATTCAGATAGTTTCAATGAGATTGATAGTCAGTTAGTTGCAGCAGATGATATTCCAGAAATAGCAGAGAATTTCAGAGAAGTTTTGAAGAAAGAAAGTCAAGAACAAGACAATACCATTCAGCGATCAGAAAAAGATAATGGACAGCAAGCAGAAAAAATACAGCAGACAGAGTTTCAACACTTAGAAGAAGAGGAAGATGGTCTGTGGACCATGGATTTCGATGGAGCAATGGGAAATGATGGTGTTGGAATTGGTATTTGGGTACGTAGTCCTTTTTTTGCTCCAAACAAAGTGCCTAGTAATGTGTGGGTACGTTCTTACAAGCTCACTTTTGATTGCTCAAACAACGAGGCTGAGTATGAGGCTTTGATTGTTGGCCTAAAAATCCTAAGAAAGTTGAATGCTAAGAGGATTGTTGTATATGGCGACTCCGAATTGGTGATTAAGAAAGTTAAAGGTGAATATCAAGAAAAGCATCCTCAAATGCGGGCATACCGGAATGTTGTTCTAGACATCTTGAAGTTGTTTTCAGATTATACCTTAACGTGTGTGCCTCGTATTGAAAATAGTATTGCTAATGCACTTGCTAAGGTATCGAGTAATTTGAAGATTCCTATGAATTCAAGTAATAAATTCAAAGTCCATGTGAAACATCGTCCGACTGTCCCGGACAATCAGAGATATTGGCAAGTTTTTCAAGATGATGAGGAGATTGATGATTTTCTGGAAAACAAAGGTAAGTTCAAAGATACCTCAATTGATGTAGAACATGATGATGGTAAAGATGATGTGCAAATCAATCAAATGGAAGTGTTGCAGCTCAAGGATAATGTGATTCCTAAAGGCTTGATACCTTTAGAAGAACTCTTTGATCATGATGATGTAGCCCGCAAACCAACATTGCAGCCAACAGAGAAGGGAGTCGAAGAGGTGAATATTGGAACAGCCGAACATCCGAAGATGGTAAAGCTGTCCAAAACATTGCCACCAAAGGTAAAAGCCAAATATATCAGTTTGTTGTCATCTTTTGCCGATGTGTTTGCTTGGGACTATTCTGACTTGAAGACATATGATACCAATATAATTCAGCACACAATTCCTATTAAGCCAAATCAGAAACCTTTCAGACAGAAGTTAAGAAGGCTTAATCCAAAATTGCGGCCATTGATTGAGAAGGAGGTAAATAGGTTGTACAAATTAGGAATCATTGTTCCCATCCGATTTTCTGATTGGATATCTAATTTGGTGCCCGTAAGAAAGAAGACAGGTGAGATTCGTTTGTGTATTGATTTCCGGAATCTCAACAAAGTTTCACTGAAGGATAATTATCCGCTGCCAAAGATGGATCACATACCTCAGCAAGTAGTTGGAGCATCTCGTATGTCACTACTCGATGGTTATTCTAGATATAACCAAATTTTAGTCCATGAAGATGACCTAGACAAAACAGTGTTCACTACTCTGTGGGGGACTTTTCATTACGCTAAAATGCCTTTTGGTTTGAAGAATGTAGGTGCCACATTTCAGCATGCAATGGATATGGCTTTTGCAAATGAGAAGGATGTCTTCTTAGTTGTGTACCTTGATGATCTGACAATGTTTTCTAATTCAGATGAATAACACATGTATCATTTGAAAACTGTTTTTCAAAAGTGCAGAAAATATGGTGTGTCGTTGAATCCGAAGAAGAGCTTGTTCGCCATGGATGAGGGAAAACTTCTTGGACACATCATATCAAAATATGGCATTCGTATTGATCCAGCACGTGTAGAGGTGATTCAACAAATTGATCTTCCCAAGAACAAGAAGGAAATTCAATCCTTTAATGGTAAGATGAATTTTTTATGTCGCTTTGTGCCTAATCTTGCTGAACATCTAAGAGAAATTACAAACATGCTTAAGAAGGACAACCAAGTGAAATGGACCGAAGAGGCTATAAAATCTTTCAATTTAGTAAAATTGGCTCTTTCTTCGACCCCGGTTCTAATCAACCCAGATTATACTTAGGATTTTATGTTGTTTTCATTTGCTTCGGAGCATACTATGGTAGCTGTATCAATGCAGAAAAAAGATGAGCATGAAAGACCAATTGCTTTCTTCAGCTGGACTATAAGAGATGTTGCTTTGAAATACAACATTATTGAGAAGCAAGCCCTTGCACTTGTGAAAGCACTGAAATATTTCCCCGTGTATATTCTGCATTCCCATATTTTAGCTTATGTTCCTAACGTTGTTGTCAAAGATGTTTTGGTCCAAACAGATTCTGAAGGAAGACGTGGCAAGTGGATTGCAGCTTTGCTGGAGTATGATGTGGAGATAAGACCCACAAAGCTTGTTAAAGGATAGGGATTGGAAAAGTTAATGGCTGAATCAAATCTGCATGTCTTAGACATAAATCTGATTTCTGCTATGTCCGATGAAAATGAGCAAGGTCCGTCAATTCAGGTAGCTGAAATCTTTGTTCTTTCTCCATGGTATTCAGATATTATATATGTGCTTCAGAATTTGTCCGTGCCACCTGGTATGGCTAGAAACAAAGCTAGACCTCTTAAGTTAAATGCTGCTAAGTTTTGTATTTTGAATTCTGCACTTTATTGGAAAGATCCCGATGGCATTTTGCTAAATTGTTTGGTGGAAGAAGAAGCGAAGCAGGTCATCAAATATTTCCATAAAGGAGATTGTGGTGGTCACCTTTTTTGGAAAACAACGGTAAATAAAATTCTGAGGGTCGGATACTATTGGCTGACATTGTTTGCTGATGTGTTCAAGACTGTCAAGAGATGTCATAACTGTCATGTTTTTGAAGGAAAGCAGAAATTACAGCCTTTGTCGCTTAAGCCCATTGAGGTGAGTTCTCTTTTTCAACAGTGGGGGTTGGATTTCATTGGTGAAATTCATCCTGATTCTTCAGGTCAGCATAGATGGATCCTCACGACAACATATTATTTCACGAAGTGGATCGAAGAAATTCCCACTAGGCAAGCTATGGATGTGGTAATAATTTCATTCCTTGAGAATAATATTTTATCTCGTTTTGGTTGCCCGAATAAGCTAATCACTGATAACGCAGCAGCTTTCAAGTCAAAAAGGATGGTTGAGTTTTGTAATAAATATCACATTACTTTGGGGCACTCAACTGCCTATCATCCACAAGACAATGGATTGGCGGAGTCTTCCAACAAATCTTTGGTTAATATCATTAGGAATATGCTGGAAATAAACAAGAAGAGTTGGCATAAGAAGTTGGTCCATGCACTTTGGGCAGATCGAGTGAGTCAGAAGAAATCCATTGGTATGTCCCCCTTTGAGCTAGTTTATGGAGTTGATACAGTGTTTCCTACCTCTCTCGCAGCTCCGGTAGTCAAACTTCTTCAGGAGGCTAGTAGTGAAGATGATCCAATGCAAAGAAGACTAAATCAAATGATCCATTTGCAGCAGACACGGGAAGATGTTTTTCAAAACACGTTCAAGTTGCAGGAGAGAATTAAGAAGATTTATGACAGAAAAGCAAAGGCGGACAAATTTCAGTTGGATGATGTGGTGCTGAAGTGGGATGCAAGGAATGAGGAAAAGGGCAAGCACGGTAAGTTTGAAAATCTCTGGAAAGGTCCTTTTAAGATTGCAGCATATCGGGGTCAGAATGCCTTTCTTCTGAAGGAGATGAATGGGGAAGATTGTCCTGGAGGGCCGGTCAATGGTCGGCTGCTCAAGCGGTATCATTTCTGAGTTATTTCTGTTGTTTTCATTGTCATTGTAAATACCATTTTATTTCAGTTTCATTTCAAGTGTGTGTTGTAATCTTTTCTTCAGTCTGGGGCTTGAAGTGAAGGCTATAATTCTGAAGAAATATTTCAGTTTTGAGTTCAGTTTGTTGAGTCATGTTTTCCAGTCATTTTAGTTTCATCATCGAGTCGTTTTGAGTCAAGTTTTAGTCAATAAAATGTGTCAAAGTCTTGTGTTGTTTGTCGAAATAATGACTCCATAGCCCAATGGATGAAGGCATTGTCTAGCTCTTCCAGAGATTTGCCGTTCTTGGCACCTCCAAGGAGCTACCATCCCCATTGGAGCCAATGTTAGAGTCGGTCTTTACATCCCTCCGTCAGAGATCATTTCTCTTTTTGCATTTCATTTTTTGGGGTCTCGCTCGATTCACTCAGTTGCATTCCGCTAGGAGCATGCCATAAGTCTGATGGAAGGGTCTTGTCATTCATTACCCCTCATGCCTTATCCATGCTGGCTCAGGTCTGTTCATCAAAATCAAGTTTTAAAGTCACTTACAGTCCTATTTCATTTTCTAGATCACAAGAGTCATTTCAGTCATTAGGTCTAGGGTTAGTCAATTTGGTCTTCAACAATGTCTAATAATGCCAACAGACTCATGAGGGAGGTTCTTAATAAGTTGTTATTTCAAAGATTTTCATCATCATATGGATGGATTATGACTTTTCTTCAAAACTCTGTTTTGAAGAAAATTCAACATTTCATTTTTGTAATAATTTTCAAAAGTTTTTCAGTTGTTGAATTCTTCAAGCACAACCCTGGTCTCCTTTGCCAAATTCCATGTTAGCTATCCCTGCAAAAAATTGCCAAGAATTTCATCATTTTAGTCAAAAAATCAAAAAGGAAATTTAAAACAGAGTTGTATTAAAATGGAAAAAGTGCCAATGCCAAAACATTACAAAGATGGGTCTTGGAGAGTCAAAAATCAAATCCATGTCTTTATAAAGATATTTTCATGAAGATCAATGTCATTTGCATGCCAAGACCAAAGAGAAGCCACTCAAAGCAAATTGGTTGAGTTAGTGTGCGATTTGGGTGAAGTTGGAGGAAACTTGGCTGGTGCAGCGCATAGAGCAGGTGGCGTGGCGCACTGGGGAGGAACGACACACTGGGAGAAACCACACAGTGTAAATTAACATGGGTGCGGTGCACTGGGATGACGCGGCACATACACCTGAAAGCCCGAATTTGCTTGAAATTTCTCCAAATTGCCCATAACTTGCATGGATTTTCTAGGTAGGGTCGTTATCTTGGTATTTCATCCAATTGTGTGATAAGTTATGGTGGTTTATGGATGATAACGATTAAAAAAAAAATCTTAAACCCTACCTCCAAAATACCTCAAAAGGAAAATTGTTGTGGGTTTCAAAATCAGTGTTTTGCTACCAAAGTCACTCCTCCTTCCCATTCATCCCTTGTATTTATCATTCAATAATTTCCTACCCCCCTAATCTCATTAATTCCTTCTCCTAAATGCTCTGTCCCAAATTCTCCAATCTCACACCTCAAACCCTACACAACAATTCCCAACCCTATACATCAAATCCCTCAAAACCCTCCTACATTTCCCTAATCCCTATAGTCCCAATAGTCCCTAATCCATTACTACTTTCCCTCTTCCTAACAGTCCCTTGTTTCATTTGTTTCCCCTTGGTGGAAGAATTTGAAGACATCACTAAAAGAGCAGTTCAGCACAGTTTTCCTACACCAGCATCTTTTTCTCCAAGGCAGTTTGAAAAATAGCAGTCATGGCATCTGAGCATTCATCGGATTATGAAATGGAAACCTAAAGTGACTCCCCCATGGAGGAACATGAACCCCGAAGGCTTAATAGAGGAGGTAGACATATCAGAGAAGAACCAGTCACCCTCACTGAATTACAGGCCTGCCCTCTTGCCATGTTTTGTTTTTAGCATCAGTCATGCTATGAGTTTTGTCAAAAGGTGGCTAATGTTCAATTTCATCATGAGTTGGCTCATCTATTTGTGCTACATTTACATGGAGATCAAGCTACCTTAGTTGATGTCACCTTCACACTTACACCAGAATCTGTCTCACTAGCAACCGGCATACCAAACATTGGGGAACCATGGACCAAGAGGAAGAAGATTGACCGGTAGCATTATGAGCCATACATTAAAACCAATTTCTTGAGGCAGCTCAAGAGAGTGTTTCCATTCTGATATCTGAAAGATGAATATGCTCCACTAATGAAATTGATCATGAAATATTTCAGCTGTGAGGGACGGTTCTCTCGTCTATATGCTTATCACATCAGGTTTCTCATGCATTTCACCAGGGTACGGATGATGAACATTCCGTATTTCATTTGTCGAAACATAGAGAGGATGACCACACTTGTGCAGCACAAAACCCCTCAGCAGCAACTTAACAGTGTTTATCATTTTGCTCTTATTAAGATTTTGGTGGTTCATCAGCTTGGATTACAGGGCATCACTTGGGATGATTTCATCTCTTGTGACTTCTTCAGAGCTTCACAGGGATTATCAGAGGTCAAGCATGAGACAGGTGGACCTTCTCATCAGTATGAGTGCCATGAGACTGCTAGTGTGTTGGTATTCATCACATATCAGAGGGGCACTAGACATTTGTTTGCAGCAGCAAAGCGAGTTATCTCCACCCGGTGTGGAAGGGGCCTCGCTTTTGACATTAGCACCACAGGTAAAAGACAAAGGAAAGAGGCAAATGCAGGATGAGGGGCCTTCAGGTGAACAAGAGACCGACTTCATTCTCCTTCATGATGATGATACAGACACGGGCCCACAAAGTGCCAAACTTACGGAGATAATCTAGGAGCAGCAAACAGAGATCCAAGCCTTATCCCTTGACTTGGAGAGAGCTAAGTGGACTATGAAATACTTGGAGCAGAGGAACAAACAGCTTGAAGATCAGCAAGCAATCATGGAGTTACAAAACATCCGTGAGAATCGCCAAGCTGCACAAAGGAGAAGGGTTGAGCTCACTTCATTGGAGAAAGAGATTAATGATGATCGGGAGTCTAATCTCAAGAGAGTCAACATCCAGTTAGAGAGACTGTTGGACAAGGCTGACAAGGACCATGCATTTCTGAGACACATGGCTTTCCACTACATGGCACGGAACAAGGTTTGCAAGGCACGAATCAAGAATTTAAAGGCAAAAATAAAAAGGGCAATAAGGAAGCAAAAGAGGCAAAGGGAGCTTGATCATCTTCAGATATTGGCCGAAACCTCTTTAGCCTAGCATGACACTTAATGAAGAAGCTCCAACCCAAATTTCAAGAAATTTGGGGCATTTTTGGCATTTTGACAAATTTTGACACAAAAAACAGGGTTTTTCTCCCTATGCGTCACACCACGTGGCGCGCGCTTTTGCTAGGGAGCTCCAAATTGCAAAAAGTTTACATTTTTGGATTTTTCATGAAAAATCATGGTTTCTGGTGCATGGACAGGAAATTTGGGCAAGTTTTGAGTCCTCAGGAGGCCAAAAACACCCAAAAAATGACCTCACTGCCCCTATTTTGACACACAGGAATCAGCCTTGGGAGATTGAAGCTTTGGAGGGGAAAATGGGCACCAAATTCAGAAATTCCACTTGGGTTGGAAAGTAGATAGGTAGGCCTTTCCAAAACGCACACTTGGGATCAATTTTGACTTCAGGAAGTGCCTCAAAATCAGCTCCAAAGTGGTGTGACGCATACAGATTTTGGCGCGGCGCATAGAGAATTTTGGCTTGTTTTTCACTGTTTAGCTCAGCAATTCGCCCAGTTATTACCAGTTTTGCTTCTTGAAGTTATTCTTGACTTTTCATGATGTAATTTGACAACCATGATGTAATATTGGCACATTTTTACTTGTTCTAGAAGATTCATTCACGAAAAGGTGAAATGTGAGTGAATGAATCAGTTTTCTAGCATATAGGGGTAAGTTGTTTGACTACCTAGATTTTAGTTCCTTGTTTAGAATTGGTTCAAACAGCTCCTAGAATGATGAGCTCGACCCCTAGAGGCAAGGTAATAGGCTGGTCTAGTCTATATCAGGTAATTTCTAAGTCATTTTCAGGGTTGGACACTTGGGATTGCTTGGCACTCTATTGTACATTTCATTTCTGCAATTTTGGCAAAGGAAAGACCAGGGTTTTGCAGCACTTGTTGGGATCCTTGTGGTTGTGTGCTTGGATGGTGTTTTTCTCCATGTATTTGTAAGTTCATGAATGTTTATGCATGCCATTTCTCTTCTCTTGCTTCTGAAATTAAACTAATGAGTACTTAAGGTGGAATTCATAAATTGCTATGCTCTGCCTTTGACTTTTGTTTAGTTTTATATGTTTTCTTCAGTTTGTAGAGGATCCTTGATATAATCTTGCCCTATTCAGCTTCTCAACAATCATTTCTATCCATTCATTCAATTTAAGGCATCCTAACCATTTATTTTCTCGCCCCAACTTGAACTCTTCAAGAACTGGCCCTCATCCCCAGACCCAAAATTTGCATGTCCCTTTTTTCCAACAAAACCCCTGAAAACTCAAAACAAATCCTTGTACTTAATACCTAGCCTAAGATTAGCTTTTATTACAGTTATCTCGAGCCCCATCGATTATCTTTTGCCAAGATTGACCCAGAGAGAGCCCTCTCCTGTCCTCGTAGGGCTAGCTACGAGGCTGAGCGTGGTTTGATGTGGACCTAGAGCCTTGTCTTTTCAGCCTGAGGCAAATCTAGGTGGTAACAAGGCCAAAGACAATAAAAGGAGGAGAATATCATTAGGCAAAGGCATGGAGAAAGGCTTGAATATCTGATGAACTATGAGATCCAGTATGCAAGTTATGGTTTCATGATGCTTGCTAAAGATTAATCTCACCGGTTGATGGAAAACAAGATCTAAAGATAGATCGGGATCAAATGGTTTGGAATGAATCATCTCTATATGATTTGATTATGCTTATTCTAGATCTATATACTAACGCATGTAATGTTTTGATATGGGTATAACTTAAGTTTGAAATAGCTGCAACTCATGAATGAATACTTACAGATGTATACGCTGGTTGATTTTGATAAAAGCGCGTACATACGCAGGTTATATACATCTAAGTAGCGTATACCATATATACTATCATATTTGAAGTTACAGGTGGTTCTGGTAGTTGATGCAAAGTCTGAGTTCTAGTGATTGTTTATTGGTGTCAGTATACTACATATTCAGATTGGTTGATTATGTTTAGCTTCAGTGTTGATCAAGATCATAATGAATTATGTTTATGTGATCTAATGGACTAGATCTGGTTGCTTAACAGGTGTATTATCCTTGCATATGTGAAGATCTCGTTATGTTTGAAGTCAGGAAGTGTAGTGAAGATATGAGTAAGTAATTAATGACATATATACTTGTTCGCTTCGGTGAAGTTGCGTATACACACTGGTTAGGCTCTTCCAAGTAGCGTATGCACTCTGATGCATGATTTTTGCTGATAAAATTAGATCTGAATGTTGCTGCAAAGTTCTGTGTTCTGCTCTGTGTTCTAGTGACTGCAGTTTGTTGGTAGGGTTTCAGTGATTCAGTATTGGGCAATTCAGAGATTGATGATGCTAGTGTTGATTGATTGTGTGCTTCAATTATATTGATGGGTCCAGTATGAAAATTGGATGAAACGTGGCCTTCAGATTATGGTGTTGTGCTTCAAGAGTATCCAGTTTGAAAGTTTATGAAACATGGTCCCTGAAAGAAAAGGGAAGGTTGTAGCCTTCTATAGGTCGACACCTACGTACTAGTACATCAGCTAATACAAGAGCTAAGGGGTTGGTAGCTTCCTTCCAGTAGTAGCTGGAAAACGAGTAAAGGTTGGAGCATTCAGTAGGCTGGCACCTATGTACTAGTAAATGGATCGGCTAGTACAAGAGCTAAGGGGGTTGTAGGTCCCTTCCAGGAGAAGCTGGAGAACGAGAGAAGGTTGTAGTCTTCTACAGGTAGAAGCCTGTGTACTGGTATAAGACTACACCAATACAGAAATATTGTAAAAAGAAGTTTCTTATTAAAAGAATATAGAGACGACTTGCAGCAGGTAGTTTTCACCCACATTGGGTTTCCACCTTATATCATGGTGTTCATGTGTGCTTCTTGTGTGTGATGATCTGTTTTGTTTTACTGCTCATCTTTATTGTTCATATGGCTAATAATGTTCTGATGCACTTATTAAGGATCAACTAACTGAATCATAAGTTTACTGGATATACGCTTGTTGTACTACACATAGTTGTGTATACACGTGGTTTGCCTTAACTGAAGTAGCATATATGTATCTTAATATGGAGATGAAAAAGTTATATTGATTTGACAATACTTATTCACCCCCCCCCCCCTCTCAGTATTATTTCCAACAATTGGTATCAGAGCAGGTCCTTTGGTAGAATCTTGATCGCTTGAAGGAGATCCATAGATCAATGGGAAAGAAGCTTAAGAAGAAAGCACCTAAGAAGAAGAAGACATCTCAGAAGAGCTATGATAGTGGGAGAATCGATTGGGGAATATGTGGAAGAAGCACTTCAGATTTAGAATCACTTTATAATGAAGATGAACAAGAAAAAGAACAGGTATGAATTTGTTATGCTCTGGTAATACATTTATCCATCCATTTGAAGATGATGAAAGTGATAACGAAACAACTAAATTTTCTCTTATGGGTGAGCAAGAAAGATATCAAATAGAGGCAGAATTTAAAAGGCTTATAGACAAAATTAGAGATCAACAAGATATATTGAACAAAAGGGAATGTTCCTTCAAAGGAGAAGCTACCAAACTAAAAGCTCAACTAGAGGAAGGAAACAAGGTAAAAAAGTTATTCAAGGACAAGGAAGATCAATGTCATAAGTTGAAGGATGAAGTGACATCATTAAGAAATGAAGTCAATGAAAGGAGCACAACAATCAAGAAACTCAGAGATAGATCCAATTACTATGAAAGTCTTGAAGCTACGATCCTCTCGCTAAAAGAAGATCTTGAAGAATCAAATAAATATAATAAAGAACTGCTCCAAGCTCTTGAAAAACAAGAAAATGAAGTTCTTGAACTAAGACATCAGTTGGAAGAAGGAAGAAAAGCTAAAGAAAACATGAAGAATCAGTATCATGAAAAGGAGGAGCAACATCAGGTTGAGGTAAATATTCTAAAAGATAACTTAGAAGAAAAGGATAAGCTCTTACAATTTCAAGATAGTACTAAGATCTTGGATGATATTCTTAGTAGTCAAAGGTCTCCTACTATCGAAACTGGCCTTGGTTTTTATGAATCTATTGAAGATGAAACTAGCTCACAAGGAGAGGCAAGGAACTCTAATGAGAAATCTAAAATAGTCAACAAGGAGATGAGAGGACAACCCCATCAACATCTAAGGAAAGAAATTCTTCAAAGATCTTTTATTCCTCCGATGAATAATGTTGAATGTTATGTTTGTCATAATCTTGAACATGTTGCAGCCAGATGCAGAAGAAGAATGGTTCAAGAATATCACACAGAAAGATCATCACGTTCCAGGTACTTTAAGGGATATTGATTTTCTTGTAATATGTTTGGTCACAGAGCTGTTGATTTCTACAGAAGGAATATGAAACATGTAAGATGTTATGCATGTAACAAGCTTGGACATATAGCAAAGGAATGCAAGAATAAAGTATGGGCACCATACCAAAAGGAGAAAGCATCATCACACTTGAAGATATGGAAGAAGAAGGAAGTACAGTCAGAAAGATGTGGCTCAGCACAATGTACATACATAACAGACTCAGAGGAAGCTGAAAGCGTAAAAATTCAGTGTTCTCAATCTCATACGCAAGTTTCATAAAGAGATGTCGAGTATATACACGAATTATACAGTGCATAGTGGCGTATATGTCAGTTTGAGAAAAGCAGTGGGACAGACTTAGGAAGAGGGTCTAATATGATTTAGTCCATCATTTGCTCTGTTACAATCTGTTGATGATGTGTGGAAATGTCTTGTTACTTGTAAGAATTTTATAAGTGTTTTGATCCTAACTTGATGATGATGATGCCTTGATACTTCTTGCTGATATATGCATGATCAGATCTGACAATAAATAAGATGACACAGGCTCAGGGGGAGCATATACTTTTAATAATGCATTGTTGGCATTATAGTTAGTAGTCCTTGGTGATGATGCTTATATGGCTAAATGATACATCTTACTATGGTTATGACTTGTCCATGATAAAGTCTCATATGATTCTTGGGGTTACATAGTTGGTGTTCAGATCAGTTTTGTGGTTGATTCTCTGATGATGCATATATGGTGCTTACATGTTGATCTTCACAAGGATAAGAAGAAGTACAAAGCTTGAATAGACAATTTCATTACTTAATCATATGCTGTTTTCGTCATATGCATAAAGATCATATAATACAGTTATGATGCGGGATTCCTATAGTTCTTGGTGCTCATATGGATGAGGATTGTTGTTGTTGATGATATCAAGAAGTCTTCACAAATAATCTTGAGCTCAAGATACACAGTGTTGGATACATGGATGATTACTCAAAGTTGCATTGTTGGAGACATGATGATGATGACTTCTTACCTATATGATGATAGGTTGCTACTTACATATGTTGATTGATACAGATGAGGGATGTCCCCGTGTGATGATACATGGATGATATATAAGATCATGTAGATCTTCATGTTGATGAGATGGCTATGGTTTCTTTCGCATATGATATAATGTGAATGATTTTATAATGCTCAAGATCAAGAGGATGAATTGATGCAGACATATCTTGTCACAGGTTGATGATATTTACACTAATGGACGTATACAGATAGATGGTCTAGATGCTATTGATAGATGCTTATGGAGCAGATCATACACTGTGTATGATAGTTGCTGATGAATATCATGGTATTATTTAGATGTTTGGTCTCTGTTATAAATGTCATGTATATCATTCAACATAAAGGTCATATCAAGACTCATGATGTAATAGTTTGTCTCTATCTATTGTAGTCATTTGATGAATCCCTTTTGGTCATATGATGTAATTTATACCCTGACTATGCATGGGAAGGATGATGTAATATTTCAGTCATACAATTGGTATCTAGTGTATCCCCACTTGGTTGGGTGGATGAGTCAATATTGGTATATCCACACTTGGTTGGGAGATGGATGTATGTATGAGTCTTTGGTGATAGGAAGGTCATTTATGATGTATAGAGTCATGGTCTTCTTGTAGAACATATTTTTGCAGACCTTGCTTACAGTCAGGGGGAGCATGAGCAGCAAACTTCAGCAGAGCAGGGATTTCAGCAAGTACTCAAAGGAAGCATGGACATATTAGTACACCTTGGCATATACAAAGGGGGAGTTCATTCAGAGATTTCAGTAGGTACTCAGGGGGAGTATGGACAGTGGAATGTTTATCAAGGAAAGAGAATATCTTAGTCCACCCTTTGCCCTTGATTTCAAAGGGGGAGAGTGATTTAGTGTTGTTGCCATCAAGTCCAAAGGGGGAGATTGTTGGCATTATGATGCATGTGTTGTACTTGATGGCAAACCACTTGTAGCAAAACATATAACTTATATATAGCTAGATGAATCTATAGAAGAGACATCAGATGTGACAGAATTCATGATAGCTCAAAGGAAGCAATTCAAATGTAATGTTCAATGACAACTCATTAAGATGACAGTTCTCAGTATGGCAAGTTAACTTTGCCATCAAGTCCAAAGGCGGAGATTGTTGGCATTATGATACAAGTGTTGTCCTTGATGGCAACCTACTAAGATAATAGATGACAGTTCAGGATCACAGAATGAAGAAAAAGAGATATACGCAGGTTCCCTTTGATAAGGCCGTGTATACACCCGGGTTAGTCAGCAGAAAGGTGCATATACATATACATGCACCTTCATGCAAGGGAAGGCGCGTACGTTGGGTTTTGGTCCATGGTACTTAGTCCTTGGGATTTGGACCTATGGTTTTGGACCATGGTATCTCATCCGATGTGTTGAACCCAGGTATTGGGTCCATGGTATTGATTCTCTATGGTTTTGGACCATTGTATTGAGTAAGGCCTAAGACTATAAAAGGAGGAGAAGATCATTAGGCAAAGGCACGGAGAAAGGCTTGAATATCTGATGAAGTATGAGATCCAGTATGCAGGTTATGGGTTCATGATGCTTGCTAAAGATGAATCTCATCGGTTGATGGAGAACAAGATCTAAAGGTAGATTGGGATCAAATGGTTTGGAATGAATCATCTCTATATGATTTGATTATGCTTATTCTAGATCTATATACTGACGCGTGTAATGTTTTGATCTAGGTATAACTTAAGTTTGAAATAGCTGCAACTCATGAATGAATACTTACAGATGTATATGCTGGTTGACTTTGATAAAAGCACGTGCATACGCAGGTTATATACATCTAAGTAGCGTATACCATATATACTATCATATTTGAAGTTACAGGTGGTTTCGGTAGTTGATGCAAAGTCTGAGTTCTGGTGACTATTTACTAGTGTCAGTATACTGCATATTCAGATTGGTTTATTGTTTTTAGCTTCAGTGTTGATCAGGATCATAATGACTTATCTTTATGTGATCTGATGGACTAGATCTGGTTGCTAACAGGCGTATTATCCTTCTGTATGTGAAGATCTGGTTATGTTTGAAGTCAGGAAGTGCAACGAAGATATGAGTAATTAATTAATGACATATACGCTGGTTCGCTTTGGTGAAGTTACATATACACGCTGGTTAGGCTCTTCCAAGTAGCGTATGCACTCTGATGCATGATTTTTGATGATACAGTTAGATTTGAATGTTGTTGTAGAGTTCTATGTTCTGCTCTGTGTTCTAGTGACTGCAGTTTGTTGACAGGGTTTCAGTGATTCAGTATTAGGTGATTCAGAGATTGATGATGCTAGTGTTTATTGATTATGTGCTTTAATGATATTGATGGGTCTAGTATGAAAATTGGATGAAATGTGGCCTTCAGATTATGGTGTTGTGCTTCAGGAGTATCCAGTCTGGAAATTTATGAAATGTGGTCCCTGAAAGAAAAGAGAAGGTTGTAGCCTTTTGTAGGTCGGCACCTACGTACTAGTACATCAGCTAGTACAAGAGCTAAGGGGGTGGTAGCTCCATTCCAGTAGCAGCTGGAAAACAAGTAAAGGTTGGAGCATTCAGTAGGCCGGCACCTACGTACTAGTAAATGGATCAGCTAGTACAAGAGCTAAGGGGGTTGTAGCTCCCTTCCAGGAGAAGCTGGAGGACGAGAGAAGGTTGTAGCCTTCTACAGGTAGAAGCCTGTGTACTAGTATAAGACTGCACCAGTATAGAAATATTGTAAAAGGAAGTTTCTTATTAAAAGAAGATAGAGACGACTTGTAGCAGGTAGTTTTCACCCACATTGGGTTTCCACCTTATATCATGGTGTTCATGTGTGCTTCTTGTGTGTGATGATCTGTTCTGTTGTACTGCTCATGTTTACTATTCATATAGCTAATAATGTTCTGATGCACTCATTAAGGATCAAGTAACTGAATCATAAGTTTATTGGATATACGCTTGTTGCACTACACACAGTTGTGTATACACGCAGTTTTCCTTAACTGAAGTAGCGTATATGTATCTTAATATGGAAATGAAAAAGTTATATTGATTTGATAATACTGATTCACCCTCCCTCCTCCCTCTCAGTATTATTTCCAACAGTAAGTGTCCCATGTGCCTATGTGAGATCTCTCCAACATCTCAGCCATGAACATTTTCTACCTTTCTATTCAATGCAACACATGCATCCACCTCTAGGTTGTATATATTTTTGACCCGAACACCAATTTATTTTACTTGTCCAGAAGCAACACGCTTTAGATAATCCTTCCTTCTACTAAACATGACATCATATCCTTTGTCTTCAATTACAAATACAAAGATTATATTTTTCTTCAGATCACACACATACATTACATTCATTAGGTGAATATGGGAACCTAACTCCATCTTAAAGGTGATAGTTCCAATCCATTTGGTAGGATACCTTCCATCATCTCCAAGCTCTATGTGTAATTGTAGGTCCTTCTCCTCTAAGTTGTTGAAGAACTCCTTACTTCCAATCATATGAAATGAAGCACCAGATTCTAAGTAACATACACTACCTTATGCAGGACTTTCCATGCAAGAAATGAGGGTGAAATCTAACTTGAATTATGATGTGAGATCATTTTCTCCTTCTTCTGTTGCAAGATTCTTACTGGACTTCTTGTGTGGACACTTGGTTGAATAGTTTCCATACTCATGGCAGTGAAAGCATTTAATTTTAATGAGTTCTTTATTATTTATATGGATTTGGTGGGATTTTACCTTGCCTTGGTCCTTCTTCCATTTCACTTTCTTTGATTTTCCTACTAAAGCAAATTTTTCTTCCTCAAGTTTTGGATGTGACACCATCTCTAGTATTTATTTTGATCTCTCGCCTCACCACTTCAGACCAAAGTCTTTCCCAATATGAGAGCTTGTTTCTTCCATTAACTAAATCCTGATATTTGTGTTGGGATTTTTGTAGAACAAGGATTTTTAAGCTCAAATGTTTAGATGATGGCACAATCTTTCCCACTCTTCCAAGTTCATGTCTCACCTAAGTGAATCTGGATAGGTATTGAACAACAATTAAATTTTTACGCATTCCAACTTCTTGGAATCAGTTTTACTTTGGAATAGGTCTATCAGAGTTCTCCACATTGCAAATGGAGTCTCATCTCCATGAAAATTAGAAACCACATGATCTCTAATTCCCTCCATGATTTTATAGTATATTTATTCCAATGGTCCAATTGTTGTGCATTTGATGTTGTTGATTTTTGTGTATTCGAATAATCCATTTTCATCCAGCACAACTTCCATCCTATCTCTCCAAGCACAGAAATTTCAAGTTCCCTCCAATGAATAATCAAGCCTCAATCCATTGAAAGACATTGTTCTTTCACTGAAGAAATACGTACACCACAAATTTGTTATTTGAAATTTCTTTGAGAGATGATTACGAACTTGGTGTCCATGTAGTTTTCAATAGATTTGATACCATTTAGAAATAACTCAAAATTTCCAGGTGGTAATGAATTCAGACTGAAAACAATAGAAACAAATTTCTTCTACTCAATCTGTCGAAGGGAAAACATACAATAGAAACACATGCGATAATTCAATCACAATGAACACAATTTTTACTGGGGAACCCAACTTGGAAAAATGCCTCCTCTATTTGTATTAAATCATATGAGAACAATGATCTATTACAACGATTGCTTCAATTCTTGAAGCTCCCTCTTCACTGCAATACTGATCTCCTCTTATCTCTCCTCTGGCCGATACTTAGCCTAAGAAGTCCTCCTACATCCTTTTATTTCCTTACGCAATTCCTACTCCTAAAAAATAGGGAGCTCTTATTTCCTTACGAAATTCCTTAGGAAACTAGCTCACTTGCATTACAAAAACTATTTACACTCACTAGTATAGAATAATGATTAGAATTATGGCTTTTTCCTCCACTCCACTAGGAAATTTGAATTACATGTATGACTATGGTTGTTTTTAGTAAATTGACTAGTTAAGTAAGATATCAGTGAGTTAACAATAGTTACAACTACTCAACTAAACTCGTATTGACTCTATTCTAGACTATAACTCAGATAATTGAGTTTCACTAAATATAACCCCACTAGATAGCTAGATATTAGCAATCAACTCATCTGCAACTCTACTTCTTTCCCATAAACTCGAATTAACTGACTTAACTGAGTGATTTTACCATGTCACTCATACTAAATACAACTCAATTCATATTTTTGAAGTGGATATTCAAATTTCTCCATTTGACTAAGGCACAAGTCAAATGAACCCTTTTCTTACTACAATTTAACACCAAACTCAAGGAAACATAAATCTCTAGTTATAAATTATAAGCACACTATCTCATTATCTTATTTTGATAATGAGATTCTGGAATTTGGTCTGTTAAAGTCTAATAAACTTAAACAATCATCAACATATTTTGGCAATCATACTGGGGAACAGTTCATTCCTTCAGTTTCTTTGAAATCCTGATTGATCCATGACTATTCAATATTCAAAGCAGCCTAATCTTGGCTTTTGGGTTCATGACCAAATGAATGTTAGCCATTATTTACTTGATTTCATTATCCAAAACTCAATCTCTAATGAGTAATGTGCTAGGAAGTGGGCCATTATTTCTCGGGACATTGAATTGGAAGAAAGAAGGGAAGCTCTACAAAGACAGATATGTCAACATGAGAACTCGAATTGTTTCTAATCTATTATTCTATTAATAACTTAATTTGTTTCAATTCATGACAATTGGATATAATTCGTAGCGTAGTCTATTTCCCCAAATAAATGATCAAAGGAACATTTCCAGTTCCTTTTTTTATTTCATATTAAATAATGCATGTAATTTCCAACAACTAAATCACAATTGGTCCATTATAGCCCGTGAGATTGAAGAAATTGATGAATGTGAGTCTTTTCTTAACCAAAAACGTGAACATGAATGCCAACATGTGTATGATCCCCATCACTGATTTTTCATGAGTAGTGAGCCTCGATCTTGTTGATGCCTTAGAGGTAACAATCCTTAATATACTTCCATTAATGAAATTCAACGTCGTAGGTTTTGTGTCTAGAGCCTAATTATATTGTGATTCACAAGTATTGTTTCAGCCACATTTAGATCCCAGTCCTTGAAAAGGGTGTGTGAGGGGCCTCCCCCCTACTATTTCCACCAAGGTGGGTGTAGGGGGTTGGTAGAAACCACCTAAACCCCAATGGTGGGGGTTTGTGGCAGTGCCCTTGAAGCAAAAATTAGATAAAAAGAATCTCCTTGTAAAATATTGTAATTTGGTAATCAATCTAGGTCGTTCATTAGGTGGAAGATATAATGGTAAAATTTATTTTAATTTAGGTTTTTTCTACCCTAGAAGGAACCCTCAATTTATATGAGGGAATTGAGTTGTGGTTGTGTGTGATTATTATCCTATGTGAGGAGAAGAGAGGAGACTGTGTGAGAGCGAAGAGGAAGTTACAATATATTTGTTGTAGGTTGTATCCCTTCATTATGTTGGATAATATAAAAGGAATGATTGGTTGTTTCATCTTGGACATAGCTCAAACTAGGTGAACCATGTATATCTGTATCTCTCTTATTTTATGCTTTTCTGTGTTTGTTTTTTTCCTAATATTTTATGTGTTACATTGCTCTATTATTTAATTTCTAATAGTAGGATTGTTTTAGAAGTTGAATATCATTGTTGCTTCCTTCAAATTATCACAAGTCATCTTAAATATATCACCTCATAATTGACTCATGTCGAGGACACAGAGTCAACCTTCAACAGGGACTCATGGTTCCACTTCCTTCGATTTCTCTACATAGGGTTTGGGTTCTATCGATACTCCAACTATTTTGATTGGATCTATTTAATCATCTTTTAATCCTCAAATGTCCAATACTAATCCCACCAAGATTATTCAAAAATTTGGACTCTGTCAATTTGAAGAGGATGCTAATTTGACCCCTTGGCATATGAAATCCTAATTGAATCTTGCTACTGCAAATTCTCCTCTTCCTAAGTTTAAGCTGGATCATGTACCAATGTTTTCCACCAATGGTACCATTACCAAAAATGAACACTTGATTTCCTTTTCAAATGCTTTCCACAATATTGGGGAAAATGATAACGATATGTGCATGCGTTTGTCCATTAATTCCCTCTCCGGCAAGGTTATTCCTAATTTCTTTGAGTTTGCTTTAAAATCCTTTAGTACCAAGGATGAACTCTTCTATTGGTTCAAATCTACTTAGGGTGAACCTCGGAGTCCAATTGGCCTTCTATGTGATTACAATAATGTTTCTTTGTCAAAAGGGGAGAACATTAAGAAATTCATTCTTCATTTTACTAAACTTTATAATCAGATTCTCAAGATTATCCATCCCCAAAACCAAGCTGTAATGATGCACTATGATAGTGCGTTACCTCCTTGTTATTACCAATGGCTTCCTGAAATGAACATTACTAGTCTCAAATGTTCCTTGCAAATCTATGTAGAATATGAAGAGAATCTTAGATGAATAAGTGTACCTCTCTAAAGTCAAGAAAATAAAACAGATATGACCTCAAACTTACAACTTATGAAAGACATGAGTAATAGGTTAACTTATTACAAACAAAATATTAACTCTAAACCGGAATCTTCCACTTCTGGGCATGCTCATGTTGCTCAACAAGTATATCAACTTGTTCCTCTCCTATCTCACACATGGTGTGACTTTTGTGAGGAATACCATGATGGTAAGACATGTTAGACCCGCAAGAGTGTTAGGGATAGGCTCTCTGGTAAAAGGCCTAACCTCACTGTTGCTAATCTTGATTTGGTTTATGAAGAATATGTTCTAGTTGTTGAAATAAGAAGCACCCATTAATTTCGTACTTCTAAAGAACAATCTTCTAAATAACATTCAAATAAAAATTCCTCGGATCCCACTTACACCTATTCACCCATAAATACTTCTACTTCTACTCAAACTATACATTCCACTCCTTCTACTTCTTCAATTTTGTTGCTTGGATTCAACATCTTGACTCACATGGCAAACATCAAGGCCAATGTTTCATTGCTTGATATGGCCACAATTCCCAAGCAACAACAGCAACTAAAATGATTTCTTGAAGGGAAAGTTCCTTCTCTAATCAATTACTTGGAAGTTCAACATGAAGAACCCCATTAGGAGATAACTTTCACCACTAATAATCCTTCCAACCCCTTTAGAACATCCCCATTCTATGTGTCCATGAAAATTCATGATAAAGTCATGGATTGTTTCCTAGTAGATCGAGGGTCTAGACCAAATGCATGGGGAATTTTCTAGGTGAGAAATACCAAACCACGTGCATTCATATTGGGGGATATATATTAAAGGAAAAATGACATAATATATTGAGCATATAATAGGGGGTAAAGGTTTTTTATATTGGTAGGTATAAAAAATGAAGCTTAAAGTTAATGAAAACATATAAAGGGGTATAAAAAAATGTTAACCCAAAAATGGCTACTTACAATATTTAGTGAAAGTAGAGGATTTCTAAATTCAGAAGGTGTATTGTATTCGTATTGGTAGGGGGTTAATAATGTGAGTTTTAGAGGTATTTTCCAATATGTAGTCAAATTAAGGATATTGTTTAGTATGCCACAAACACATGTGATATGTCATAGGTTCATTAAGTGAATCCCTTGTGACTTAATTTTATGCCTAAAATCATCATGGAAAAACTGTCTTCAGTGTATTGATGATATCCCTCGAAAAATAGTAGGCTTCAACAATTCTCTCGAAGAATCCATTGGTATAATCAAATATTTTACCCATGTTATCTTTTCTCATCTCGAAATCAGGACTACATGTAACATAGAGGTCATGGACATGCCAATTTTAAATTATTCTATCATATTAGGAAGAGACTAGCAATTTCGGACATGTGGATAATTATCTTTCTATGGAACAAATATGACCACTCCCAAAAATCCTAAAAACATTATTGTATATAGGGAGGGTCCGATCACTTCTTTCATCAAAGGTTTACCCCAAGAAATTGTTAATTATGTTGAAGAATAAATCGGTGTTTAATCCCCTCTTTATGGAAGAATATGTCCCTCAGCCTTGTGAATCTTAATTCGATGATTATCATTGGTACCTATGCTTTTACGGTGCCTCATATTGCAAAGAAAATGGTGCTAGTATCCTCTTATATTCACCTCAAGATAAATTGCACCAATATACCTTTAAAAATCAATTTCATTGTACCAATAATGTCACTCAATTGGAAGCCCTTCTTCTTGGAATTGAATAAGATCTTGCATTAGGATGCATATCTCTAACTGGTTACGGGAATTATGAGTTTGTTTTCAACCTCGTTAAGAAAGCCTATTCTCGCAATAACAAGTTAATCAAGTGTTATACTCAATTGTCTTGGGAGAAAATCTCTTTGTTGAATGCCTTCAATACTACCACATTCATAGAGAACTCAATGCTTTAGCTAATTGATTAGTTGTTTAGGCTTCAAGTTTCTCTTGTCAAACCATACTTGAAAAGCTTGATTGTGTATTATAGTCTCTATATAGGCCTCACCTCCCTAATAATGATGAATATTGTCAAGTGTTTTGAGATGACAAGAGGATATGTGCTTTTATTCAAAACCATCCAATCGAAGACAATCAAATCATATTCCTAAGGGACAATAAGTATCCATCTAGACTCTCTCCACTGGAAAATTCATTTCCTCTCAATTATTCCTTCATCAAAGGATAATAATGTAGGGGATTCTAAGAGGAAAATTGGTGAAACTATCTCAACAGATATTGGAACCCTTGATGATCCCAATATTTTACAAATTTTGGCTCAATGCATTGATTAAGAAAAAGAGAAATTCATTTCCGTTTTCATGGAATTCTCCGATATATTTTTCTAGTCATACAAAGATCTTTGTGGTTTTGATCCTGGTATTATACAACATGCTATTATGGTTAATTAATATGTTAGGCCCATGAGGCAAAGGAAAATACCTATCAATCCCACACTTGAAGCTACTATTCAATAAAAATAGAGAAAATGCTTAGTGCTCACATCATTTTTCCCATGAAGTATTCATAATGGGTAGCAAACTTGGTCACAATTAGGAAGAAAAATAGGGTATTCGTTTGTGTGTCGATTATCGATGTTTTAATAAAGCTACCATCAAAGGAAATTTCCCCTACCCAACATTGATCAAATCTTGCAACAATTCATAGGATCTCTGATGATGTTTCTTTTGGATGGCTTCTCTGGTTACAACCAGATATGCTTGAAGAAAAATGATAAATTTAAAACCACTTTTACTACTCATTTGGGCATGATCACTTACGAATGTATTCCTTTCATCTTAATTAATGTAGGTGCTAACTTTGATAGCACCATGTAGTTGGACTCTAACAATCTCATCGGAAATATCATCCAAATCTATATCAATGATATGACTATTTATTCCAAGTGTCATGCAGACCACTTTGATCATGTTAGGTGTGTCCTCCTTCAGTGTAGGTGATTTGGTGTCTCTCTCATTCCCATGAAATCTATTTTTGGTTTTACAGCTGGTAAAATATTAGAACATGTCATTTCAAAAGAAAGTATCTTTATTGATATCTATTAATTCACTGCAGTCAAGAATCTTCTACTCCTAGATTCCAAGAAAGAATCAATCTCTTATGGGTAAAATCAATTTTGTTTGAAATTTCATAAACAATTTTGCTAAAATCGCCAAACATATTCATAATATAACAAAGCAAGATCGTGAATCTAAGTGGAATGATTACGCTCAACATGCTTTTATTACCATCAAGCAAGCAATTGTGTTTGCGCTTGTTCTAGCTAAACCTAACTTTGCTAAATATATTATTATCTATACTAAAACAACCAAAGAGGTCAACTCAAGCACCCTAATGTAGAAAGATGATCAAGGGAAACATAATCTAATCACTTTCATGAGTCAAAGCCTATTAGATAAATAGTTTAAGTACTCTTTGATTGAGAAACTTGCTTTTTCCCTTATGAAAGAAATCAAGAAATTTAGGAACTATGTTCTTGGTAAGAAAATGGATGTAAAAGTCCCTTTACCTACCACCAAGTTTATGCTATCTCAAACATTTCTTTTAGGGAAACTCATGTGTCGGCTTGCCAAGATACAAGAGCATGATTTGATGATTACTACTTCGAAAACTATAAATGCGTGTGACTTTTTGTTACATCTAGCTCAACATCTAGAGCCACATAATTGAAATGATGATGATGAGTCTTTCTCTTCCTTATTTTTTATCAATGAACAATTAATTGATGTTGTAGAACAACCATGGTACAAATATATGATATTTTATCTTTAGAATAAAGAATTTCCTAAATACTTTGACAAGTTTCAATGCAAACATTTATGTTTGGAGTCTTCCAAGTAATTTATTTTGAATACTATGTTGTACCATAGGTCTTATGATGACCTAATGTTAAGATTTGTTGATGAACAATCTGCTGCTAGGATGCTATTGGTGTCACATGGTTTCGAACTAGGAGGTTTCCACATTGGTGGGAACTTTTTAGTAAAACCAAATGTACATGTCATTGACATAGCCAATATATCCATATGCACACATTGTTGATAGGTGCTAAAGGCATATATCATGGTTTCAAACTTGACATTAAACATTGATATATGATATGCATGGAAAATGGGTATCATTTTGGTATTCATAATTAACAAAATAAAACTTCAATGTAATGTTGCATGGTATGTCATACAAGATATATTTCTGATTTTTTAAAGTTATAATATTTGATATTTCACTTATTTACATGAAAGCCACTTGACGATCATCAGAAGTCACTCATCATTGTTTTCTTTTGGATTATGGATGTTAAATGACTAGTGATATCCCTCATATTTGGCACACAACTTGACATGTTTCATTCATCATTGAAAATGATGGTTAATGTGGCAATGATGATAGTTGATGCACCTAAAATGATTTCGCATATATGTGTCCTCCCTTCCTATGACCTTATGGGTTCGACCCAGAGTGTTTTGAAATGAATTACCCTCCATTTGTGATGAATGAACTATGGTTGAAAGGAGTAGCTTCATGTTGGCATGTTTTTATTGGTTCATGTCTTATTTTCCAAATGCAATGGCATACATTGGGTTTTGAGCTCGTTAATACATCAATTATGGTATTTACTGCTACATTTACTCACCCTCATTCCCATCACATTGAGCCATGCATTTCTCTTCTTTTCCTTTGTCGATCCTTTAGAGGGTTTTCACCTCTTCCAACCTTCCAATGCAAGCTCCTTGTAATTGGAATTTCTCAAAACATCGTGTCGAAGACCTCGGGGATGATAAATAGAGCATAATTTTTGTAGCACAACAACCAGATTCTCTTTCTTGAGCATTGCTACTTTCCAGTTATGTTTTAATTGGTTTCCTTTTGTCAACAAATCGAAGTTTTCTAAGATTACTCCCTATATGAAAACTATTCCTTCTCTTGTGTGATTTTTGTGTCGATATGATTGTTTACAACCTAGAATTTAGTTTTCAATGGCTTATTCTTTGAATAGATTTAAAATAAAAAAACTTCATTGTGTTTTATATGTTGACAAAGTCTAGTCCTCTGTGAAATCTTTGTGTATAGTGTTAACATTTGTTTTCCCTATTTTAGGTTAGTTCCCCTATGCAAAATGGTGTAATCACCTAGAGGAAAACCTTGGGAATACAACACCATGCACTAATTTGTTTCAATCCCATATAGGTTATTGTTTACCATGTCGAGCCATGAATTTATGTCATGTCTTTGCTTCAATATAAAAAAAAAAAAAAACATAAATGGCAAAGTATTATTGTAATATTCTTTTGGGCATTCACAATTAATTTTGATCATATAAATATGGTTTCCGTAAAAATTGCAAAGTTGTTGGCAACAACGGTTATTAATTTGTTATCAATGTTTCAAACACTAGTAAATGAACATGATTATCATATTTTCATAAGTTACATTAGAAACCTAGCTTAATTCACAACTATTTTGGATCACCACGACGAAGGTCATGCCTAGGGGTTACTATTTCTTCCACTCCATTATACAAATGTTGTTGAAACTACCACTCTATTTCTTGACTTGTCCGACGCATACCTGGAAATGTTGTTGTGAGTTGTATGGTCTTTTTCGACTTCTCTCTTGTTATGAATATATTAATACCCTATTCTAACCATGCTTTTACTCATATTACCTTACAACCATTTGAGATACCACATGCATATCTTTTGTTTCATTCGACATGTTCATATGGAACTATGTGAACACTACTAGTTGTATTCTTTATAAATTTTGTTATGTATATACTTATATTTTAATTGGCTTTGTTGTGCACATCTATTTTGAACTTTGGTCCAAGATGGGTCTTTGTCAGTCCTTTATGGGCTCATGATAGGTTTTTAATATGTATCAACACTTTTAAATTTTTCCCTATTGAGTGTTGTTTCCTATTTGGTGTTGCAAAGAAATAATTTTGATCATTTATTAATGATTTATTCCATGCCTTTCATTACCTACAAGTAATTCTTTGAATTTGTGCACTATGAGTTTTTCAATAAGAACACACGTAAGGGAATAGGTGGGGGGGAGGAAATATAAATCAGAACTTGGGTGTGAGAAATGAGAGGATACCAAGGGTCTTGATCAATTTTGATGTTGATTCACAAGAATTAACGCAATTGATATGCACAAGTGTGGTGAACCTGTTAGGTCAACCAGAACATTAGCTTGTGGTAGAGCCTCAACCACGACAACCCTCTATTTCTCACCCACCTAGTATTGGTATTCCAGTCCCACCACATGCAAACGATCCCCTCATTGTTCCAAATAGTGATAGTTGGGAATATCTGATCCCTATAAAACCTCTTTGTTTATGCCAATGATGTCCCATAGTCTCTTTCTCACCTCCTCTTGAGGCACATGTTTCTCATTTTAAATTTTCTAGTTCACACATAGTTCACTCTCCTTGTGCAACTCTCTAACCTTCTACACCTACTAGCCAACATCCTCACTCTGCTCATCCAAACAGCCTACTGTTCTCCTTGTTCCTATTGGTCATTCATCCAAACAAGTATTTATTCCCCAACTTGTTGTCAATGACGAAAGACAAAAAGCAGGGGTCACTCTTTCCAACTCTTCACATGGTTCATCATATTATGTTACGTCTCATCCCCACCAAGAAGAAGAACAAGTAAAATTTTCTCCATCTCACAGGTACGGACATTAGTTTATGATGTTTGCAACATGTTTTTGGTATGTTTTTGCATACTTCTCAGACTATTTTATTGATAGACTTATTCATGGTGATGATATTACTTCAATTTTGATTGGATACTTTACACTACATTTATATGTCGATATTTATGATGATCTATTTATGGTATGGGTTGTGTTTGAAGGGAATTATTCATGGTTATGCATAAAATGATATGTTTATATACACCACATTATTTCATATGGTGGAACATTTGATATGCATGAATTATGAAAATAGAGAGACAAGGGATGATGGGAGGCATAAGATTTAATTTTTCATATGTTGATATGTGATTGATATTACTTAATGTGGAAAATGTTTTGGTGAAGTGGCTTAAGTTTGATTGGTTATATGTGTAACATGAATATGCTTTTTTATATGATTTGTTTTATTATTATTAGTTTTAACTAGGAATTTTATGAGGCAAATCATTTTTGGTCATGTGATCTCTTGTTTATATATCTGAAGACAAAGACTATAAAACCCAATTGAATAATAAGAAGGTTCCCATCTACTAGACTCAACTCAAAAATAAAAACTAGATTCATAAATTAGTTTATTAAATATTACCTTTAGAAAATCCCTCCTATTTTCTAATCAGTTAAATTAGAAATCAAACTAAATACAAACCTTTTAATCAAGGGAAATTCCCAAACTATTTTGGATCCCTTTAAAAGGAGGAATGATCTATGAAGGCAAAGAGAGAAAAATATGAAGAGAGGTATGCTATATAATTTATGGTTGTCATTTCTCCTCTAATTTTCATTTCTTCCAAGTTAGAGGCTAATCCTGATGGTGACAATAGTCTTATTTCACTAAGGGGTGACAATATAGGTGACTCCATTAATATTTCTAAGGAAATTTTCAAGTATCTTGTGTCTTTCTGATTTATTTATTGTTGTTTGAAGGTATGGTTATTCTCTACCAGCGCTAACAACTATCCTTTTGCAAAAAAAAAGATTCCCATATTAATACTTACACAAAGGATTTCATCTTTTGTCATTCTTGCTTGTTCTAGAGCTATTGTATATGGCTTCATTTTCATTGTAGTAGTTTGTGTTAAGACTAGTCAAAATCTTTTGCAAAAGCTTACCTTTGATGATCTTCGTTGTACTTTTTATCATTAATAAAATTAGTCATTGTTGCATAGCCTTATAGGTTTGCATATCTTTCTTTTACTATTTATTTCAATTCAACAATTTCTCTTAGTTCCTTGCTATAAATTATAGTTTATGCTCTACAGAATTTAGGGTCCCTAAGCCCAGATTCTGAGTAGCTCACTCCTTCTACCGAATCTGATTTATATTTTCTGTTTTTTTTTTTTTTTTATCATCTACATGTTGTGAATAATGTATTTCTAATGTACATAATATTTGTTTTTATATTCTATCATATAAGCGACTCGAAAACTTTACTCTTCTCATATTAAGAATGAGATATGCATTGTTAATGGCATATCTACCATATAAATACATAAATACATGAATATTCAATCAATTATCTACTTTTGTGTTTTTTGATTTCCTAAGAGAATCTTAGTAGCAAATCATTCGACCCAAATGCCTAACCTTTCTTTGACGGTGCTGGACCCACCAACATTTAGGGGATCACCTCGGTATGAAGTCCCAACTGGACCTCACACCATTTGGTGTGGGAGTCCCATCCGGTATGATGGCCTAGTTGCCACTGTCTTAAGGATTTTCCCCAACTCTCGCTTGTCAGCGCATGAGAGTGGTTCACTTTGTCTTCGCGAAGTGAGGTTCACGTACCTGGTGAGTGTAAGTGTAATTGTGTCAATGGCTCTCTCACTATAAGGGGAAGAAGGTGAAGGTGAGTTCCAGGTTGAAAGGGATTAGTCCCAACTCAGCTAGGAACACACAACACAAAAGAACTACACAGCTTCCAGTGTAGCAGTCCACTCGGATGTGACAGTCATAACATACAAGGTAAGATAACACGTACAACACTCACAGAATAGTCCAAACAAGTGCAACTATTGTTACAACAATGTTCATGAGAAAGGTCTTTCCGATGTCTAGCAGAGCAATTGACATGGACGTGACAACATTAACAACATATACAACACATTTTCATTAATAGATTATGCATTACAACAAATGAATCTGTTTAGATGTAGAACATAGGTTAAAGCAACACGCATTACAAGTGTTAAAGATAATTCTTACAACAAATACAATACATGTGTGAAAATGTGCTGGCTTGTTAACAGGCTTCTAAATTTAGAAAAAGTTCCAAGACACAGCATTAGACCATACATCACTAACCCTGTCAGTAAGGCATTGGAGCCACTACTTACTCCTCAAAGAAAATATTAAAGAATCTCTTGGCTCTGTGGGAGGAGCTGAGGTCAAAAGTCCTTTCATGCACAAATGAGGGGGTATTTATAGCCAAGGGTGAAACTAACCCTTTTGGCTATTCGACTACCCTAATGACCATTCGACTTCCATGACTTTCCAACTTACATGACTCTATGTTCAACAAGTGGGTCTCTTGGACATCAATGTTACATCACATTGATTGAAAACAAGCCCATAGTGGAGATGTGGGTGACATGACTCATGACTTGACTCGACATGACCTCACATGACCATGTTGGCACATTCGTGTTGCTGCTAGAGTGCATGTCGAGCTACAATGTTGCTAGGTGATGGATTCCTTCATGGTGTATCATAGCTTCACCTCCACATGGCGAAGTGCATGGAGTCTTCGATGGTGCTTGGTTCACATGATGAAGATTTAGCATGTTGTTCCTTGCTTGCATGTTGGAGGCTTGATAGGTTCATCTATTCATGAAGGTGCATGTTCGTCACATTTGTTTGCTTTGCATGCTTTGTTCTTTTGTTTTTTAGTGAACCTGTCCTTCTACATGTGCTCCCTTCATTCATCTAATTCGTCTTCTTGCCATCTTGTGTGGTGTACCTATATTTGCAGTTGCTCATGACGAGACGACATCAAATCCAAAACCTCCTAGTCTACCATGGGACATGATCATTCGTATGCAGGTGACTGGGAGAGGCAACAAGGCTGTGATGTGGGATGATAACTATGGGCAGCTGCTGATGAAAACTGCATGAGAGTCACTAAGAGATGGAGACAGACAATCCGAGTCGACAGTGACTGCCTATAAGGCCTAGCTCGACTGAGACGCAAAATTATGCAAATTTTGGGAGGGACAATCGGGGCTACAGGAAGGCAAGGCAGGCATGCTCTATGCATTTTCTAGAATGAACAGTCAGTGGGGGCTGCACAACTAGATTTGCACAATTATCCAGAGGAACGGGTTGGGTTGCATGATGGGTCAGCAGGCAGGGATTACATAGTTTCCTGGGGGAACTGCCCAGGAGACTGTTAGCCAGAACTGCGCAATTCCCAGAGGGAACTGCCAGTTGGCTGCTGGGGTCACTCATAGCCAAAACTACACAATTCCCAAGGGGAACTGCCAGTTGGATGTTCACTGAGTCACTGGCAGCAAAAACAACACAATTCCTGGAGGGAACTTGCATTTTTCTACTAGGAGTTGCTGATGGGAAAATTGCAATGAAGCTAGGAAGTCATCTTGCTGATCATCTCTGCGTAATTTCTAAGCTAAGCTGATTGTTGGACAGCAGAAGGCCTGCTCATGGAACTTATGTAATTTCTTGGATGAGAAGCCAATCGGCCATCTGGATGACTAACTAGGAAAACTGTGAAATTTTCTAGAGGAGACAAGGACGGGCACTTGGTGTCTATTTGTCCTGTCTGTGAAATATCCTCAGTCAGTTGAGCAGGTAAGTTCAATGGCCTCTGTACAATTTCTGAGGGGCATCAGTCCCAGGGTGACTATTGGGTCCAACTGTTCGAGTGGCTAGCATGAATTTCGATTGAGTTGCTTATGGGCAGCGCAGCTTGGAAAGATTAGTTTGGTGCTTCTGCACTGTTCTGGTTGACAGTCGATCGAGTGGAAATCAAGGTGATGGTCCGACTATCAATGAGGAGTCTATTCGTCAGAACTTTCAGTAA
This sequence comes from Pinus tabuliformis, assembly GCA_031772625.1. Lineage (NCBI taxonomy): Eukaryota > Viridiplantae > Streptophyta > Pinopsida > Pinales > Pinaceae > Pinus > Pinus tabuliformis. Next base: position 734,263,351 of record CM062816.1, on the reverse strand, counting down.
AAATGGCTACGTGTGTGAACAATCAAAAGATGCATAGGTGAAGATACGACACACACTTGCATGACTTGACGACGAAACAACCAAACCATCCATACACATATGTTCAACAAGACTAACCGACGATGTAAGAAACAAACACAACACTCATTATTTCTCGTTAATTTATCGATACGACACTTGCACAATAGGGAATGTGACTCTGTGTATGAGTGCGACAGATGCTTTCATAGCAAATACAACAAGCACATACGAAGTGAAAACTTTAAGCATAACCAAAACATGGTCGTAAGCATGACTTGGACATCAGCATGCAGAGACTTGAATGAAATGAACAAGCAAGGTGGATGTAAGGACTCACACGAGCTCACGGAGTGAACCCAAGTACATGCAGTCATCAAGTGAACTTTTCAAGGGAGGCTCCAAAATTGGTGCAGGCCAAATTTTGGAGGGTGGCTGTAGATGCTACAACACTTGGTGACACACGGGTAGAACTCCAACTTCTCTATTTCGATTCATTGCTAGCACAAGGCCTTGGTATTTCGAGGAGTATTGAATTGTTGTGTGGGTTACTTCAGTTTCCCCATTGACCCCATGGACATATGTGCTTCACCCTTTGCCAACTCAGTTAAACACAATCAAAAGTTTAGCTTGAATCTTAGTGTTTCGAATCTAGGAAGGGTAGTTTAGCTCGCAAGTTGAATATTTTCAGAGTATAAATTTTCATCTCTGGTGTTGCTCCATTGCCAGCAGTCCTGGATAGTACCTCGACATAGTCACACAAGAACACACACATTGCTCCACTACCAGCGAGCCTGGTCATTACCCTAATGGAGTTACATGCTTTACCTCTCTGTGTAGGAAGTCTTTCTATTCTTTCGCCTTTATATTTTTCAAGAGGACTGTACATAGGCACTTAATTATTTTTGGGGCAAAAGAGGGATCGTGACTTATTGAGAGCAGAAGATTTTTTTCCTTCAGAGAAGAATGTAAGACCTATGACATAGATTTGATCATTTATATTTTTCCCTTCTCAGTTTATACTAGTTGGATTAGCTTAAACACATAGAGCAAAATGCTGAGTACAGACATGGGGCTTCCCAGTGTGGACACAGGTTCACAGTTGGACCAAAGCTTCCCTTACAAATAGTTCGTATTTTCCATCAAGACTTCATTGGCCAAAAGTTACAACCAAGCATAGAAAAGGCAAACACAAGATTGGCCAACTGTTGTAGTGTCACAAGTTTGCTCAGATTTCAGCTGCATACTCTATTCAAAATCCAGGACGTAGTAGTTGGCAGCACTTATTTCCAGAAAAAAAAATAGTAATATATCGAATAAACAAAATGAACGTGAACAAAAATAGTAAGCAGAATCAAACAAAGCGAAAGCAAATATAATAAGAAAAACAAACAAAATGAAACAACAAGCAGCAAGCAGACTATGTACATGGCACGGGCACAACCCGACCCTCTGAAACTGATGTTTGAGGACTTGGCTGTTGACAGGAAGATTATCAATCCTCTCATCAAGTGATTGAAAATGATACATGTGTGAGCCAAGTTTCTCATCGACTAGTGTCGGTTCACCAGGCTCCGCTACTGGAACCTGGTGGCATTTCAGAAGACCTTCAAGTGAAGACAACACCACTATTTCAAGTTTTGTTTGCAAAATGGGCTCGGATGATGGCACGAGGTAGTTTTTTTAATTCCGGGAACGATTCAAGTTTCTGAAGTCAATCTGTAAGTGGATCTTCCCAAATTTATTACGTGCATGATTTAAATTAGAAAACAAAATATGAAAGGAGTAGAAACTACATGTATGTGTTACTTATTCTTCGCTGCAAAGGCTTGTCTCCTCCTTTACTTGGAATCTCATGTTGGATTGCTAGCGTGCAGTGGGTAATCAAGTCATAATCTACTTGTGCAGACCCATCCAGGTGTTGTTCAATCAAGCGGTCAATGATTGGTCGTTGTTGCAGTGTGTAACTTATACTGAGGTTGGCCATCTTCAGATCATGGTGGATTCCCAAGTTGCTCTGTTTGTTCATAGTGTTGGTCCTCCGTGTGTTCAACATGAGTGCTTCAGCATCACTGTTTGTGACTTCGAACTTCAAAAATATTGAAATCATCCATTGTCCATTATTTTGGATGACTAAGATATACTTGGTCCATGAGCCATCATGTGTTCCTGATTTGTCAAGACTCATGGCCCACAACTTGTCTATACATGGACCGTTCTGCATGTTGGTTCTGCTACTACTACCATTGTTTCTACTACTGCTACTATCAGAAAAGCAAACTATACAATTTTCATTATCATCAGTTGGGCAAGGAAGGAGTCCCAACTGCTTGTTTGAAGAGGTTGGAGCTGGCCATGCAAGATAACACTCCAATGTCTTTTCCACGATGTAGTTGCCAAACATGAGTTCTGCGAAGGCTAATGGTTCATTCTCACCGTTAAGGGGAGTGATATTATATTCCATATACTTCTCATATAACACTCAGATTTGGTTGCATTTTCCCTTGTACGGAAGCCGCATGTGAGACCAGTCCATAGCAAAATATCCATCTAGCTTCCTGGACTAGTTTCTACTGAGTAGCAGGCCATATGCTTCTGGTATGTCCACAACAACTATGCTGATGCATTGATGAACTCGACTGTGGTGAGATAATCAGATGATCACTTCTTGAATTTCACCAACAGATGGTACTGATGTTTTGTCATGTTGGATGATTCTCGCGGATGTTTCGCTCGATTGTGCATTGATATTATTAGCAATGGAGAGTGGCATGATGTTGGTTTCTACTCCAGAATCAACCAAGCAGTCGTGAATGTTGTAGTTGAAAAATTCAAATGAAAGCAGGAATTGGGGCAACCTAAGTTTGCTTCTTCCATCTAGAGTGTATTGAGCACATTAGATAGTGATCCGGGAGGTGTGCTTGCTCCCTTGCTAGTGTAGGTCGTGTTGTCTATTGTTGTTTTTCCCAATGTGTGCAGCAGGATATCTCGCTGATTCTAGACATTGTCCTAACTCGAACAAACTAATGTTTGCTCTAGTTTTCTTCATGTCATCGACTATGTTGTAATCCAGAGGTGGTAGACTCACCGAGGTGTCTGGGGTGGAACAGATGTTCAGGCTATCCGATGGAGTGTTCTGCAACTTGATGCACATGGATGTATTCTTATCCGTCATTGTCTTCCTGGACTTGCTTTGTATTTGTTGCTTGGAGGAAGCCAGTGGATTAGCCTTATTTACTAGTTGTCTCACTTTCTCTTGCATTTCCCCAAGTGTAGGGGGAGCCCCTTTACTTCTAAGATTGTAACAATTATTTTGTTTTTGGGGTTGCTTCTTATTGTTCATCTTCAAGATTGCTTGCGAGCACTGATATGCTTTCACCACGTGCCCAAAACTTGGTTCTTCATAAGGTGCAACCTCTTTTTTATCATCCATGTCTTCATGGAAGGAACAAAAATTAGGATTAGTGCACTGATTGAGCTAGAACACAGGCTTCTGTGAAAATTTCGAACTGAACCAATTGATGAACTGCTTGACTGTCTCTGTCTAGGTGGATGATTGTTCACGAACGTGTCAGTCTTCCATTGCTTGAGTGTGGACATTTCAATGGTCAAGTTCTTGACAAGGTGAGTGAGGGTCTTAATATCAGTTGTTTCCTTGTCTCTACCCATGCTCACTGTTTCTTGGGGTTTTCTGCTTGCATCCTCAGAGTCTTTCATTGGTTGATCATCCTTGATGACTCCAATGGTGCACAAGTCTTTCTCAACAACAATAGCCTCCTCGTAGCATCTCAAAGTGTTGGCTTCGCAGCTCACTTGATGAACTACACAATGGTGGTTGGCACTGCAGACGTGTAATAGTCGACAGTGATGGAGTCACGAGGTTTAGTGTTTACT